>JANEYF010004857.1:0-447500 GCA_029963845.1 Rhamnusium bicolor | reverse complement strand
AGTAATATTGAAAGTGCAGTTTGAGCAAGTTGAATAAAAATTAAACAAACCAGAAGAATCGACACTGTTAACATTTTTAACGGTGGTGGAAGGAATATCTGAAACTGTTACACTCTTAGTGGTATCGTTGGAACACATTTCTGGATTAATTTTTCCTTGATTTTCTACATTATTGTAAGCAGCTGTATTATCGAGATTCAAGGGATTGATACTATTACACGTACTAGGCCCATTGGTGCTAGTACTAGGTTCATCGAGTCGAAATATTTTTCTTGCTGTACTTCTTTTAATTTCTATAGATTCTTCTATATACCCCTCTGCAACAGTGTTAGACCTCCAACCCCCGTGTATTTTAAAACAAGTAACATCACAACCAGAATCTGCAAGAAAAGTGGCAGAAGTTCGACATAAGCAGTGTCCAGTATATTCATTTGCATTTGGTAAATTTAAATATTTTGCCACTTTTTTTGCAACACTACTAATTTTATGAATACCTACTACTGACCATTGACATCTTCCATTTTGATACTTTATAAAAAAACGACTTTCTTCAAAACCTTTTGGCCGAAGAGCAGCGTATTTTCTGCAAATACTCAAATATTTTTTTTCCAAGAACCGTAAATGACCGATCCTTACCGATCTTAGTATAGGAACTTTTATCAGTAAAGGAGACTTAACATCCTTAATGTCATCAGTTTTTAAATGAATTAGTTCATCACAACGACATGCGCCCGCAATTCCCATTATTAAGGTAACCTATAAAAAAAAATTTGCCTACTTCATTCTTCAATTTTTAACATACCTTCATCATTAAATAATGTATGTTAGGAACAGCATCCAAAAACTGTTCAACTTGGTCCTTCGTTAAAACCCTAGCTTTTTTAGGAGTATAACCATTACTTTGCCTTTTTAAAAATGCATTCAACTTGGAAAATTTACTTATATCTACGCCATTCTTGAGAGTCAGTGTCAGAGAGTCAGATTTCACCATTGAATACTGTGACCACAAAGTGGAACATTTCATTTTTGAGGACAGACTGGCAAAATATGCCAATAAAACACTTTCCGAATACGATTTTATATTCTTTTCAGAGCATCATTGCATAAAACTATTATATGAGCACTCGTACACTTCACGCGACTTTGATGATAGAAGATTTAAAGTCACTTCGTTAGCAATTTCAACCACCTCTGCTGATATACTCGACAAATCTCCACAATCACACATTTTTTTCTAATAATGGACTATAATAAATCACAATTTATTTGCTTAAATAGAATGTTTGTTTATATTTATTGGCATCCCTAGCAACCACACAATATCCATAGCAATGACATAGAATTTGTCACAAGCAACACGATGAAACTGTTATAAGTCGTATAATCGAAAATAATTATGTATGTATGTATGTTTAAATATTTCGAATTTTTTTTGCGTTTGAAAAAAAAATAACATGTTTCGTTCTGATTAAAGTGTCATTTTGAAGTTAGAAAATTTGACTCTCAACACAATCGTAGAAAATATACATTTTTAATTTAGTGTGAATGATTTATATATTTTTTAATTATTTATGTCGTTGGAGCTGGAGTAAAATCTTTAAAAATGACAGCTTAGGTAAATAATATTTAAGTATTTAACAAAGCTAGTTAACAAAAAAATGTGTTCAAAAATTATTAAATTTTGTTTTAAAAAAACGATAATTTAAAAAAAGAACAATATTCAAACAAAATATTTAAAAAATTCCACTACTTTAGAACAGCATGACAATAACAAAACATAAATCTATATAAGGTGCTCAAAATGTCATCCCTGTTGAACTGATAACATTGTTGTAGTCGATTTCTTAAATTTTCCAGAGCGTAATTTAACTTCTGGGATGTAATTGGTACAAATACTTCTCTATTATATTCCAACAATCCAAACATAATCAAAATTATTTTATAAAACGAAAAGATCTTATAAACTATGTCAACAATTTGAAGTTAGCCCAAAACTAATTGAAAGTGCAATTTTATTTTCACAGATCGTAATTCCTGTTGGCGGATACCAAATCCTAATACTAATTTATTAAGTCAATAATATTTTTTCTAATGTGTTGAACATTAGTTACTGAAAGTTCTTAAATATTTCCTCTAAAATAGAAATAAAATAAAATGCTACGCTGTGTTTAATCCTCCAAAATATTGCCTTTATAGACATATATGCATTAAGAGTCAAGTTCCAGTGTTACGTATAGGCAATCGGTTATAACATGGATCTCCATATCATTAAAATAGTTAAATTAAACTAAATAAAACAAAACCTAGCACAAAATACATTTATTCATAAAAAAGCAACATTTACGACATCTCAGGCCTTCTAAACAATTTACTGCTTACTAGACCAGTAAAATTAAGGGTTTTTCAAAACGGTAATTTTCAACCATTCCCGACCAATACCATTCGATTCAGTATGTTTTGAATTCTCATGGTCAATTTTGCCGTTCGTTATATGAGCAAGAATTTAATTTATAAACAATTAAAGTTGTGAAAATGATGAAAATCGATGTTTGTGAATATTCAACTTCAAACGCTGCGAAAACGGCAACAGATAGAGAAAAATTGCTCAAAACATTTTTATAGAGCGTTAAATTCCCTTCAAAAAAAGTCCCCGACGGCATATCTCTACGATGAATAGTTAAGGCGTTACAATGAGTTAAATATTTATTATTTTTCTGCTGTATATCAGTCAGCTGTACAAGTAACGCGCATGCGCGATCAACAGACTCTTATGCCGCGTAATGCCGCCTGCGCAGAACATTTGAAAGTAGACTTGCTGTAAATCTTTCATAATGTTCTTATTTTTACAACGTTAGCAAATGTATTTATCACTTTTTTGGTCTAGATATAATTATTATATACTTTTATGCATACTCAAAGACCTGGAAAATTATTATTAAGTAATAAGATAAATTATTATTAAGTTATGAGCTGTTCAGTTTGATGCTAATAGTCGTCGCAGTTATAACGCAGTTATACAGTGTACTGGTTGTGAGCAATTTTTACATTATCATTGTGGTTGTGCTGTTGATTAATATAAAATAAACCGATCAAAAATGTCGCTAGAAGAAAATTGTTTTATATGTGAAGGAACTCTGCAAATGGGCAAGACTGTAACAGTAAAACAAAAGGGAATCGAATCGTTTATAGAAAACAGCAAGAAACGTCAGGATAAGAAATGGAATCAAATAGAAAATGTTAATGAAGTTACTGTTTGTAGAAAAGCGTATTCCTCAAAAGATAATTTGAAGCCTGGCTCTGGAATTCCAAAAGAGCGATACCCACGTCGTTTAAGTGTGCCGCAATTTAATTTCGAAGAAAATTGTTTTTTATGTGGAAAAAAGTGGATACGCGTTGCGTATACAGCTGACCAGTACGCAGTAGAAAAATAATAAACATAAGAAGGTTTAGTGCCATATCCCCAAAAAAACAACTATGCAACTACGGACACGTGTTTTGGAGTTATTGCCCCTCATCAGCGTAGCGTAACTAAAGAATTGGATCTAGGATCTAAGTTGTTTTTTGGGGATATGGCACTAAACCTTCTTATTTTATTTTGACCCCAATAAATCTATATTATTTTGTTTGTATTTGCCAGGTGGAAACGGGCAGTACACATAGAGCTCTGTGTGTTGACTGTGATCATTGAGGCCCCAATTGTGGTACATGGGAACATGAATGCACTAATTGAGTACTGTGTACTGTACTTTCCAGCTTTATTTTAGTTCTTGTTCCTGATCTATCCCATCCTAGATCCAATTCTTTAGCTACGCTACGCTGATGAGGGGCAATAACTCCGAAACACGTGTCCGTAGCTGCATAGTTGTTTTTTTTTGGGGATATGGCATTAAACCTTCTTATTTTATTTTGACCCCAATAAATCTATAATAATAAACATTTAACTCATTGTAACGCCTTAACTATTCATCGTAGAGAATGCCGTCGCGGACTTTTTTTGAAGGGAATTGAACGCTCTATAAAAAATGTTCTGAGCAATTTTTCTCTATCTGTTGCCGTTTTCGCAGCGTTTGAAGTTGAACATTCAGAAACATCAATTTTCATCATTTTCACAACTTTAATTGTTTATAAATTAAATTCTTGCTCATATAACGTACGGCAAAATTGACCATGAGAATTCAAAAACATACTGAATCGAATGGTATTGGTCGGAAATGGTTGGAAATTATCGTGAAAGTGGGCCTGATTTTTGCTTAATTTGATTGGTCTATACTGTAATGATAAAATTTGCCAAAGGAACTGCTTCTATTTGTATACACCCTACAGTATACCATTCATTGCATGATATCCCGAAGGAGTTTGTTTATAAATACTTGTTTGTTGTTTCCTAATTTAAATCACGAATTTTTTATTACATATTTAAATTTCTCTTCGTCTCTCTTCGTACAAATCACGGGGAATAATTGTACCTTAAAACAAAATTATTTTATTAACACGTAAATGTTATGGCGAAGGTTTGTTGTGTGAAATGAATACAATCATCCAACGGTTTAAATGGGTAGGTTTAATAACCGCCAGCCATAATAATAAAGGTATTAGCTTCACGCTCAAACAGTTTAAAAGGGGTCTATAATAATTGTAATAATCTGGCTTAGTGTCCCCTGAGATTGCCATTTAAATTTAAGATGCAGACGAGGGAGGATGGAAGAGGATCTATGAGCACACTATAATAACCAGTAGACTATTTCAGTTACATTTCATTCATAAATCCGCTGAGCTCTCTGCAGGTGGGTGCGTCACGGGCATAGTATTTTACAAGGATACCATGGGTGTACGAAGCAAATTTAGCTTTGTTGATTAATTAATAAAATAAATAATTATTATTTAGGAAAGAGATCATGGGATTTTAATGTTTGTGCAGCCAGGTGTATATATTTCATTTTTTAACACTTTATTTGGTTAAAATAAAAAATCTGTAGATTATGTAGATAAATGAAATAAAACACGCAATAGACATAACATTTTATTACACTGGCCAACATTTAATTTGAAAAAAAAAACACCGGACTCTATCTAGGTACCCAGGGGTTTTAGGGTCGCTAATTCCGATGCCGAGGTCGGTTAAACTCTATTACGTTAGGTTCAAGGGCATTTGAAGGTCAAACTAAGAAAAGGTGGTTGAAAAAAATGTGAAAAACTTCGTACATAGGTTTTTGGAGTCTCTGAGTCCGAATCCGGTGTTCGCTTACCCTTAAATGGCATCCAGAGCTCATTTCAAGGTCATTCTGTGGTCATTTCAAGGTTAATTTGAGAAAAACAGAGGAGACCCAAGTAACATTCTGACAACGAACCGACGTTGCTGTTCGCAACTACAAGTCGGTGTGCGACGTACACAAAACGTCGGGCTGACCCATATTTTTACTAATCTGGTCAATAAAATATGGGTCGATTCGACGTAGAGGACCGACTTTAGTCGTTGTGATTACCGACCAAATGTTCACAAAATTTTACGTCGGCTTAAGTTGGTTGTCAGGCTTTTACCAACCTTATTTAAAATTTGCCCTTAATCTGACCTACAAAAGTCGGGTGTAGGTAGTGAAACTAAGCAATTTTGTATATTATTCTATTTGTCATACCTATCTATTTATATAAAATGGTAAGGCGTGTTTATCATTGAGTACGTATTATATACAAAATACTTCTATAAAATTTTATCTGGTGGGGTAAAAACTGAAACGAAAGAAATTTTATTGATACGTATATATAAAGTAGGTCGAAAAATATAGTGAACCCACAAGATTAATGTTTATTTTAAAAACGAAAGTACTATTTTTATTTGTTTACTTTCAAAAAAATATTTTCCCTTTCCAAAGAAATCGCAATTGAAATATTGTTTAATTAATTTTACGAGTAAATAAAAACTCTTTTGCTTACTTTATTTGAAAAAAGAGGCAAATTTTGTGTATTTAAAATAATTGTACACATAATCAATATGGCCGCCTATTATTTCCTTCTGTGGAACCAGAGAATATGGCGAAGACGGAAATAAGTGCAACTATTTTATCTAATAGTGACGTCACGATTAAATAATTTTACCTGCACCAACGTTTAGTAGGCTTTGGTGCAGAAATCTGCACTAACACTAACGTTCATTCCAAATAATCGCGATAATCTCAACCGTCTGTTGCAGTTGGTGTATAAATCTTTACTAAATACCTACCAATACCTGAATTATCGACATTAATTTTGAGGTTATGTTAGACCAAGGCCCAAAAGCCTAACACCAACGTCCAGCCGACGTTGCTAGACGACTACGTCAGTCAGCAACGTCTAACCAACGTTGGAATGTTACCCAAAAAATTACCTAAGTCTACTTAATCAGTTACCAACGTCTAATCAACGTTGGATAATAATCTAAAAACACACTCAATGTATTAAGTAGATTTCTGACATCAAACCAACGTTGGTAAATGTGCTAAATGTATATAGTAGATTTGCGAGGTTCAAGCTACGTTGCTCCGACGTTGTATCATAACTATAAAATTTAAGACGCTACTTGACTATTATTTGTAATAATTCTGACCTTATAATTAGTAAAAAAGTAGTCGGTAGTCGGTAAAATGTTACTTGGGATGAATGTAGCTATCTATCAAGTCGGTTACCAACGTTATACCGAAGTATAACGTTGGTAACCGAAAAATTAATCGGAGCTACTTAAGTTAGTCATTAACGTCTAATCAACGTTGGTTAAAAACTAAAAAAGGACCAAACATATTAAGCCACTAACCAACGTCTAACCAACGTTGGCAAGTGTTCCATAACAAACTTGACTTATTCAGTTAGTCACCAACGTCTACCCAACGTTGGTAGGTTACTCAAAGTTTAACCATACCTATTTTAGTCAGCTGTCAACGTCTAACCAACGTTGGTAAGTTATTCAAAATATAACCATACCTATTTTAGTCAGTTGTCAACGTCTCATCAACGTTGGATAATGACTTGAAAACATATCAAACCTTTTAAGTCGTTTTCTAACGGCAAATCAACGTTGGTAAATCGTCCAGACTTAAGCAGTTGGTTTGCGAGGTCGACGCAATATTTGGTTCGATGTCGTATTACAATTACAAAATGTAAGTTATTACTCGACTACTATTTGTAATAATTCTGACGTCAGAATTAGTAAAAAAGTAGTCGGTGGTTGGTAAAATCTTGCTTGGGGAAGCTGTCAAGAGATCTGAAAAAATTTATACATAGGTTTTTGGGGTCGCTGAGTCCGAATTCGATGTCGGTTGACCTCTATCACCTCATGCTCAAGTTCGTTTGAAGGTTAAAGTAAGAATAGGAGGTGAAAAAAAATTGGAAAAAAATGTATACGAATGCTCACCTGCCTACTTATTGTCTGTTTATCTGTCTGCCTTTTTACCTACATACCTGTTTCACCTGCACACTTTTACGTGTGACTGCCATGATGGCATGAATGTCGTAATCCAGAGACTTAGCCGGACAGTGGGACAACTCCGTTGCCCACCGTCACCCCGTGGAGGTACCCTGGGTGCAACCACACGTTAATTTGCTGTTGACATGTGTTGAAATTTACAAAACTTTATGCCAAAAGTACTTACATTTAAAAACCCTGACTAAAAAACCATTAAATTGCTTTGATCCTGACATGATTGAGCTCCAAGTGAGTGAGGCCAACGCCCGTGATTTGCACCGGGCTTATATCCCTCTTCTGCTCCAACTCACTTGCGGTGGGCATGCGCCATCTATCGAATACTTAAGGTACTCTCTACTTTCATGTTCGCTCTGCTTCTGCAACTATACCTAAAGGCCATTCTTTGCGTTCCACAAGATTTATATGGTGAATATAAGCTCGTCAACTTTCACAGAAAAAAATAAGTAGGTGATTCATTGAGTTAAATATATTTGCACTGAGATAGCCAAAGAATCTTCACGAGTAGCAAAAGCTGGCGGACGAATGCAGGCTAAAATCAAAGTCGGTCGTGTATTGTAACTTGAAGGTGCGGATCTGATAAAAAAAGGTCATCTAAAAAACTGATATTTGGACTTAGAATCCCGACAAACCTTCAGATTTTTCAAGCATATCAATTCATCCTCATAATGACCTTAAAATGACGTCTGAACGACCCTAATAGACCATCTCCGGATTCAGACTCAGCGACCCCAAAAACCTATGTATGAATTTTTTCAGATTTCTTGACAGCTTCTCCTCTGTTTTCTCAAATCAACCTTGAAATGATCTCAGAATTACCTTGAAATGACCTCGGGATGCCTTCTAATGGTATGCGAACACTGGATTCGGACTCAGCGACCCCAAAAACCTATGTATGAATTTTTTCAGATTTTTTTCAACCACCTCTTCTTAGTTTGACCTTCAATTGACCTTGAACCTGACGTGCTAGAGTTTAACCGGCATCGGAATCAGCGACCTCAAACACTCCTGGGTACCTAGGTAGAGTCGGGTGTTTTTTTTCAAACTAAATGCTGGCCAGTGTTATTAATAATTGTATAAAGAATGCTAAACATTTCTTGGGTTACAAAATATAATAGTTAGGTACTTATTTTCGATAATTTAGAAAAATTGCCGATACACAGCGCTTCTACTCACATGATGTGGTGTGGAAGTAAAATAGATTAAAATAAATAAAAATCGTTTAATTTTTTTTCGTAAAAAAAACAAAATATCGATGTCCTTGGGAATAATTAAATTTAGTATGTACAAATTTTGTTTGCATTTTCCTTAATATTCTTAATAAAAACAACTTGTGCATTTTTTTTGTTACATCAGAAAACGCCTCAGAAAATGCAAAAATATGATTTGCATACCTACATCACAAGTATTTTTTTAAATTTCGTAGTAACCCCTCTAATTTAAAAATAATTAAGATTAGTTAATTTTTTCTGTTGGCAACAATTTGGATTTATCTACCACTAAAGTTGCACAGTAATTTTGATTAATGTAATTAAGAAATAACCTGCATAAGCGGGTACATTAACATTTACTAACATTATCTGCATAGGTAGTTGAGAGTTAAACGGCTGTGAAATTATAATTTCCAGAATTATGCATTAATGAAAATTAATGACAAAAAAGGTTCTAAAAATGGACATTAACAGCTCTTTAAATAGGATCCATGGAGAGCATAACAAAATGATAAATTGCCTTAACTAAATTTGTCAGTATTGGATGTTTCACGAAATAACTAAATTAATATTAATTATGCCTTAACAAGTAATCGAAATTCAATGAAGCAAGATCGATGGTATCTTAGTTTCGGATACTAGATAGAAACGTATTGCTTAAAATAAGTGAAATAAAATAGAGGAAAGTTTTTGCTTCATCCACCTACCTCTTTTTCATATAAATGTCACGTCAATAAGATTTAGGTTTGGGGATTCTGCTAGCCACACTAAAAGCGGGGTTAACTAATTCTTTAAAGTTAGTCTTCGTGTTGAGTGTATTTGTATAAACATAACTACCTGTGCTGCATTAACAATAGTAATAATAATAATAATAATAATAATAATAATACCGAGCGCTCATGGCGATAAAGAAAACATTGAAGAGGCGGGTGAGGAGTATGGAACAAAACAATTTGTTCCGTACGAATCCTTCCCGCCTTTTCAAGAGCCACAGCGTGTTGTCGAGAATCCGCCGACTGTAGAAAATGTCGAAACCGTCTGGAAGGGAATCTACGAAACGACGCGTCCATTCAATAGCGACACTCCATCAATTGCACACTTTGAGGCTCTGTGTCACAGACATATTGAAGAGCCAGAAGAAGTGTGCCCGGCAATCAGTACGGAGGAAGTCCAACAAGCACTTGTTGGTACCAAGAACTTCGCTGCCCCGGGCCCAGATGGCATTAACAACTGGTGGTGGAAGAAATTTCCTTCCACTCACCGCCGTCTGGCGCGAGTTTTCAACTCATGGTTGAACGAGGGGCAGCAGATTCCGGACTGGTTTGTCGAGGGACGTATTGTGCTTATCCCCAAAAAGGGGGATCTTTCCGACCCGAGGAATTATAGGCCGATCACTTGCCTTAACTCCTGCTACAAGATATTTACACGTATCTTGTATGCTAGAACGCTGAGGTCTGTTGATCCGGTCTTCCAGCAGATACACGAACAGCGTGGTGCCAAGAAGGGCATGGCAGGTTGCAAGGACAGCCTGCTGATAGACCGCTGTATTACACAGGATTCTGTGCAATACAAGCGGAATCTATCGATGGCCTGGATTGATTACCGCAGGGCATTTGATACAACATCGCATGAGCTATTGTTGTACTTGCTCGAATGTCTTGCGGTACCAGCACCACTAGTGAGATGCATAGAACAGCTGCTGCCGCTCTGGAAGACCCGCTTCACCATAACATCAGGTGCACAGCGGGTCACGACAGAGCAAGTGGCATTTAGGAAAGGAGTTTTCCAGGGTGACTCCCTGAGTCCTCTCCTCTTCTGCATCTCACTGCTGCCGTTGTCTGTTGGGCTCCGCCAAACCCGCGGATATCAGTGTGGTTCACCCAGCGACCGGAGGCATAAGGTCACCCATCTATTTTATATGAATGACCTTAAACTTTATGCCTCCGGAGAGCGCGAACTACAAAACGCTCTTAGGGTGGTCGAAGAATATACGCGGGCAATTGGTATGGAGTTCGGGTTGGACAAATGTGCAGTCGTCCACCTCAAGAGAGGACAATGCGGGGAATATCCTGAAGATACGCAGCTCGCAGACGGAAGCATCCTAAGACATCTGGATGCCGGAGAGACCTATACATATCTGGGTGTGCAACAAAGGCACATCCAGGATGTATCACAAATAAAAGATTCTCTCCGCGGCAAGTACAGACACCGCCTCCGAAAGATTTGGTCTTCCGAATTTTCGGGGAAAAACAAGGTGTCTGCAACTAATATGCTTGCCGTTCCGATTCTGCTCTACTCCTTCGGAGTAGTAAAGTGGAGGGTAGATGAGCTGCGTCAATTAGACAGAGATACCCGCAAGATGATGAATATTCACAGAAATATTCATCCTAGATCGTCCGTTCCTCGTGTGTACCTCCCACGTCAACGGGGGGGCCGAGGACTCTTGAGCCTGGAGTGTACGCATGGCAGAGTAGTACTGAGTATGGCATGTAACATACTCAGGAGCTCAGATCCCCTCTTGCGGTTCGTAAAACATCACGAAACTGTAGGAGTGGGAGCAGGATTGTTCAAGGCAGCAAAAAGAGCCGCAGATGAACTCGGTCTCGCATTTGACATCAGGCGAGGAGGCCGGCGAGGTGCTGATGTTGAGTCAGTCACCGAACTTCAGCCAAATCGTCTGAAAGCCCGAATTAGAGCTGCCGAACAGGAAAATTTTTCAACAAAAGAAGTATAGCCGAATTTAAATTTTACAAATATTTTTAAAAAATTTAAAAGAGTATCCAGTCAACTAGTGTTACGTCGAGATTTACTACCACTGAATTGATATTTAAAAACAAATTTCCATGATTATTAACAGATTTATAGATCCTGATCTGGCGATAAATCTATTTTGAATTTTGGAATGATTGCATCACATTTTCACTCATGTGAAATTGGAAACATTGTGTCTGGTGTCTAGTATAAAATTTTTAATGTTAATTTAGCCACCTAATCCCAGTTGGTACTCCATGTGTGTGGTAATTACGTTATTACTGCAGTTATTTAAATCCAACAGCCCAGAGTTTTGCATGTGAAATGTGTTTTTTAAATCTATCAGTAAAGTAATCTAAGACATTTTTACGTATCCAATGGATAAAGTTACAGCAAAACTCTTTTTAACAAATTTGCAAATTCAGATGAAATTATTCGATTTCCGTTACCACTTTCCACTTCTCCATATTTTAATGGAATGAGCAACGAGCAAACTTATTATAAATGACAGGGCCTATCAAAATTCCCATTTCGGCTTTATAACGTGGACAGGAGCAATTTAAATTAAACTCCAAAATAGATATAAAAGAGTTATCGGAGAGATGAAACTGAAACGTTCATCTGTATACATTTTCGTCGCGTTCAGCGTTTGGAGTTCTGTCGTTTTAATTGCCTAATTTAATTATCGTTAAGCTCCTACAGTTGGGTGGACGAATGATATTAGCCAATGCTACTAGTATCGATGATATAGAGCTCGGATTTAGGTATTGATGACGTCATAATCAGGATTGGCCCTAGGTTATGTGTCAGCGGGTAAATATCACACCATCAATGCAACACTAACACAACTAAAATTAATGACGAATGAATTTTAAAGTTTTACACAACAGAAATTATATAGTATCTGAAAAATACTAATATACATATATGAATAATACAAAATTTAAAGTCAATTCATTATAAATAATCCTGTTGCATCCTGTTTCTTAATACAAGGTTTCACGATGATAGCCTTATTAACTGAGAGGTAAGTTTTGTAAAAATGTTGACATTGTTCCCTAATTGATGTAATATTACATACATACAAAAGGCCGTCCCTCTTCTGTTCTGATATTTTTGGTGGCTCTTTGTAGGCTCGATTGAGTGAAAATGTATTGGTTGTAATAGACTTTGTGCTCTTACGGCCTCTAATATCAATTGCTTGATATTCTGTATCATCATAACTGTATTTATAATACACAAGATACTGTTTAACTTTATTGAAATTTAGGAGTATTATATTACTCCATAAGACCTTTCCTTTTTTTATTGTTTACACTAAAATTATTTCCCAAATCCTCAGAAAATTGTTTAAAATTATATACATCAGATGTGTCAAATTCTTGGAGAACATAAGAATTTCCATCCTTCTTGGCTAGGCGTATAACTAGTGTCCATTGAAAAGGTACATAAATAGGGCAGCTCTTTAAAACTCTCTTTTTTCCAACTCAATGCAGGAGTGCATACTTACTGTCGCCCTCATTTTGGGCATATCCTGTCACCAGAAAGTGAGTATATCAGGGATATTCAGATTAGCTAAAGCACACAAATACATGGCGGCTATAAATTTGTTCTTATTTTGGCCTGCGCAATTATCTGAAAAACACGACGCTTTTCCACGTACATTCTGTTTGAATAAGTTTAGGATACATGTTCAAATTTTATTGTCACCACGTTTGGCACAGTGTTCACTCTATACATAGCAATATCCTTGCTTGGGAACAATATTATAAACGGTAAAATTGTACGTCGCTAATTTGCTTTTGTTGTAGTATGAAACCTCTCCAGATAGAGTAGGGAGAAAGGCTTGTAGGTCGTACACAGCAACTATTTTCTCTTGGGTATCTGTATTTTGTGTCTACATTTTCTATGCTAGACGAAATATACTGACGTTGTCTTATATTATCCCTGATTTCCCAGAATGCCTTTAAAATATTATCCCTTTCTTCTTCTGAAATCACTAAGTAGCATTTGTGTCGGCATTTTTCATTGCAAGGTGTTTTAAGTTTTCTCTTTGGGATTAGTATGTTTTTGGAATTAGTATATTCTTGACCACTATTACATTTCTGTTTTCTGATATTTCGTTTTCATCCATTAACATTTCTTTTTCGGTTACATCACTTATTTCAAAATTCTCGTTTGTTTGTCCTAGATTCTGTTCTGTAGAAACACTTTGATTATCTTTATTTAAAACTTGTACTAATTCTTTTAGAGATTTTTTGGTGCACATTTCTTTCTCCAGTTTGGTTTAAAATGTTTAAAATGAGACATTTTAAAAAGATGAATCTATTTCATACAGTTACATACAATTCGACGTTATGCAATGTACTAACGAACTGCACGTGTTCTCCCCCTTCACGTTAATCTCAGTTAACCCACATCGCAGGTGCTTAGTACACAGTTTAGTACAATTATAAAATATTCTCTTATGATGTTATTTAATACAGTACGTTTTTCGATAAAACTAGTTTACGTATTAACATTTTAAATTTAAATAAAATTTACTTTATCATGTTGTATAAATTTCTGTTTTTCTCTTGTTTGGGAATGTTTCAGTAGATGTTTACAGTATAATATCATGTCTGCATAAATTCCGTCACTGGAACCAATACCTACCATCCGAACTGTAAACAATGTTATGAGTTTAGTATAGGGTGTGCTTTTGAATAGTTCGACATCGAACAACGAATTTTGGGATTCTTCTATGATATATTTTTTAACAAAAAAAGCAACTTAATCTTCATAGATGGCGTCAAGGTGCCATCAACAATGACTTCTGGGGTCTATAGGATTTTATGTGAAATATCTTTTAATGCTAAATTCAACCACATAGTTTCAAAATATTCTATCGGTGTATATTACAATGACAGAGTTAGAAAAATGTGCTCCTGTTGATCTTGGCAATAAGAAAGTCTATTAACAAACTCTTCATGAAATTTGGCATAGGTTTGTAAGTTGATGCTGGCAGATACCTCTTTTGTTTTTTGTCATAGATCAATGAGGAATTTTGGTTTAATATACTGCAATGTCTATTGTCTCTAAATGTGTAGCACTCTCCCGCACAAGGTACCTTGAGGCACCTTCAGGGATACAGGGGTTGTATTATCTGTGACGCTCAATTTAATAAAAAAAATAAATTTAATACTGAAAAATCCAGTGGTGTTAAGTTTGGAGAGCAGGCAGGCCACTATATTGATTATTGACGACCAGTCCACCGCCCAGTATGGGTTTTGTCTAAAAAGTGTATTTCTTGTGTGCTGTAATAAAAAGGTGTTCCATCCTGTTGCTCTGTAATATCTCCGTCAAATTCTTCCTTGTTATTTATTGTCTGCTGGTTGAACTGGTTAGGGGATATTATGTTTTCCAACATCTCAAAATATAATTTACCTGTCAATAGTGATTCTATAATGTGATTTCCTAATATTCTTTTCCACACATTAAATTTTTGAGGAAATTGGATATGATTTTCACGGAAAAACATGAGGAACATCGTTCTAATTCCTTATATTTGTTTAATAACATTACCGTTCAGAAGAAATGGGCATTCGTCACTAGTTACTCTTGAGGTAATTTAGATTTTAGACCAATTTTTCTATCCGGATTATCTTCAGTTAGTTGCTAAATTTTTAAGTTAAGGATGAAATTTGTGTTTCTTTAAAATAATTTTAAAATGTCTCATCAAACTCAGGTCCATATAACATTTTTGAGCAAGGTGGCTTCCTGATGTCATCTTTGATTTGTATTATTTCTACACCTCAGTAATAACTTTATTATTAAATTTATCGAATTTTTTCAGCTTTGGATGATATGAAGTTAGAAAGTTAGGAGAAAAAGAAATATATTTATATCTATTGTTAAGAACTTGAATTAAAAACAATACGAAATTCTTTTGTATTCTATAGACTCCAAGTATAAGCTAAAAATAAAGAAGAAAACCCTCAAATATAAAGTAGCGGTAAACAGAATAATTCCCTAGATAGTAATATTACAAAACGATGTATACTGTGCATCGAAGCTTTGTTTATATAGAGAAAATGGAACAGAATGAGATGGGAGGAAAATACATGGTGGAGAGCAGTCCTAGTCATTTCACATTTCTTGTTATACATGAAAATATTTTATTATTACGTTTAAACTGTTGTCGAGACTTAATTGATTATTTCAGTAATTATGACATCAGGTAAAAAATGATATTCCACTCCTATTGTAAAGAAAAATCAGTACTCAGTTTTTAAAATTCTCAGGAATGCGGTCCCTTATGGAATCATAGTCTAACATATCATATAATAGATATAACAGAAAAAACTGAGCTATTGTTTTAAATTGCTTATTAACATCGTAGGACAATTGATTTGCGGAAATGTAACAACGCCTCTACGAGCTATTTATCTATTCCCTTTGTCGATAGTGACATAAGACAAAAGAAATAGTTAAATAGACCAAGACGCATTTGTTACAATGGCGCAAATTAATTGTTCTCTCGGTGCTAACAAGCAATTTAGATCTACAGCTCGACTTTTGCATTTTTTTACATCTTGTGTAGCAGTACACCCATTAATCTATAAACGAAGTTTCATTCGCATGGACTTCTCGATCGCCAGACCTAACTTCGTGCAATTTTTATTTATGGAGGCACATGAATCAACTGGTTTATTCAACACTAATCAATACGATTGAGAAACTACAAGCCAGAAAGCAAAATTCTGCGGATAGCATTCAAAATGTTAATGCATTCGGAAAAGTGAGACAGTCTGTTGCAAAAAGGGCCAGAGCTTGTGTAGAAAATCAGGGAGAGCATTTTGAAATTTCCTTACTTTAACTATATCACCGCCACAGAGCGCCAGACAGACAGACTTTGTTCCCAATTACATCGGTTCTAATGATACTTGTTTCCCGATTGACAGACTTAGGAAGCAGGCACCTTAGGTTGTTTTCTAAAGTAGGATCTCTTTTTAAATTTTTGTTCGAGTCTTAATCAAAACATTGCCCTAAAATTATATCAGTAAACAGATACGCAAAAATTATTACATTTCAACATCATTAAGAAATATGCGATAATTTTTTGTTGCTTTGTAGATACTTTCGGTATTGTGTCAAAATTAGAATAGAAAAAAATAATTATGCAAGGATTAGTGAATCAACAATCAGGTTTTTAACAACCTCCATGTACTGAAGAAACACGAATGTTGGGAACGTCATGCACTTCCCCATAGCTGAAATCTACTGTGGTGACAACAAAGGGTGCCCACTAATTAAACAATGGAAAATAGCATTGTTTCTATATGCAAATGAAACTACATCGGGCGAAATTAACAAAGCACAACCACCGCATCATTTGATATCGCAGACGTGGAAATCGTGTTGTAAAGCCGTTATTGAATATTTAAAAAATAACAGAGAAATGTAGCATTATTTAAAAAGTGAAAAATTAAACCCAAAATCCAAAAAAGTTAAGAATTAAACCCAATAAAAGCTTGGATATTGCAGTTAAAAATATTTTAAAATATGCAAAAATTGCTTCTTCTTAACTAACTTAAGTTAAGATTTTGTTTCTGCATTAAATCTTGTTGATTACCGAATTTATGAGAAAAATAAAAGTAACGTGGACAAAATTATTATTTTTATTGTCCATTTGGCTTGTTAATTACATATCTGGTATTAAAGAAGCCTCACCACGTCACACGTTGTTTGTATGTAACAGGTGATTATAAAGTAAGGGATATATTTCAACTTATTATATATTCTTAACAAATCAAATTAATAACAAAAAGTAAATGGAATCTAGTTGCTTACATAATGGGATTTCTGATGTCAAACACTAGTTACCGCAAATGCTTGATATGACCTCCATTTTGTTGTTGTAAAATTACCAACCGTTCCTTCAAATTGTATACAGCACTATTCAATATTTCTGGTTGAATTGCACGAATTTGCTCTTTAATACTGTCCTTTAATTTCTCCAGCGTTGTTGGCCGTGTTCTAAACACCAAATTTTTTAAATAACCCCACAGCCAGTAATCCGCTGGGTTAATATCAGGCGATCTTGGTGGCCATGAATTTGCAAAATGTCTGCTTATAACACGATCTTGAAAAACAGCAGTTAACAATTCTTTAACTGGTCGGTAAATGTGCGCAGGTGCTCCATCCTGCATAAAAATCATGTTTTCAATTCCTTCGTGCTCGTTTTGCAACTGTGGAATTGCATAATCCCTTAACATTTGCAGGTATCGTTCACCAGTAACAGTTACAGATACGGCCTCCCCATTCTGTATTTCCTCGAAAAAGTATGGACCAATGATGAAATTAGCTGTGAAACCGCACCAAACGGTAACTTTTTTGTCATGAAGGCCTTGCTGAACGATTTCATGTGGATTTTCTGTTGACCATATTCGACAGTTTTGAGTATTAATTCCACCATTAAGAGAGAAATGGGCCTCATCTGTCCATAAAATACGGGATAACCATTCGGGTTCAATTTCCATCTGAGCCAATACGTGTAATGAAGAATCGTACCTGAGAGCAAAATCTGCGTCCTTTAATTCAAACAGCAGTTGCAGTTTATAGGGATACATTTTTAGGATTTTCCGTAAAATTTTCCAAACCGTGATGTATGGCATTTGTAATCGTTTTGATATCGCATTCACACTACTGATTGCTAGCGGATTAGTATTGGCTACGTTTTGATTTTCCTGAAGAACTTCTGCAACTTGGACATCACTAATCCTAGATCTTCCTGACCTCGGAAGGTCTTTTACAGACCCTGTTCTTTCAAATTTGCTAATCAAATTACGATACGCCTTTATTTTGCACGGCCCTGCGCTCAAACCCATTTTCGTACGACATCTTCGTAAGTAGTGTAATTTTTACCGCCTTCATGATAACATTGCACTAAACCAATTCCTGTTTGCAGATCCATATGGAAATTGTTACAATTTACGTTACGCGAATTTTATTTTGAGAACAATTCTCTAAATTACGATTATTTCGTTTGACACTTGTATCAATAGTTGTCACGACAATTCTTTTGTTTTCCATAGATACACTAAAATCCAATTATTGAGGCAACTAGATTCTGTTTACTTTCTGCTACTAGCATAATTTCTTAAAACTATATAAGAATTTAAAATAGACCCCTTACTTTATGATAGCCCCATATATGATATGCATTTTATATGGTTAACATTGAGGTATGCTTCATACCATTATTTACTCTGCTACAATTGGTAGCACTATAAATTGGCAGTGGGGAGTGATGGAGACTTATTTCTGGGTGTTTAACTTCCTAGTACATAGATATTTTCATTGGAGGAGAGTGGTTGTGCGTTTTTTACATTTAGATTGTGTGGTTAAAATGGCGTAGATCTTGTAAACATTTACCGGATAAGTTGTGCTATATTTGTGAACAGTTTATTGTTAAGTTGCAATGTAGGTCTCTATCAAAACAAGTGAAAAACGCTTATTTCGGATGTCAAGTTGGTGAGTACAAAAGTTGGACTCTTCATGTGTTCTTTGTGAGTTGTTATGTGACTATTGTTGAATAGATGAAAGGCAAGAAAAACCGCATGCCATTTGCTGTTCCTATGGTGTGGCAAGTAACTACTTGCCTAACAAATACAGAAGGATTTTCAAAAAAATAAAAACAAAATCGAATACCCGAATTTGCCATTTGCTAAGACCAGTTCCTCATGAAGAAGGACTATCAATAACAACCCTGCTATTGAATTGGTGGGATATTAACATTTCCAAAGGTAATGACAGTGATGATATAGAAACTGAGCAAAATATACATATTTCTGAATACACTAGCGATCCTACCTACAGCCCTCACACCTCCAATGACACCACTCTTGTACATCAAAATGATCTGAATGATTTAGTTCGTGACTTAGGTCTATCAAAACAGCAAGCTCAACTTTTCGGCTCTAGTCTGAAAAAATGGAATGGAATGGAAAGGAATATTTATTCCATGGTTAAATTTTGTTATTTTTGCTTCAAGTTGTATATTATATTGCTAATAAAACAAGTGTTCTGGAGATCTTTGCATTATTTGCTCATACCATAACAAAAAACTATACGCGTTACAGCTTTTTTGCTACTATTTTTTAATTTAGCAATAAAATACTACTGAGGAACAGCTATTTTGGTTTATGTTATCGAAAAAATTTTTCTTTTGTCGACTAGTGTAATTGAAATGAAAAAACTACAACGCGTACCAAATATTATATGGTTAGTTGTTTAATTAAATCTGGTAAGAGGCATTATTGATTGTTTTAAAAACAAAATTTATACTTTATACTGAGGGAATTGTAATCACTAGACATTGGACTTTTAGGTGCTGGCCAGAGACCACCTTACTATTAATAGATTTTCTCTCAAGTCACCGAAGTACCTCCCAGAAAATCCTAGGATTTTGTGTTGAGTAAAGAGAGACGAGGCCCTACAGGTTATTGTGGAATCCGAACCACATCTAGGGCATCGGCAGTTCTCACCCATCTTAATCCGAAACGGGATGGATTCGAACCATCGATGTTCGATACCGACTAAATAGCTATAAGCACTTTACCCACTCGGCTATCATGTCCATTAAATAATATTTTTTACAAATGGTAATCAATACTAAAGGTAACATATAAACATAAGATGCTAAACAAGATAGATTTATTGTGGTTCAAAATAAAACAAAGAAGATTTAGTGCCCAAAAGGAAACAATTATGCAGCTACGGACACGTGTTTCGGAGTTATTGCCCCTCATCAGCGTAGTGTAGCTAAGGAATTGGATCTACGATGGGATAGATCTGAACACGAACTAAAATAAGGCTGGAAAGTACAGTACACAGTACTCAATTAGTGTCTTCATGTTCCCATGTGCCACATTTGGGGCCTCGAACTTTATTTAATTGAAGATTAAATAAAGTTGCCGCACATTTCTTGATGATTTATAAAATTTGTATCATATAAACAGAAGTGATTAAAATTTAATTGCGATTACCCACTAAATGTCAAAAATTCATATTATAAAATATATTTTTTTACTATTTAAACGGCTGTAAAAAAAATGTGTATAAGGGGTGTGGAAACAAGTTAATTCCCTCATGTGAAATATTAATCCTTATTTCCTCACTTGTACAAATAACTATTCAACATTTTTTTCATTAAATTATCACATCAAATTGCATCCGATTTTTTTACTACTTCCTTGAAGTAATCTAACTCGACAAACAGTCAGATAAAACGACTACTCATTTTATCACATTCTCTCGTCAAATTATTACGCAACTAAACCTGCGTTGAAAATTGAACTTTATCCGATAAAAAATGACCTCTCGTGTAATTACGGTCGATAATTTAACTCGTGTATATAGACAGCTAATTAATACGTCAACTTTTCACTTTGACACCGTATAAATTAGGTAGGTACTTTTTGTTATGTGGATGTATCTATAGTCAAGATATTGCGTCCTAAATACAACAAAGCTATTTTCGAGAACGAGAATAATATCATTAACTGAACTGAATATGCAATTTTGTAGTATAAATCCATTACTGTGGACATTTTTATTGGTACCTCCAGTCTGTTTTCAAGAAGTAGGAAACGCTCAAGTTATCACCGAGATGTCACAATGTGGTGACCCTCTGTAAGGGTTCTGGCGTTGGACAACATTTATTTTATGGAGTAATATTAGCACCTTAATTTTTATGTTCCTAACGTATTGTCATTTCTTAGAGAACTGAAATTATATTTGTCTTGTACACATCGCAGTTCACTTTGGTGGATTAGGAAATATATATTTTGGCCTATAGCAAAAAAAAGTGAAATTTTTGTATAAGGTTGGTAGTATTTTATTCTCGTTCTAAAATCTTGAGATGGGACTCAGATCATACGTACAAGTAAATTCAATAAAAATGGTAATTATAGCTTTTTGCAACAAATGCACTGATGAAAATGATTTGGAAATGCTTTTACGCCTGAGAGGAGAAGAAACTGATTAGGTTTTGTCTTTGTTCTCCTACCGTTTTGTAATTTATTAATTCAACTTAAAAATTTAAATAAAAAGTGGCCATTTTTATGTGCAGAAATAAAAAATTACCAGCAAAACTTTGATTAATGGATTTTCGTCAAGAAATTGATTATGCTTGAACTCATTAAACTCGCCCTTAAAAACTGTTCAAGAAAAATGCCCTACACATGTCCTAGGGTATAAATAATCGGGAAAAATCCATTTCGTGGGTGTGTGTACACAAACAAGGTGGCCATTCTCGTTTCATTACCGATATATAATTCATCCCGTCTATTGGGACTGTTTTATTTAATAAATAATTATTCCCAGTACCACAAACTACATTAGAGACATGAACTGAACGGTAGTTCACTATTAGTTAGCCAGCTCAAGAGCTATGCCGTGGAAGAGCCCCAAAAAAGTCTATTAACTGGACGGTTCGAAACTCGCTCAAAGTAATTTACATTTAAATTATATTAATACCCTTTTGAGACACAAGAAATTAGCTTAGCGAATGCATTAGTGACAATCTAATATTTTAAAGTAGTTTGTGTTAAAGTGAAAATATATAGGATAATGCTGTTAGTGCTTTATTGTTCTCTACGCGTTATATCTTGTGGATTTCGAAATTAACACCATAATGAATGCTGTAGCTCCGTTGGAGGCAGTCGTTTGTACCGTAAGTCATTTTAGTTTGCAAGCACAATCAGTGGCGCAACCAGGGAATTATAGGATGATGTTGCAGCCCCTCACGAAACGTGCTCATAACCTTTTTTTAACAAAAAAAGGTTTTAACTACCTCTTAAGTAGCTCTCTCAAATCTAAATCTAGGAAATCTATATTTTTTTGGGAAAAGGTGACGGGGCAGTACAAGCAAATGGCCTGGGATAACTTTTATAATTAAAAAACATTTTGCAGTAAGCAGTGGTGGAACTCGAAATACGTCCAGTTACTATCCAGATACACTAACAATGTGCTACCATTTCAGTAGATAAGCTATGGCAGTTCTAGTACAAAATCCCATGCTCTTTCTTATAAACATCACGAATTATAAAATTGTATAAGAAATCTAAAGGTACCTGCATCTTTCATAATATGTATAAATAGGTTCTTGTTTTAATAAATCATAACACTGACGTAGTTTTCCATGAAACACCAAAACACTATATACTGCACTCGACGCGTATTTCATTAATCAAGTCGGCATCATCTGGAGATGATTAAAGTTTTAATCATCTCCAAATTATGCCAACTTGGTTGGCGAAACGCGTGTCGAGTGCAATAACATTTTGGTGTTTCGTGGAAAACTACGTCAATGTTATTTTCACATCAAAGGTTCCAACCCACCCCAGGATTAATAAATCACGATGTTTATAATCTGACTATTTACACAATTAGTGTTTCTAGAGTTATATCATTATAATTAAATTCCAAGAGATACATCATCATGTTGGATTATGTTCTTACATTTCTGATATTCATGAATCTATACTAAAAAAGGTAATCATTAATTTACATAAAACACCCCTCTCGGTATCCAGAATACCATTGGTTCAAATTATATACCAATACGTGACAATTTCTATTAACTGTCTTTAATTTTCCCAAAACTCATATCCCATTAACAAAAGTACAAATTCCCATTAAATTCAAGTGTACTGATTTCATTTTACTGAATCAAAATTCTACAAAATGACCCTTCATACAAAAAAGTATTTTGTTCTAGAACTCTCATAGCTTACCTACTTTTGTTTAATGATGGGGGTAGACTTTGCTCATTCGATATTCTGATGACATTTCCGGGAAATATTTTCACATCAAATTTGAATCAAATTCAATTGTTTTTCATTTATTTAGAAAGAATGTTTTTTTACTTTAACGTCCTCTTAAGAATAAATAAGTACAAGTTTGGTTAAATCAATTTTTCCTATTCATATACGGTTTAAATTCAGCCCCATTTTTAAAATCCCTCTGTATGCTTCTAAAAAAGCTGTTTGTATAAACTTGTTTTAGTGTCCAAAAATTTGTTAATATCACTCCTTCAGAATAATTCTGGTTGCGCCATTGACTACAGTGTGTCTAGCAAGATTTATATTTGCACCCTCGAAATCTGACAGTGATAGAAAACCTGAATTTTGTAGGGCATGTGTCTGACATTACCTGTGCCAATTTTATCGCGTAAGTTTTTAATCATATGCAACATAATAAAATTTGAGCATTCTCCGTCCCAGGACGTGATTAAAAACAATTTTAATTTTCTTATAAATAGCTGGAAAATTTACAATAGGTGTTTAAACGTAACCTCATATCTAATCAGTGTAATGGGAATTGAATGATTATTTACATGAATTACAATATTGTACAGTAGAATAAGACACCTGTAATGGGACTTACCCACATTTTTTATTTGTTTATTCGGTAGTATGTTAAAATATAATGTCACTACATTTTTCAGAATTTTTTTGAGTTCTATAAAGAGGTATGAAAAAGACATGCCGTAATTGTGTGAGTTAAATTCAGTTCCAGATATCAAGCATAGATATTCATTACATCTAATGTAGAATTATATACATCCCCATTTACTTATCATCGATCCGAATCTTTCTAAAGTTTTTAAATTAGCCTAGTATTAGTTATTTAACCAATAAACATGTTTTAAAGTAATTACATCTAATATTACCTAACTACTATGTAAATCACCTTAATATCTTCGAAATTAAACGTTAAGTCATGTCCTTTCCCAGACTAAATTCCTTTGGATTTCAGGACATCAACATGAATTAGAGCCGCAAATCCCCAGATTTGCCAGACCAATTTGTATCATATCAAAAAAAGTGTCGTACTTTGCATAACATCAAACTAATCTAATATAATGGATAATTAAGCCAATTATTTACTATTTTATGTAGTTTGAGCTGCTTTGTGGTTCGATCTGTGGAATGCGCCACGATATTCTTATCATTGTTGTAAAAAAGGTTCTTAGTTTACCGGTAATTAGACTAATTTTGTCTGTTAATTAGCCTCTACCACTTTACGTTCACAAAAACAGTCATACCAGGAAAGTGGAAATCGAACCCACAGCGATTAGATCAACGCGCCTTAAATTAGAACGGATCAGACGCAACTCGACCATCCTCGCTCTTATCAGTATTGTAAATTTGGTCAATGAATTTGAAATGAACGGATTTAGTATTGGCCTTTGATATAATTGGTCAATAGGGCTCTTCTTTTAAGACATGTGTTAAGGACGCATGCGCGTGGCAAAAACTGGAGTCAAATTACGCTTACACTGTAATGCTAGTGTAGCCATTGTTTACTTGATAACTATTTTGACAGCTATTTTAAACAGATAACTTTATCTGAGATAATTGTTTTCACAGCACACTACTTTGTGTATTGGGTTTTGTAAAAAATAGTAACAATTTTTTGAGAAAAGCCCCCCCACCACCCCCCCCGCCCCCCCCGGCCCCCCCACCCCCCCCCACACCCCCCCCACCCCCCCCCCACACAACAAAATTTCTTTTAAATTACTTTTTTTTTTTTCAAACAAAAAAAAAAAATTAAAAAAGAAAAAGGGGGGGGGGGGGGAGGAAAAAAAAAAAAAAAAAAAAAAGAAAAAAAAAAAAAAAATATTAAAAAAAAAATTTTTTAAAAAAAAAATTTTAATAAAAATTAAAAAAAAAATAAAATCCACAAAGAATTTTTTTTTTTTTTTTTTGGGGGGGGGGGGAGGGGAAGGGGGAGGAGGGAAAGGGAGAGGGAGGAGGGAGGGGGGAAGAGAAAAAAAGGAAAGAAATAAAAAAAAAAAAAAAAAAAAAAAAAAAAAAAAAAAAAGGAAAAAGGAGAGAGGGGGAGGGGGGGGGGGGGGGGGGGGGGGGGGGGGGGAAAAAGCCAAAGGGGGGGGCGCGGGGGGGGGGGGGGGAAAAAAAAAAATTTTTTTTCAAAAAAAAGAAGAAAAACCCCCCACCCACCCGCCGGCGGGGGGAAGAAAAAAGGAAAAAAAAAAAAAAAAAAAAAAAAAAAAAAAAAATAAAAAAAAAGAGGGGGCCCCCAAAAAAAAAAAGGGGGGAAGGAGGAAGGGGGGGGAGAAGAAAAAAAAAAAAAAAAATTTTGGGAAAAAAAGAAGGGGGGGGGGGGGGGGGGTCCCCTCAAAAAAAAAAATTTTTTTTTCCGAGAAAAAAGGGACCTTTTAAAAAAAAGGGAAAGGAAAAAAAAAAATTAAAAAAAGGAAAAATGGGTGGGCGGGAATTGTAAGACAGTCATCAATTTTTTCGATAAAACTGTAAACGGACCGGCATATCTCCAATTTTTAATGACTTATCTCATCCCAACGTTATTAAATTTATTCACCAATAGAATCAATCTTGCAAATGTTGACAAAAGCCTGTGGTATCAACAAGATGGTGCGCCTCCCCATAATTCAGACATTCGAAGGTAGCTTGACCAAATATTTCTGAAAAAGGTGGATTGGTAGACGTGGACTCATCGAATGGCCACCAAGGTCACCGGACCTCAATCCATTGGATTACTTTCTGTGGGGCCATCTAAACAACTTAGTTTATAAAATCAAAACGGAAAATATTGTTGAATTAAAAGAGAGTAAACAGAAATAAATAACATTTCTCAAAAAACTATAACCAAGGTTCAATAACACTTTATTCATCGTTTAGGGTACTGTCAGCTACAGCAAGAGTTCAGCTCTAACACTTACCATAAATTGTTTTTATTATTACTAACCGTTAGTTCTGACTATTATTTGTTCAAACAAAACATGAAAAATTAGTAAATCTTATATTCAAAATGGCCGTATCTTTCAACTTATCAATTTTAGACCTTAACTGTGATACATTTTTGGAATCAGCTGTTGAAACAGGACCCAAAAATGGAGAAACATACAAGGTGTTCCTTTTAAAAAACATATCGATGACGTCATACCGGAAACAGGAACGTCATAACAAAAAAAAGGTATAAGGTGTGCAATTGAAATTAAAAATCGACTTGTCAGAGGATTTTTTCTACTAAATATCTATGATTTAAGAAATAATAAATTTATTCAATACTTTACGAACACACTGTATAATCTTTAGTATACTGTACATACAACATGTAAACAGTGCTTACTAGTGCGAAGTTCGTGACAGTGTAAACGACATATGTATAAATACAACTCGACAAATTGCGATATGGATTTGAATTAAGCGAAATTAAGGCCCCTATGACAATATTAAAATAATTGTGAGAAAATTGATGGTCGTGTTTATACTTTTAAGTAACAAGTGAATAAGGCATGCACATTACAAAAGAAATTTTTTGCAGTATACCACTCAGGATATCATTATAGTATGAAATCGATTGAATCTAAATAATGAACTGCAAATGCAAAACCCAATAGCACAATGCCTTTTGTATTATTTAATTTTTTCTCTGGAGTTTTATTAGGATATTATTTAATGCGGAGGTAATTTTATATGGAAATTTTATACAAAACTCAAAGAAAAATGTGACCATCACGGTTGTGACGGGTATTATAAATTACATACATAGCTTTGTTCCATTATTCAGAGTAAATGAAATAATTGCCATTGTTAATTTATCTGACTGATATATGTATTTCATTGTTTTAAATGACTCTTTTAATATGTTGTCTGCCAGCTGCACACAGCTATGCACTTTGTTAAAATTGTCGTTGGCTAATAAAACATAAGGTCGATTTAGTAACTAATTGAGGTTAGGTTGTTGCATCGTAAAAGCCACACGTAGCTTAAAAAAACAACTGTATTAACAATCAATTTCGATGTTGTTACGTCAAGCCACCCGACAATTAAAGATTGTAGAAATTTTAAAAAAATCCGCTTTATGCAGGTCTGTCAAAAATGTTGTAGTGTTTCGTAATTACAATATTACATTAATTACAACTGTGAATGTGAAATTTCATGGTAATATCATTAATTGGCTATTGAGCCCTGAGGCGAGTTTAAATTTATTAAACGAAACAACTGTACATCAATGAATAGCACGAAAATCATTCATTGTTGAACAATATTTCATATGTTAACAAGCAAAACTGGTCTAATGAGAATAAAATGAGAATTAAAATAACTACAACAAAGAAGGTTTAGTGCCATATCCCAAAAAACAATTATGCAGCTACGGACACGTTTTTCGGAGTTATTGCCCCTCATCAGCGTAGCGTAGCTAAGGAATTGGATCTAGAATATGATAGATCAGAAACAAGAACTAAAATAAGGCTGATCTATCACATTCTAGATCCAATTCCTTAGCTACGATACGCTAATGAGGGGCAATAACTCCGAAACACGTGTCCGTAACTGCATAATTGTTTTTTTGGGGATATGGCACTAAACCTTCTTTGTTGTATGTTTTGAACCCCAATTCATCTATCTTTTTTTTGTTTGTATGTGCCAGGTGGGAAACGGGCAGTACACATAGAGCTCTGTGTCTCGACTGTGCTCATCGAGGCCCTATTTGTGGTACATGAGAACATGAAGGCACTAATTGAGTATTGTGTACTGTGCTTTCCAGCTTTATTTTAGTTCTTGTTCCTGATCTATCACATTCTAGATCCAATTCTTTAGCTACGATACGCTGATAAGGGGCAATAACTCCGAAACACGTGTCAGTAACTGCATAATTGTTTTTTGGGGATATGGCACTAAACCGTCTTTATTGTATTTTGAACTCCAATAAATCTATCTTTTTTTGTTGAAGTAACTGTTTGATGTGCAATTTCTTCATTTGACATAATTGGGCCTCATTTTTTAAGGATTACAATGGTGTTGCGCAGACCGTTACATCAACTTAAATATGCTGGAGAAATTTTTAGTACCAGAATTGCGTCGTTTTCTTCAAAATCCCCCCTGACTTGTGCTTTCGACAGTACATACTGTAAGACTTTCTATTTATAAAATAGAAATAATAAATTTTTGCCAAATTTGTTTAATGTCCTGGAGTGGAGATTTTCCGTGGCGTGGCCTGCTAGGTCCCCCGATCTTACAGCTTGTGATTTCTATTTGTGGCACTGTTTAAAGTCCAAAGTTTACAATTAATCGTCCACACACTATCCAGGAGCTCAAGAATAATATACGGGAAGAAGTTAGAAGGATACCGTTGAATATCCTGAGAAATTCGTCCTTTCACAAATGGAGGAATTTTTGGAGAGAAGAGGGCATCACCTTGCAGAAGAAAATGTGAAAAATTTTATAATAATGGAGATTTAAGGAACAAAAAAAGAATTAAACGAAAACCGATCACAAACGAAGAAGTTCAATTGATTAATTTACATTTTTCCAAGAAAATCCTAGACAATAATCTGAGACCATACCACATTTAACCTACTTAACCAAAATAATGGGAGACTAATGATCTTTTGTGAAGAAATATTAAGAAGGCAAGTCGCCGCTCTAAACTCCTCCAACAATATTTTTTAGACTGACGAGTCCTTTTTTTTAGTCGTTGAACACGTGTGGTCTTCAGAAAATCCACATAGCATCAAAAAAATTTAAAAAAAGGAGAAAGATGGTGTGCGGTGTGCTTTTTATGTAAGGAAAATTATAGGACTTATCTTTATCAACACCGTTTTAAGTTGGCGAAAAGTAATAAACATCCGGACAACATTCCCATTTTATATCTTCAAAATATAATCTGGCAACAGGACGGGGTTCCCGTTTATAATATTGCAAATATGACAAATTTTCTAAATAATTTATATGCATTATGGATAGGTACCTGCGATCCAATTCACTGGCCAGCAAAAACCCCGGACTTGAATCCACTCGATTGTTTTGTATGGCGTGCTGTAAAAAATAAAACATAAATATATGGAAATAAATAATGAAGAATTGTACTGAAAAAAGAGGAGGGTGTGTAGAAAATGTTATATAGTTGAGTGAGATTGATTTTTTTTTGTATTGTTACTAAAATTGAACTGCATAAAATATACAGAGCATGTAATTAAAAAAAAAACATGCGATTTTAATACCTTGTATACATTTGGTTAATTTGAGAATCTGTGACCAGAACCGTAATCTACGTTAAACTTTTTTCCAAGTGGGTTGGAACCTTTGATGTGAAGATAACTCTGCTGTAGTTTTCACGAAATAACAAAACACCATACACTGCACTCAACGTACGGTTTTTAATCATCTTCAAATGTGCCAACTTGGTTGGCGAAACCTGCGTTTTGTCTGTCGTGTAAAACTACGTTAGTGTTAAAATTCCTATAAGATAGAGTGTCGAAAATCAAAAATATTCATAAAACTACCAAAATACATGGGGTGGACCTTTTACGTGATTTACACTGTACATTAAGTTAGCCTACGCTTAAGATCGACAGCGTGATTTGGTAGCTCTAGTCAGCGATTACATGAAATATATATTATAAATACATAGAAAGTGCTACAATGAGGACTACCGTTTTCAGGCTCACCAGTTGGCGCCACTGGCGAGTAAGGTAGCTGTCAAAAGTTATTGTTAGGCGCGGAACAAGTTTATAGGGGTTTATTATATTATTTCGTACACCAGTAAATAAAAGAACTTGTTAATTATGCCTCTGTATTGTGCAGTTCCATTTTGTTAGGAAACAAAAGGCGGACATATGTTTCCGAGAGACAAAACTCGCCTAAAACAGTGGTTGGTAGCGATTCGCAGGGACAACTTTACTCCTTCAAAACATTCGCATGTTTGTAAGAAACATTTTAATGTACATTCGTTGTTTTCATCATGCTTATGCTTGATATAACCTACCCTTAGTGACATAAGGTACCTCTGATAGGTACAATAATTTCAACATTAAGTACTATAAATCGTCTTGTGGTATTTCATCTTGTAAGTTTCCAACGAAATTATTATTTCTACCAAAGTTTTGAAGACTGTGAACAGAAATACAGAACTTAAAACTTCATAATAATGTATACTTTTGACAAATCTATCCTAGTAAATATACTTCCCGAATTAGCTGTTCTTTAGGCCTGCTTAATTTTGCACCTCTTTTTCTCACTCGCGGTTTCCTCTATAGGGTCATTTAGTCAATGACCTCCTACATACAAATAAAAAAATAAAGCTATTTATTTTCTGAAGTTTAAAAATATATAATATATATATTTTTAATATTCTTAAAAAATATATATAAGTTTCTAGTTTATTCTGTGCACAATACTATTCAAATATCTAAATCGCAGAATTTAGTATCCCCTCCGAGACTGAGCTACATTCATATTCATTACATTATTCATTTATAGAATTTAAAAATCTTGGGTCAATCCACAACTTGTCCTCAAAGCTAGCTACGGACCGAATTTACAACGCATTAAAGTGAAATAGACTTATGCGCGAATCGTCAGAAAGCAAAAGAGACATAAAACACTGGCGGGGACAATGTCCCTGACAATTTTACGAAACGGTAACGCACGATCGCACGAGTTCAGGAGAGCAGTCTTAATGCTGACTAGGTACGCGTTGGTCGGTAAATTCTGTCGCGTTGGTTTTAATGTTTTTATTTGTGAACATTTTATTAGTAAATCTCTACTTGTCGTGAAATTAAGTAAAACAGGTTTTGGTGTTTACTATTAAATATGGGGTTGTACAAAATATATTAAAACTGAAAGATGGACATAAGTTGGGTTATGAAGACCAGTGAAATTCAAAGGTTAAATTTATACCTCGTCGTAACAACATGTTAAGTTTTATTGCAAGTACATAAACGTCATTAAACAGTTTGTGTGTTGTTTCATTTTTTCATCCAGTTAGTCAAGAGCAAATACAAATGTATGTGGTTTAATTAACTCACAACATATTACATGTTACATATACATATTACAAAATAAAATAATAGACGTGTATTATTCTGTGGAGCTTTTGAGCTAGCACTACGCGGACATGACGAAACAGTCCTCGATAACCCGGGAATATTTCGAGGTCTAGTAAATTTTGCATCTGAACTAGATGCCATTTTTAAAGACCATTTGCAAAACAGTACTATGTTTAAGGGCACTTCGAAGGCAATTCAAAATGAACTTTTAGATTCGATATTGGCAATAAAGTACAAGTAGTTTTTGTATTTAGATACGTTTTAGACGGTGTTGTATGTGAGAGATTTTGGAAATTTATTCAGCCTCAAGGAACGACATCGCAGCATTTGACAGATGTAATTTTAAAAGAGTTAGAATATCTGAAAATAAATGAAAGTCTGAAAAATTGATAGCACAAAGTTACGATGGAGCATCAGTAATGAGTGGTGCTTTTGGAGGTGTACAAGCCAAAATTAAAAAAAGTTATCCTTCAGCAAATTTTATTCATTGTTACGCTCATCAACTAAATTTAATTTTACAAAAAGCATCAAGTCAGGATAAAAGCAAAAAATTTTTTTGCTAATTTACATAGCTTTTCTTCATTCTTTGGAAAATCGCCAAAAAGAACAGCCGTGTTAGATAATGTTGTTAAGGTGAGATTACCTAAAGCGGCTCCAACACGATGGAATTTTAATATAAAGTGCATAGAGACTGTCTATACCTATCGAACAGAATTATTAGATTGTTTAGAAAAAATTGTTGATAATGAATCAGAAAACAATACTCTAAACCAAGCTATTGGTTTAAAAAACTACTTACAAAATGAACATTTTTCTTTACTGGTTAATTTTTTTATTTAGTTATGCCTCATTGTGATATATTGTTCAATCAATTACAAAAATGTAATATCGATGTCATAACAGTAAATAAGTGTATTGGCGTTTTTAATAGTAAAACTCAAGACATCAGAAACAAAATTTTGAATAACTATTTGGACATCCATGCAGTCTGCCCAGAGATGTAAATCGGAAGAATCAAAAAGGAGAATTTCATTAGAAGTTTGTGATATAATTACATCTGAGATCAAAAATAGGTTTGGCTTTAGTAATCATTTAGCAGTGTCTCAGTTATTTCACGCAGATCGATTTAAAGATTATAAAAAAATCTTTTCCTCAAGCTATAAAAATTAGTTAAAACGGAGTATCCAGTCATAAATCATTTGAAACTTAAAACTGAATTAGAAGTATTATATAGCCGAGAAGATTTCTCCAATAGTGAAGGTGCAGTTGCTTTGTTACAGCTTTTTATTAACAATAATTTGTGCAATACTTTTTCTGAAAGTGTCAAACTGTTAAAAATCTTGTGTACTCTCCCTATGACTACCGTCGAAAATGAACGTTGATTTTCCACCTTAAAAAGAATAAAGATATTTTAAGATATACCATGGGTTAGGAAGGTTATCTTCATTAGCTATGCTTACCATAGAAAGGGCATTAATAAAGAATATAAAAGACTTTAATGAAAAAGTAATTGACCTCTTCGCATCTAAAAAAGGCCGGAGGATCGACTTGGAATTTAAATCACTTGAAAAGGTAGGTAATACAGTAAACTTTTCTAATTGACCTCCTTATCTCTTGACCCAACGCACTGCTTTTCTTAGCTCTGGTTTTAAAGCACTTACATTTATCGACCCGTACTATATCTTTCATCAGAAGTATTACAATTTTTATAAAAATCAGTAAAAACCTGCGTTAAAAAGCCATAATAAACATTAACGTTCAGTGACATTTGAAATGTCTATACATTACCCTACACTAGCGCCTCTCGTGGTGAATTTAAGCACTCACCCTCAGTGTTTATTTGTAATTCAGCACACGACCGGCTCCATAGTCCAGAAACTAGTTGCATAACTTTTATTTAGATTTTTACATAGGGGACTGAAAGGATTACTTTTCACTTTTATTGGTATTATCCACCTGCATTTTTAAAGTGTCTTTTTTTTAATTGGACTGGCTCGGTGAAGTAGTTGGCTAAAGCTTGTGATGGTAAATGTGACTAGATTATTCATCTATCGCAGCTGTGGGTTCGAATCTCACCACCGACACTTGCAGTGACGGTGGGAATGGTTGTGTGCAACCGTTGTTTCATGAGCTTCGGCTTTGAATTCGATGGTTGTCTAATTGTCAGTGAATCATTCATTACTTTCCGTCAAAATGAAGTAGAGAACACATTAAATAATTTGTATTACCATATTGCTTTTAGAAATAAAATGTTTAAGCCACCCCTTCAATCTACAACTCCTCATTTCTTGACGTTTACCTTGTAGGTGGCTTAATGAAAATAAGCACTTTTAAAGTTGGAACTTGCTGCCATTATGGCAGCATTTTCCATGAAATGTCTCATATTTAAGTGTCGTTTTACTGTTAACGAGTGTTAGTTGTGCAAACATGCCGGAGGGACCTGCTAGGATGTTTCAAATAAGATAAATTTTGGTGTAAAGTACAATGCAAATGTTACACTTCTGCTTGTATAATGCAGTTAGGATTAGATCTTTTGTTACGTGTGAAAGTATTTATTTATTCGTTTATTTATTTATAATAACTAAGACACCCAACGAGTTAAATATCCACTTACAGGATAAGTTTGCTCAGTGGAATAGTAAAAAAACAGACGAAACTGTAAAAATGAGAGACAAAAAATAATAAATACCTACAAACAATTGCGTAAAAATGCTACCGATGCGTGATAATAGAGTAAGAAATGGAAAAAATATTGTACGTATTCACGAAAAAATATACAGGGTGAGCCACGGTGGGTGGAGTATTAAAAGTATATGGAGAACGGATCAACCAGAAATATCCGAATATCCGCAGATGAACAACATAAAGTTTTTACGAATTCAGAGGAATTTTATAAATTTTGGTTCGTCATTAAGAGAAGCAAGAAATTTACCTAAACCTGTGACATCTGACGAGGTAAATGAAATCAACGTGCTAGCATATTTTCATGCAAATCCCCAGTATTCCATACGTTGTGCTGAGCGGGATTTAGGTGTGTCATATTCATCCATTCGAAGAATACTAGCAAACCATAAAATGCATAATTACAAATTTACAAGTACAATTTCTCATGCCTCAGGATTATCTACAGAGAATAGAATTTTGTGAAATGTTACTTGTACGTATGCAAGAGGACCCCAATTTTTTAAAGAAAATTATATGGACTGATGAATCAAAATTTTCTAGGGAAGGGATTTGATACACACGAAATCGTCACCATTGGGCCACAGACAACCCCCACGTTACTAGAGAGGCTGGTTTTCAAGTCAAATTTAGTTTCAATGTGTTTTGTATGTTAATGGATGACAAAATAAAATATTACATATACGACGAAAAATTGAATTCCAGAAAATATTTAGATATAATTAGAACAATTATGGAAGACTTCCTTGATAATCTGTCAATTGACAAATATATAACTTGTTGGTATCAACTCGACGGGGCTCCTGCACATTGTACACACGAAATTAGTATGGAGTTGGACCGCCTTTCGATGATTGTTGGATTAGACATTTGGGACCGTGGAATTGGCCTCCGAGGTCCCCTGACCTTACTCCGTTAGATTTTTATCTTTGGGGTACTCTTAAAGATAAAGTTTATAAAACTCCAGTCCACAACAGGGAAGAATTAGAACGTCGAGTGATTCAAGAGATTGAAAACTTGGACCCCGCTGAAATAAGAGCTGTTACAACAAACGTCGTCCATCCTCGTATACAAAAGTGTCTGGAAGTTAACGGTCTACATTTCGAACAATTATAACAATATTTTTAAGATTTTTATATTTATTACTGTTATTGGTATTATTTGTTATTGCTACTTACAATTAGACTGTTACTGTTATTGCTGCTTAGTTATTATTTTTTCCTAATACTGACACTTATTGTTCTCTTAATGATGAACCAAAATTTATAAAATTCCTCTGATTTCGTAGAAACTTTCTGTTATTCATCTGCGGCAAATTCAGATATTTCTCATTAAATCTTCTACAAGTTCTGCTGATAATCTTATTGCACTGTCCATGGATAATAAACAAATAAATTAAAACTGTGTTTGTATAATTATTTTCTGCCATATGTCTGCTACAGCTATTCAAATTAGGTGCAAATATCACTAACGTCAAATTTATTTAGAAAAATAACATCTGTTGTCATTACAAAATGACAAAACAAAAATTTCATGCCCCACCCGTTATGATATACCAAACGACTAATATTCTTGGTAAGGTTACAGTAAAGTGCCCATAAATATATTACCTTTTTAAATAGGTAAATGTATCGCCTTTTCGAATCTGTAGTAATATACAGGGCATTCCATTTAAGAAAATTGACTTTCGTGCATTTTTCTAAGTCACTTATAGAAAGCGTTCTCTAACTCACTCTGTATGATATTCGAAACATTTGATTAATGGAGGAGATGCCCCCAGGCCTTGCCTAGCCGCAACTAAAAAATTATCTTTTAATTGCTGCGTTTGGTAGGAGAAAACACGATTTACTGAAAGTCAAATTTTTGGCAATAAATTCAGAAAAGAATTATTATCTCGAAAACCGCTTGAGATAGGTATAGGGAATATTAACAAAAGTTACTCAGAAAGAGATGATGATCCAGAAACTGCAAAATATACAGGGTATTCTATTTAAAATAACGAAGATGTTGCCAGTTTTACGTATAGTGGCAAAACCACACTTTCAAAAATATTTTAGTTGGAGAGATCATACTCGATTATCTTGGTAACCAAAATTTCAAAGCAATTGGTTGATCCGTTCTCCATATACTTTTAATACTCCACCCACCGTGGCTCATTCAATTTATGTAATATGCCAAGAAGGTCTTTTACTGTTGTTAATAATGGTTATAGATTAGATTTCTTTGTTTTAGAGCCTATAGGTTCGGTAAGTATGAAAGCATGTTTGTTCCGATTTCAATTTTGTTCTTGGGAACGAAACTAAAAAGGACGCGTTTTTATTTTTGTTCTGAAAACGTTTTCGGTCTCTGATTATTAATTTTAAAGATTGTTCGAAAATTGTACTTGTCACATTTCATGTTTTCCATGAAACATCTGGGGAAAAAAGATTTTCCTGGGGGCCCAAGATACCTATTATGAAGCCCTCTGGGTATTTACCGTATTGCATTAGTGGGCCAAAATTCGGACCCATCGGCCAAAACCCAAATTTATCAACATTCCAATCCTGTGCTGATATTTATCTACCTGAAAGACAGTATAACAAACCATCTTGGAATGAATACAATAGATCGCTGAGGTCAATATACGGGTGGAAACCTTATCCGAGAACTGCAGGTAGTTGACATTCAGGTTGTTACGAGCCTTCCTATGTGAAATATATCGAAGTCTCGACAACAATATTTTTACTATACTCTATGACTAAGCCTGGCCAAGCGATGGTAGATTCAGGGTCGGGCGCAATACCAATGCCATCGCGCGCTTGTTTACGATGACGATGACATGACACACTTCAGTTGTTATCTGTCGGTTGATGCATAGAGTACTAATAAATAATAAATAATGTTGAGCGTAAAGAGTAGAAAACGACCGTACGCTGATGAAGTGAATAAATTTATCGGTGAATTTCCGGATTTATTCTATGATGGATGTAAAATAATTTGTAAAGTTTGTGATCAAGATTTAATGTGCTGGAATAAATACGGCTGCAAAATTCATGTCAATAGTAACCGGCATAAAAATAAAAAAATGGTGTGTCTTCTTTGGAACCTCAGTTTATGTTTGATTTACTGTTAATGCTGATTGCCTGTGATGTTCCCTTGCGCATATTGGATAAACCAGCCTTTCGGGAGTTCTGGAATAAATACAATCCCCAGGTGAATTTACTAAGTCGTTCATCATTACGTAGATATGTACCAAGTGTTCGTGAAGATATTGTAAATAGGATTAAATGTGCATTGAAAAATACACGGCTATGGTTATGTGTTGACGAGACGACAGATTGTAAAAAAAATTCTATTTTAAATGTTATAGTACGTGTACTCGACCCTGTTAAACCAACATTTCCACTTTTACTAGCTAGCAAAAGACTAACTGCGTGTACTGGCGAAACAATTACGCGGGTGTGTTGGAGACTTTCGAAAAATTTGACCTGTCAACAAGTCAAGTGTTGATGTTTGTGACCGACGGTGCTGCGACAAGCGTTTAGTGGGCCGTTTTCTTCAAAGAGACGATTGTAGGTTTTTAAGTTACGTGTAAGTATGGTTCCATCTTTAGCAGAAACGATTCGAAAATGTTTTCCAGAGGTAGAGCATTAATAGCAAATACCAAAAAAGTATTTCTCAAATCTCCTAAACGGCTTCGAGCATTTCACACACTGTGTCCTGGTATTCCGGAACCACCAGAGCCGATTCTTACCGTTGGGGAACGTGGTGAAGGCAGCTTTTTATTATGCTGAATATTTTTAACAAATAAAAGCTGTATACTATGTTCAACCCTACGAGGCTGCAGCTATTAAGGAAAGCCAGACAAGCTTTAAATATGTTTCCCTTGAAACAGATTTAAAAACTATTTATAACAATTATAGAGGACTACACGACGCAATAGAAAACTGCAAAATAATTCGTTGTCTTAGTGGATCGCTCAAATAGTGGGCGACGTAAATACACAGCTACAGACTATAAATGAGAAAAATAGGCCCGTTATTGAAAAATTCGAGAGTGTTACCGAAAGATCCTGATTTTACCAAATTAAGACAAATTTGTGATGGTGCATCTACAGCTGCGTTAAGTGAGTTCACAGAGTGTTTTACTTATGCCTGTATTACTTCCGTAGATCGAACGGTCTTTATCAAAATACAAACATATTTTTTCACCACAGTGAAATCGAGGACAACTGTAGAAACATATCTGATGTACAGTATATAGAAGGCTCCAGTTTGTGATAACGACAACCAAGCTACTTCATAAATTGCTTAAGAGGCGAGTTTTGTACATATTTTTATGAAGTGTACCAGTATCAATAAAATTTATTTCCATTTATTTTATTTATTTATTTATTTATTTATTATTAGTTATCACTTGACAAGTGTGTGAACGTATTTAACAGTTTAATAAAAGTGCAGACTAAGCTTACAAAAAAAGGAATACGTAAAAAAGAATTTAAAGCACGAGATAGTACAAAAACATACATCACAATATTAAAATATTTTTGTTTTTATTGTGTACTTATTCAAGTATTAATGTAGCATACCCAGTAGTTTGTTTAATGCATTGGCCAGGCTTATTTATGACTATAATTGTTATTTTTTTGTGTTCACCACTTATCGGCATGTAAGTAGTCAAAACAACTATTCAAATCAAATTTAAACTTATGTGCACATATTTTTTATATCGATATTTATTACCTTGATAGTGGACGACTATTTAGGAGAAAACCTAGATATGATAAAACTTTTTAAAATTAGTGGTGCGAGGTTGTGCTGTGAATTTTTCTGGAACAATTACTCAAAGTGTCTATAAGCTTTCCTCAAAAAATTATTTGCTACTTTTTGCTACTTTAGATTTGGTTACAATTTGGCAACACGCGTGATTTACATGTGTTACGTATTCTGTCAGTCATTTCTAGAAATATTGTAATTATTGATTTACGCTTATTTATTAATTGTATAATATTGGATATTTATTTAATAATAATAATAATAAAGATAAAACTAGTTTTATGTTTTAATAATGTTTCTTTTTTTGCAAAAAAAGCGTAACTTATTTTCTATCAATTATTGACCTTTCTTTCAAGTTGTAGTTTTTAAATTTTTTTATTACCTCAAATTGAAAGTGACTCGGAAAATTATTATCGTTTTACATTTCTTGCAGTAAAAGGCAATCGCAATTATGGGCAAAAGAAAAATGACGAGGATGGGGATTTATGAAATTTGGTATCAAGCTTTAGGAAATAGCAGCGTCAAAGTTCAGCAAGTGAGATACGTTCTACATATTTTTTACTCGAGAATGCTAAAAATGAAGTGACAGATAAGATGAGGATGATGATGATAGGAATTAAATAACCACATATTTATTTTAAAATAGTTGATCGCTAATATAATGGTTCAAAATTCTAAAAATGTATTTATATTATTTGGAGATTTTGATAATGAAACTAAGATAAGGATACAAGTTTTCAACACCCAATTTGAAGATATAATTTTTTTAAATATTTACTCCAATAATCACCGTCACAAAATCAATAAAAATTTCCAACTTTCTATAATTTCAAATGCATGTAATTTTTTCACCCCCTAAGTCACCTTTTTTGATGTTTAGATTTTTTTCACTATTTTTCCCATGATTTCTTACATACATTAACCAATTCATCAAGAAAGTTTCAGAGTTTTGGCCGGTGGATCTGAATTCTGACTCCCTGTTCTACGTGGCAATCCGACACTGAGCGTAGTGCACATTATTTTACTATGAAAAACTAGATGTGGATTCCTAGTGCAAAGTTCACACTGAATTTTACGACTATGTACGAAATAAAGAAAAAATTCAACCTTTATCCCAGAACATAGTTGCGCACGTGAGTTGTAGAACTGCCATTATGAATCCTGTGGCGCCGAGCAACGAGCAATGCAACTTTGTTTATTTTATTTAGCTTTACAAAGACTTAAACTCAGTCAGGCATACAGAAACAAAATTGTTGAGGTAGCATAATCCTCTTTAATATATTTGCCAGAATTCTAATTTATAATCCTATAAAATTTTAAGGGATGTAACTCGAAAACTTTCAGCATTATTCAGGTCGTTTTGAATGAAACGGTCGCAAAACTCATCAGATTTTTTAGATTTAAGTTAAACGACTGTTTTATTGTTCTAAAGTGCCTCAAAATCAATGGCAGACTTTTTACTTTAGCGGCTTTTTACTAATCAACTAGTTGGTTAAATTGGGACAGATTACTTATTTCTAAAAAAAAATATGTTGATCCATGGTGTTTTCTCAAAATGTTAAAAATAATACATGACTTCCATAGGCAGTAGTGAGAGGAGTGATAAATGTTAGTGTAATTTACTGAATAAGTAACATCTTCAAAGACTTGTTTAACTATTTTATTGAAATTGTTGTCACGTGTTTGCTAGCCCCACAAAATTGTCAACTGTTTGCTATCCCCACAAACACGTCCAATCGTTGATTCATTGATTTAAAGTCCAGGTAACACTTACTCACTACTTTATTAATTAATTAATAATTTACAACAATAGATTAATGACTCTCTTAACTATAATCACAATTAAACACATAAATCTCTGTCTTATTTTTTCTTTACTAGTTCACTTCTAAATTCAGACTGAATTCGGCCCATCACCGTATGCCTTATATACATAACAATCATTCACGCAGTCTAGAACCATTCCAGACTCTTCTCGTACAACTCTAGTCCCATCTTTCCAGTTTACACAGTCCAGTGGCGTAACACTATATGTGTAAACAAAACACTAACTATTTTTTTAACGTGTAATAATGTCGACCAGTGAGGCTGGTGTGGGTCCTGAGACATATGGAAGTTCCAAGCAACGAGAAGGCCAATGAATTGGCTAAACTCTGAGCCGAGGAACCCTGTCACGGGACTAAGCCTATGTTAGGCATTTCAAGAAGGCAGGTCACAAGGGCCCTCAATGAGTGGGCCCACGAGACACTGAGGACGCACTGGAGGACCAACAGGGCCTGCAGGCAACCCGAGATTTTGTGACGGGGTCGAACAAATCGAGATCAGCCTGGTTGCTGTGACGGAGTCGGAAAACTCTGAATCTTTTAATCGGACTTCTGACAGGCCATTGCAGACTTAGGAGGCATCCATCATTGATAGGTATTGAGGAAGACCCTACATGTCCAAGATGCAGGAATGATGAAGAAACATCTTACCACTTCCTGGGAGAATGTGAAACGTTTGGGCTCCTGAGATACAGTATCTTCGGTTCTGAGGCGCTTGTAAGGGCTCCTCCCTTAGCTCCCTAGCATTAGAAGGTCGGAAAGATTCGATGAGGGAGCAAGATAAGCACATGGCTGAGGGTTGGTAAAAAGGTCCCGTCTGCGTCTTGCTTGCTAGGCATCAGCCTCTCCCACTATTACCATTACCATTACCAATAATGTCGATTTATTATTATTGTTATTATTATGTATTAACTATATATGCATATGTCACATACTTGTAATTATCAAACTTTCGAATGCACTTATAAATAAAACATCGGTTAATTAGTCAACAGATTAAAGTAGCCCATCTTCCGAAAACTTCACAGCTAAGAACATCTCTCGCAGAGTACGGGCATAATAAAAAAACATCGCGCTAACGCCCTCTATTTTGGCACGAGCTATCTCAAAACATGCGGTCATGGAGACATCATCTGCGTTGGCTGGCTGAGCTTAAAACTGACGGGTATTTCTTACACATTTTTCTCGATCTCTTGTTTGCGAAGTACACAAGGGTCTAACGTGACACTTGACACTCATTCTGTTGTTTTTATAACTTTTATGGTTACCGGTGATTGTCTTTTTTTATCGTATCAATGATATTAATGCTTTGTTATTACTGGAATTACTAACAAAGGTTTTTTAAAGAACCTTTACTTTGTCTTGGAATACAAATTTTATACGTACATCATGTCGCATCACACCATTATGTACTCACTGGTTTAAAGTTACAATTCTATGATTAGTGCTACTTTTTTATGCTAATTTTAAGTATAAGTATGTTTACTTGACCTGTTTCCGCTACCATGGCAATTCACCGACTCTAGGAGATATTATATGTATTTAAGTAAGCACTGGTATTCCGAAATTTTTTTTAATGTACGATATATAATGGTGTTTATATCTGCTCCTAAGATTCGATAGTCTTGGAGAGAAAACTTCGAATTTATATAGCAGTTGATGTAAGCGATTTATACTAGGAAATAAAAGGAACAAAACTATGTTCATGCATTATCGGGTTCGAATAGATTTCAATTTGAATGGTAAACTTTCTGTACTAGGTTGGCGCCATAATAAATTTACCTTAACGCAATCAGCACCAAACTTGAGGCAATTCTTTATTGTCTAGTATACGGTGTTTAAAGATGCATAGAATCTCAGTTTAGCCAGGGACCAGTATCACTCGTTTAGCTTTATTTCAGGAAATGAAACCCACGAAGTGTTTGTGAAAATTGATAATTTTTATCTATTTTTAATGCAACTGAAATTTATGCAAAACTATGGCTATAATTGTCAAACTGTTATTAATATTGTTTACCGATAATTGTAATTGTAATTAATTACTACTGTACAGGGGTTATCCAACGAAAAGACCCATCCTTATACTTTGTTTATTTTTTGAGTTAGAAAAAAATGTTTTAAATAAAAGTTGTGTTGAAAAAAAATACTATTTTAAAATCCCTGAAATGATTATACAGGTGGTCCCATAAAAAGCAGGACAAACCAAAATTACATTGTTTGTTTTACACGGAATACCCTATATTTTTTACATTTTAGAAATTTGTGTTTTTTTATAATTCAAATACATAGATATGTTATATATTATCTTTTACTGTTTTTTATTTTTTGCAAATTTTATACTACCAGCATCTGCATGGTTATCAGGTTCGCCTTGGATGAAAAATCTCAAAAGAACACAGATTTCAAAAATGTAAAAAAATATAGTGTTCCATTGAAAAAAATGCAAGTTTGGCTTGTCCCGCTTTTATGGGACCACCTGTATATTGTTCGCAGGGTTTCTAAACGAGTTCATTTGATTCACTACAAATTTTGTTTAGGAAAAACTCTAAAAATAAACAAAATATAAGGATGGTCCTTTCCGTTGGATAACCCTGTCCAAGGGCGGGTCAAGAAGCTCCTTAAGGGAAGGCACTTAACGCAAATATTTATAAAAACCTAATAAGAATAAAGAAAGGCCAGAAATGGTACGTAATAGAAAAAATACAAATATTTTAAGAACATTCTTTTATGGCAATTTTAATAATATCATTACCATCTTCAATAGAAATTTTTTGGCCGCTCAACTATAGTGTTTAGTTAACTTTTAATCCTTATATACCTCGAAAACGGTTGATTTTAACGACCTCAGATACCTTTCGTTACTTAGAATACATCATAATTTCAATTAACAGTAGCCGTACTGCTGTTCTGATAGAAAATAGATCACGTTTTTATTATTTAATGTATTGTATTGGACGTCCTGTATAACTTAGATCAAAACTAATGAAATTATAATTTCTCACCACAAGAAACATGACTGTACCGATTTTGAACTTGATCCGTCAAGTAGTTTTTGAGTTGCACCAAAAAAAAAAATATAATAGGAGGAAATTATGATACCAAATTTATATATATACCGGGTGGCCCAGGGACTAGGGAACGTCCCAAATTTTTCTACAATTTTGAGATAGAAATTTGAAATTTGTAGGGATGAATCAAGACAAAAATTATAATTTTTTGATTCGCCCGCGCCAAAAAAAAATTATGTCCGTTTTAACCGGAAGTGACTCCAACTTTCTTTAGGAGATTTTTCTGATGAATATTTAATTTCCCTTTATAAGGCTTTTTTCAAATTTAAAATCGGTTCATAAATAACCCAGACAATTACATTTGTTTGTTTTTTTTAAGAAGGCCATGAATCTAATAAACGGAATACATTATAAATAAAATAATTATCAACACTCGTTGTAAGGGTGTCTACCATCATTACTATTATGTAATTGTAATTATTTCTCATATCGTTTATTTCTTTATTTACGTTAGTGTTTTTTTTTTTCGATATGTTTATTTTCTACATTTCGTACTACCATAACTCGCTTATTTTGAATAGCAAAAACCAAATATATAACTGCAAAGATGCCTTTGGAAAAACAAAAATCCAGTTGTCAACAATAAAGATCTGCCGTTATTGTAAAACGTATTTTGCAAATAATTAAGTGAAATTTACAGAAAATGGATTATTTTCGTTATACAAATAATGAAAAAACTGATTTATTACTTGTTTATGGAGAATGTCAGAAAAATTCACGTGCTTCCTGCCGTTTATATCGTCAGAGATATCCAGATCGACACCAGCCTAGTGTAACCTACTTCACCAGACTTGAAAGGGAATTCAGAAAAGAGCGTGATATTCAAGGAGCAGAAGAACTATTTATAGTTAGTGAAGAAGCAGAAATAAATGCGGTTCAGATTGACCCTTCTACATCTCTGAGGTAGTTGGAACAAGACTTAGGTGTAAGTAAAGAAAGCATTAGAAGGATATTAAAAAAACACAATTATCGAAATTTCAAATATCAACTTCATCAACATTTATATGAAAACGATAATGCTAGACGCCTCGAATATTGTAACTGGGCATTGCAAAATGAGACAAATATTCCTAATTTTCATTACAATATTTTGTATTCGGACGAATCACGATTTACTAACAATGGCTTGTTTAACCGCAATAATTTGAGACATTGGGCGCAAGAAAACCCAGGGCCGTTTCCAAGAACGATTTGGATTCAATGTCTGGATTGGAATATTGGGAACCACAATAATTGGACCAATTGTGTTTGATAGCCCACTCAATGGCGACAGATATTTGAATTTTTTTAAGGAATGAAATAGAAGAATCTTTAGAGAATTTACCTATTGCTCGAGAAAGAATGTTATTTTTCCAACAGGTTGAGGTTAGGAGATATTTAAATAATCGTTTTGGAGATCACTGGATAGGTACTCATGGTCCAACTAAATGGCCTGCGAGATCACCGGACTTGAGTCCATTAGACTATTATTTGTGGGGATATTTAAAAAATAATGTATATTCTCAGCAGCCGACTACTAGAGAAGATCTCGAGGACAGAGTGAGACAGAGAATTAATAACATAAATCCTCAAAACTTACGAAATGTAATGAGAGAATGTTCAGAAAGAATTCGTGCTTGTATTCAAGCAAACAGGCCATTTTGAACAAAATTTATAAGGTTTTAGTTATTTAACATTTAATTTAGTTCAGTTTTTATACGTTTCTGTACTTTAGTTTAATGTATGGTACTCACTATTTTATAGTTAAAGATTCCAAAACTTACTTCCTAGTTTCTTTATTTGCAATGAATAGTTCATTTTGTCGGGTAGGGTAGATGTACATGTTTTATTATTAAATAAATTTATGCTTTTTTGTTATTATTATTATTATACTACAATAGGTATAATTTGTGTAAACAATCGGATCACTTAAAAATTACATTTTCACGTACCTAGGTATACGAGTACACAGCCTACTCATGGAAAAGAGTAAAAACAGTCTCAGGAATAGTCTATGTTCGACATTTTGCGCATTAATAACGTTATTATTATAACAAATACATACATCATGGGAGAGAATAATTTGATGAGAACAAAAACACCACATAAAACATACAGGATGCTATTCAAAATAAGCGAGTTATGGTAGTAGTAAAAAATAAACATATCGAAGAAAAAACAAACGTAAATAAAGAAATAATCGATATGAGAAATAATTACAATTACATAATAGTAATGATGGTAGACACCCTTAGAACGAGTGTTGATAATTATTTTATTTATAATGTATTTCGTTTATTAGATTCATGGCCTTCTTAAAAGAAACAAACAAATGTAATTGTCTGGGTTATTTATGAACCGATTTTAAATCTGAAAAAAGCTTTATAAAGGGAAATTAAATATTCATCAGAAAAATTACCTAAATATACAGGGTGCTATTTAAAATAAGAAAGTTGGAGTCACTTCCGGTTAAAACGGACGTGATTTCTTTGGCGAGGGCGAATAAAAAAATTGCAATTTTTGTCTTGATTCATCCATACAAATTTCAAATTTCTATCTCAAAAATTGTAGAAAAATTTGGGGGGTTCCCTAGTCCCTGGGCCACCCGGTATATAGAAAACCTCACGAACATTTGAAAAACAATTTTTTCGGCAAGATAATGCACTAGCCCATAATTCGATTTATTAATGCATAATATATTTTTATTACTGTTTATTTATTGTTGTGATAAAAGTCAGATTAAGTGTTAATTTCGCTTTAATACTAGTAAGTTCTACAAGAATATTTAAAATGGACAGTGATGATGATGTCCAGGTGTTTGAGAAACCACCAGAGTTAGTAGCAACTGCAAAAAATGTGACTTTAAATTAATGTTCTATTTTTTTACTAAAAAATGGATTTTTAATATGAGTTGGTTTATCTGCGTGTATTTATTTACTGACTAAAATATGTATAAGAAACATGTACGCGTAATTCTTAGGTAGGAAAAGTAACTTTCTCGTACTGTTTTATGATGGTTGCTTAGCAACGGACTAAAATACTAGAATAACGTATTTTGGGATCTGAAATTACGCCGAGAAAGTAGACTTTCTTGAGCTATTTCAGAAAAATTATAATTTTTGGTTTTACATTATTGTTGCATTCTTCTTCTTAGAAAATCACACATTTTTTCTAGATTTGAACTCATTAGACTTCTAAAGCATATGCCCTATCTAAAACTTGAAATTCCATAGCACTGTGTGAGGAACTTTCCAAATTATCATTTGTTTTTCCACGCCCCCTTGGTTTTCTATAAACATCTCTTATATCATTGTCGAAATAATGGAAACTCCTAAGACATTATGTTATTTTATGGATAAGCATAAAATATAAGCATTTTTTTGAAGTCATGACCAACTGTTTTCCATCAAAATTCAACAAAAAGATGAAAGTAACTCACAGCCACAGTGTGAACGAAATATCTAATTTCAGATTACAGGTATTATGCTAATTGGGTCTGTACCTATAAATAAGTTTTCTTTTTACAAGTGATGTATTTCGCGTGCAACTAAGTCACATACCAGGTTTGGTATAATAATATGTTTTATTTTCTTTGGGTGCAGTAAACTCAGGTTATCGCTTAACATTGTAAAATCACGCTATATTTATTTACTGTTGTATATTCGGTAGGAATTTCAAAAGTCAAGGGGGTCTACCATTCGACCTATTTAATCCTTATAACTCTCGTAAAATCGATGGATGAGTTATACTTACAAGGCGACTACGAGAAGTTCCGTTTAATAATGAAAAGAAATCGTTTATGTTACGTATTCTAAAATAAGTGACGCTATTTAAACTAAAATAAAAAAAATACACTTTTATTTAACGTTAAAAAAACAAGTTTTTTAACGCATAAATTAAAGAGTGATGAAAATTAATTAAAAATAATAAAAATTGCATTAAATATGAAAATAAATCTAGTCTGGAGTCTGACCTCGACTAAAGTATATAGGACTAACCGGGAGAAATTTTGAGAAAATGATTTCAGAACACAAAATATTACGAATATACAAAACTCTCTTACATAATTTTAGAAGAAAACATTTTCTTCAAAAGGTATGTATATAGCAATTTGTAATATTCATAAAACAGCTGGCTTTCGTCTAGATAGAAAATACAGTAGTTGACTGTTGGTAATTTTAGCGTATTGTAAATTAATTTTCTTGTAAATTGGATGTGCTACGTATCCCTCGTACACAACCAACAAGTCAACAGTCATCTAGTTTAAAAACCTTTTACCTAAATCAAATTTCAGCCTCACATTTTGTGAAGTTCTCAGTCCGTTGAAATATCTCTTTCAATGGGCTTTAGTCCGGTTAAACTGTTTATTTTTCCCAGAAGTTTCAAAACCTATAAAATAGCTGGAAAAATATTTGTAATAATCTTTTGTTTGCCAAGTGTGACATATTTTTGATTTAGAGATAATATTGCCTCAATATTTGTAGGTGCCACACGTATTCTGTGGCGTGGCTTGATTTTTACAGGGAGGGCGGAACATACAGGTATTTGGTGAAAATGATAATATTTTTGTTATTTTTAGATATATGATATTATATAATCTCGTGTATTTAGACAAAAAAATATATCGTTTAAACAAAAAATGTCCAAGAGAGCTGAAGTTATTTTACACCTTAATTTCGTCATTCTAAACAACGTCTGAAAAATCAATTTTCAATTCAATTTCAATTTATTAGGTAGAACAGTACAATAGGGGTAGTGGTCATATGGTCCAATTGCTACTATCCGACTGACATCATAGATGTATCTGTGGCGGATAGCGACTTGCGAGCAAGTACCGAGAGCGGCGACCTCTAGCTCAGGTGGACTAAACTTCTGTTATTAAATATGATTTGAACGAATCAACTACTCAGCGGGCAAATACCCCGACCTACGGTAGCCAATATCATTTGTCAATTCCTAACCAGACACAGACCGGTTTCGAACTTATTAGTTCTCCTCAGTATGCCATAGGTTATGGAACAGACAAATGATAGTGGCTAACCTGCTAGTCATATAGTGACTAAGGTAAATTGACTAGTGGTGAGAAGTATGTGAAACTTCTCATATGGTCCAAATGCTGCTATCCGACCGACATCATAGATATGTGACAACAAAATAACAAACAAAATGTGTGATCGTCGCGTTGGTTCTAAATCCTTCTGTCCAACACGGATGATACCTTCCATGTTCACAAATTCTGTGGTGATCCGTGCTACAGTGGAGAGCGCTTTAGCAACGTTTCTATACCAGTTTCCGACTAGAGTCTAGGGTAGAGATAGGTGATATTTCAGTCAGTGATTTTTTCACTGTGATTGAGTAATCACAGTTAGTCACTGTGACTCAACTGCTACCAAAACAGTGACTGTGATTTTACACTTTCAAGATGCAATATCGATATTGTACACAATACTGTACAGAATCGTTGCCGCAGCCAGTAAGCTAATCGCCGTTCAGGTCGTAGATCGCACTGGAACACTGTCACAGGTAAAATTCACAGTTGCAATAATCACGAGTCAAGTTTTGGCACACTCGAAAATAATTTGCTACTGGATGTAATTGTTCCGAAGCTGTGATCACAGTCTCAGGTTACAATCACTGTGATTTAGAAATCACAGTAGCAGTTCACAGAGTGATTAAAAAATCACCGTTTAGCTCATCTGTAGTCTAGGGTGACCGTTTCCACTTTGGCTCCGAAACTTGCGCAAGTGTACAGAAGTATACAGAAGTGTAGTCGCTGCCACAGCCAGTAAGCTAATCGCCGTGCAGGTACTAGATCGCACTGGGACACTGTCACAGGTAAAATTCATATTCGCAATAATCACGAGTCAAGCTTTGGTACACTCGGAAATAATTTGCTATACGCTGCTACTGGTACTACTCCGCTGCAATTACTCCGAAGCTGTGATCATAGTCATAGGTTACAATCACTGTGATTCAGAAATCACAGTGGCAGTTCACAGTGTGACTTAAAAATCACCATTGCGCCCATCTCTAGTCTAGGGCGACCGTTTCCACTTTGGCTCCGAAACTTGCGCAAGCGTACAGAAGTGTTAGGTTTAGGGCCAGTATATCCATCTTCTGGCTATTAGTTACCAAACAAATTTATATTAATTATTACGTCTCTACATTTGCAAAATACTAATCACAGAGGAATGGAATAACTGTTCTGCAAAAATAGATAAACAGTAACTATTATTTTACTGCTTTAACAATTTTATATAAAATTGCATACCAAAATAAACCATTACAATCGACAAGTTGTAGAATAAAATGCAAATTGGAAATTTGTACGACTTAAAAAAACAATCTACTGGACCATTACTAAAGTCCTCAGTATTTTTATTATGGCTTACCTACTCCCTATGGCTGGTTTTAAGCTTCCTATATGACTTTTTATTATCCTTCTGAATGTTCGTGTTTCAATTGCATATAACATTGTATAATTTTATTATTTTTATGTTCAAAATTGCCTGTTTAATAGAAGTAAATTTTACAATATGTGTAAAGGATGCAGAGTGAGATTTCGGAATAACATAAAATGAAATAAAGTTTAAAGCTCTTCGTTTTCATTTTATCGAACGAATAGCAATGAGACAAACACTAAAACACTAGGCTGTGGCAAAATATTCGGAACATTCTCAGTTCAGTAACAGATGTACTTGAAGTTGAGAGATATATTGTGTAGTTGTTTTAAGAGTTAAATTTTGCACATATACAGTGTGTCCCAAGTAGATTGTTATGTCAATTTTGAATAATACAAAAAATATTTTTAATATAATCGAATTGAATTAATAAAAAACAACAATTAAATTTTTGGTTATTTTCGATTCTAAACAACTTTTGTGTAGTAATATATTAAGTGCATTAAAAATTATCAAATATTCAGCGCATGAAAACGTGTTGCCTAGAAATTCCTGGAGTTCATTTTGATGCGGTTTGACAAAAAGTGCCCAAGACGCAGTCACTCAAATCACATAAAAATGAATGAATGCTGTTTCTTAAAAGCAACACGCTTTGAATTCTGGATTTTCAGATTATTTTTAATGCACGAAATATATTTATTAGACTATTTCCAGAACAAAACATAGAACAAAAAATATTATTCAATTGGCGTTTTAGCTGACAAGCCTAGTGCAATTTTCGCTGTCATTTTATGTAAAATATTCACTTGGAATACAATTTTCGCTGAAAGTTTGTTCTCATTGGTCCAAATTTTCAAAATCTTGCTATTTCATTGGTTGTGAGGGAAATAGTCTATATAACATTTTGCTATGTCTTAAACACGAAGAAAAACATGGCAATTTCGCATTTTTTGTAAATCGCAGTAGGTTGGCGTATTGACTTGATTGAGACATGATTTGAACGATTGAAGGGCCTATTAAAGTTGTACAAGGCAAAAAAATTGAATCATTGAAACATGCAAAAATATCGAGGTCAATGAAAAATGAAATTCGCTATATCTGCAACCTAGACTTGGTTTGTTTTTTAGACCTACGTTCCAAATTATTGAAAAATACTGCATATACAGGGTGTGTCAGATTTAAAATGACAGAGTTTTGGGAGGTGGAGTTCCAAACTTCCTAAACTTATACCTTTGATTGTGAACCGTAGACGTTTATGGTTTTTGACTAAAACTGTAATCGGCCATATTTCTGGAACGACTGCAAATATTTTGTACAAATATTATACTCTTTTAGTCCAATCAAAAATATAATTTACTTTGGAAAAGAACCAGACGTAATTTTTACAATGTTGCTCTCGCTGCCGATAACATCACCCTGTGTATCATTTTTTTGGGAAATTATAGTAAACGTGTAAAAAGTCAATGGATCAGTGTATTAAATAATGTCATAATATTTTATGGCACGTTTATGTTTATTCTCCAATAAATTTTTACAAATATTGATTGACCAAATTTTAAATTCTGCAAATAATGCAAACAACTGGCTACCGGCGTTATTTTACTTTAATACATACACTAATTATAAACATCTTAATTTTTTTGGACAAGAAATACACGCTTAAAATTCCGTGATTAAGTATCTTTTATTAAGATTTTATTTGGAAATCATTTTTCAAGTACATACAATAATAAGAAATGTTTATTACTAAATTGGAATACCTTTGAATTTGTCGTATGATTTGGTGTACACTCTTTTTGCAGCTCTCCCAAATAACCATAAACGTTGTATATATAAGCTGTGCTTAGCAGCAGTCGCCGAGTGTGACACAATATATGTCAATATCTGAGATTTTCTATTTGATCACTTTGTTCTTATTCTGACGAGGACATAGAAGAGGAAGAAGCATAAGTCTCTATCGCAGTATATACGCGCTTGGCTGTAAATATTTCTAAATAGGTTCTCCTTTCTATGCGCCTTTTACTTGTCCTTTGATCCACTGTTTTTGAGGTATTAGTATTTTTGTGAATCCTCGAGTAGAGAAAATAGGACGTCAGCTAATACAAGTATCATTCACTCATACTCATAATACGTGCTCATAAAATGAATTAAGAATTGCTATTACTACTAGTGGTTCTTGTACAATGGCCACCTAGATCTCCTGACTTCACTCAGTTAGTTGTGTCCTCTGGGGTTATTTGAAAAATGAGGTTTATTGAAATATAAATCTTATCTCACTATTTTAATCATAGATGCCTACGAAAAATGAATATCTGACACCAACTTTGGTTGATAAAAAGGTATGTCATATGATGAAACTTCCACATATTATTGACAACGACCGATTAAAGTGCATATCAATATTTAGCTTGGTTGGATTTACATCCTAGTTTTAGTGAATTTTTTAGTTAGACTAACTGGACTACTTCTAATCCCCTTGTAACTTACATCTAGGTTGCACTTTATTAGATTTGTATAAAAGCTCGCGCCTGGTAACTTCTGAGCTAGGGCCCATTATACCCCTGTTCAAAACTTAAAGCTGCCTCACACACATGGTTGGCTCGATTTAATGAGAAGAAATAGTTTTAGAAATTTGTAGTCTATCCTGAGAACCATGCGCAGTTGTTGCATTCTCTGCAAACTTTAAATAATTATATAAAGCTTTGAATTATCAAAATTTCTTGTATTCACGATGGATTAGGATAACTAAAATCCACCATAATTGAAAAACGGTATTATCACTTCCTATCATATTTGGTATATATAATGCCCGTCAAAACTTTCGAACGAATTGAATTAAAGGGTCAGGACAAAATTGAGGTTGAATTATGTTGATGATGAATTGGTTTTTGAAAATTCAAAGATAGCGCCCGTAATTAAAATTTTTTAAATTGCAAAGGGATGTTCACCTCATTTGAAAGATATTTCAATTCGCTACCCAGTCATTTTTGAAAAACTTAAATCCAATCATTCGTTTCTAATGAAATGCGTTAGTATGAACAGACTCAAACAAAAAATGCAATCAAATCGAAATAAAAATATTTTGACAGGACTTATCAAAGATTTTATTGAAAATGATCACCTTGTACTTCCTTGTAATAGAAAAATCTATTGGAAATCTTCTGGCGTACATTGTAGAATATCTCTGGTGATGAATGCACAGTCGTCGATTATCTTCTGTCGCAAATTCAAAAGACTCGCTAATTGAATTAACGAATACTTTGCATTTGAGATCTTAACAAAAATAAGTCAAAGGATGTCAGACCTGGCGATCGAGCAGGCCATTCATCTACTGTCTGGGTACAGGCTGTTAATGTGATTTTTGACTTGCCTGAAATAATGTAGAGGGACGCCGTCTTGCTGGAAGGTTATCTCGGAGATCCCTGAGAGCTCAGTTAAGTTTCTCATTATGAAAAATTGGTCCTGTGATGTGATCGCCCAGAATACCCTCCTAAACATTTAACTTCTGGGGAAATTGTGTGCGATTTCTCTCCACCAGTATGGATTCATATCACTCCAATAACTCACATTTTGTTTGTTCATTTTTCCATTGAGGAAAATGAGCATTCGTCAATGAAACAAATGCTGCTTAGAGAATTAGGATATCGGGCAAATTTTTTTAATCATGATCTCACACAGAACTCCATTCTGTCTGAATCGTGTTCCGTGAAATCATGCACTATTTTGTTCAAAAGTTATGAAGGGATAAGACTGGCGCTGTATCAATTATCTACTAGGTACTAATAAATGCACGAAAGAGAATGCTTTTTACCAAGGGTGGTTTGGGGTGAAGAAAAACACATTGGAAAATCGGTCCAATTTCTCCTACGAAGAATCTTTTAATTGTAATTTACCTGTGATATTTTTAGAGTGCTGTAAAAATCTGATGTCTGAAATTAGTAAATAAACGTGTATTGTGGATATAGGCGTAATGTTTGTTAAATTTGAGACTAATGGTTGGTCTTTTCACCTCTGATTAAAAGATAATTAGAAGTGGTTTTACTTCAACATTTTATTTATGACTATATTCCATTCTAATGTTCTACTTAGTTAATAGTGACTTACCCAGAGATGAAAACACCGGCACTAAATAATATTGTGTATAATAATATATTGTAGATAAAATTTTAAAATACGAAGTTTCAGTCTTTGTTTAACGTTTTATAAATCAAAGTAGAGCAACTGCACAAATTAAAACTAACTTAAAAAAAATGCTCATTGCTTGGTATTCATTTTCTTTCTGATCTATTGTTTTATACATTTATTGTGGCATTAGTGGCTAGCCCGAGGCAAGAATATTATAGGATCATACCTCATCCGTCATTAATCGTAAACAAGGTTTTCCTCATCATTAATTTTTCATTTCTTTCAGTTGAAAAAACTTGTTATTTGTTTAGCTGTTAAAATATGAAAATGAGGAAATAATTATGACAGATATCTATCTGTTTTGATTTACAATCTTACTTTATTTAACAACTATCACTTGGCTGCATTTGAGGAACTCGTTAAACCAACTGCGTACGGGTGTTGTTATTTATTTATTTGAATATGTATTTTATATGGCATATTTTAGTTTCTAAGGGACGGTCTTTTCATCTCTGGGTAAGTTATTGTTTAACCTGGCCAAGCGATGGTAGATTCAAGGTCGGGCGCAATACCAATGCCATCGCGCGCTTGTTTACGATGATGATGACACGACACACTTCAGTTGTTATCTGTCGGTCGATGCATAGAGTACTAATAAATAATAAATAATGTTGAGCGTAAAGAGTAGAAAACGACCGTACGCTGATAAAGTGAATACATTTATCGGTGAATTTCCGGATTTATAATAATTTGTAAAGTTTGTGATCAAAACTTAATGTGCTGGAATAAATACGGCTGCAAAATTCATGTCAATAGTAACCGGCATAAAAATAAAAATAATGGCGTGTCTTCTTTGGATCCTCAGTTTATGTTTGATTTACTGTTAATGCTGATTGCCTGTGATGTTCCCCTGTGCATATTGGATAAACCAGCATTTCGGGAGTTCTGGAATAAATACAATCCCCAGGTGAATTTATCAAGTCAATCATCGTTAGGTAGAAGTGTTCGTGAAGACATTGTAAATAGGATTAAATGTGCATTAAAAAATACACGGCTGTGGTTATGTGTTGACGAGACGACAGATTGTAAAAAGAATTCTATTTTAAATGTTGTAGTACGTGTACTCGACCCTGTTAAACCATTTCTACTTTTACTAGCTAGCAGAGGACTAATTGCGTGTACTGGCGAAACAATTACGAGGGTGGTGTTGGAGACTTTCGAAAAATTTGATCTATCAACAAGTCAAGTGTTGATGTTTGTGACCGACGGTGCTGCGACAATGCGTTTGGTGGGCCGTTTTCTTCAAAGAGACGATTGTAGGTTTTTACATGTTACGTGTAAAGTGCATGCATTCCATCTTGTAGCAGAAATGATTCGAAAATGTTTTCCAGAGGTAGATGCAATAATAGTAAATACAAAAAAAGTATTTCACAAATCTCTTAAACGGCTTCGAGCATTTCACATACTGCGTCCTGGTATTCCGGAACCACCAGAGTCGATTCTTACACGTTGGGGAACGTGGTTGAAAGCAGCTTTTTATGATGCTGAATATTTTCAACAAATAAAAGCTGTGATACTACAGTTCAACCCTAACGAGGCTGCAGATATTAAGGAAAGCCAGACAAGCTTTCAAGATGTTTCCCTTGTAACAGATTTAAAAACTATTTATAACGATTATAGAGGACTACACGACGCAATAGAAAAATTGCAAAATACCTCGTTGTCGTTAGTGGAATCGCTGCAAATAGTGGACGATGTAAATACACAGCTACAGACTATAAATGACGCAAAAAATAAGCCCGTTATTGAAAAATTCGAGAGTGTATTACGGAAAGATCCTGATTTTACCAAATTAAGACAAATTTGTGATGGTGCATCTATATCTGCGTTAAGTGAGTTCACAGAGTGTTTTACTTATGCCTGTATTACTTCCGTAGATGTCGAACGGTCTTTTTCAAAATACAAACAAATTTTTTCACCACAGCGAACATCGTTTACTGAGACAACTGTAGAAACATATCTGATGCTACACAGTTATTATAGAAGTACTCCGGTTTGTGATAACGACAACCAAGCTACTTCATAAATCTGCTTAGAAAGGTGAGTTTTGTACATAATTTTATAAGGTGTACCAGTATTATTAAAATTTATTTCCATTTATTTTATTTATTTATTTATTTATTATTAGTTATCACTTAGATATACAATGTACATGTGTGAACGTCATTTAATAATTTAATAATAATGTGCAGCACTAAGCTTACAAAATATAAGGAAATACATAAAAAAAGAATTTAAAGTGAACGAAATAGTACAAAACGTACATTACAAAATATATATAAAATTTTTGTTTTTATTATATATATACTTATTCAAGTATTATGATATGATGCATACCCAGTACGTCTCTGTAGGATTAATGACCTTGGCCAGGCTTAGTTACTGTTAACTAACTAGGTGATTAGAATGTAAATGTAAAATAAACAAAATGTTGAAGTAAAACATATTCTAATCTTCTACTTAGTTAACAGTAACTTACCCAGAGGTGAAAAGGCCGACAGTAATAGGAAATAAATGTTTTAAATTGGAATTGGAAATTGGTTGTTGTAGAATGTTAGTTATTAAATAGTACTTTAAAAAAATGTTGGAGAGAAACAGTAATAACTAGACACCGGACAATTTCCGTATGCGAAGGATCGGTACATGGGGTAAAGAACAATAATAATCATTTGTACAGAATAATTACATATCTCGAGTGTTTAACATTTCTTGAAACTTTCTGTACTGTGTTCAAGGCATAAGTATAAATTGATATTATTAAAATTTGTTCTGCTTGGATAGTATTCAGATTGGAACGATTTGGGCGATACATCATGGTCCTTGCGTTCTACGTCGACTGTCAGCGGTGCGAATTTAAGATGGTTCCTCCATGGCAAATCTGGATATGCGCGCAAAATTTTTAAACCAACTTAAATTGTTGTTGGCGCAAACTGGCCTTTATATACGCCCTTTGTATTTGAAATTAATCGTTGACTGTAGGATATTGGTGACGTACTTTGTCGGCTACGCGATGCAAGGCATGGGCCGGACAAATTGTATGAATCATACTAAATTCGACATCCGCTTGCGCATTGGATCACCCCAGCTGGTATCCTTAGTGGCAACGAAGTAGTCAACTGTCTCTCGCACATTTAAACTCTAATTCTCTTACTTTATATAGAATTAAACGCAGGTTTTGCTTGAAATGGAGACCAATAGTGTATATACCGTTGCGTCTGATACAAACAGTAAAATATTTTCCTTTTAACACAAATTTAGCGCAAAGCATTTATCATAACTTATTTTTTTTTAGCATGTTATCTGTACTAATGTATTTTATTCTAAAAATTTCACTTGATTACGATGTTTAATAGCTTTTCGGATAATTAGAATAAAGTAGCTTTCATCCTTTATATTTCAAGGGCCGTGGCCCCCATAGAAATGTTTTTTGAATTACGTTCGTAAGACTTTTAGTTTTAGATATAAACTGGACAACACAGGAAATGTATCTTAATATCGTAGCTTTCAAATAACAATCTATTACATAACATATTTCGGTTCCTGAAAGCTTATTTGGTTGGGTATCTAGCCATTAGATTTGTTTTCCTGGCAAGCTTTAAAATAAAATATGTAACGGTGAAAATTGTGTAGAATTTCCAAAATTTTAAAGAGATGCTCTCATTAAAAGAATATGTTTTTTTTATTTAATTCCTCAAACGAAATTATACAAGGTTACATTTCGAATATTGATCAGTTTAGAACCACTAGTTAAAGTGTGGACAGCATTTTTCGAGCGCCCTATATGTTGTTAAAATTCAGGTATTTCCGTCACGTTTGGAAAATCCCTTCTTGACATAAATAGGGTTACCGACTCAATCCTCCGAAATTGCTCATTTGAGTGGAATTAATGTTGAAATTTTGTATGAAAACGTGCTCCAGAACGAGAAATAATTATGACAGACAATCCATCGTTCGCATATGAGTGTTGTTGTTTCGGAAAACATTCCGTAAACCATATTTGATATAGTGGAGATTGGTAGTGTTTGGGACCAGGCACGATCTCGACTCAACACATCGATCTGAGATATTTAATATACGTCACAGTAATTTAAATGCTTTAGACTAGGGCACTAGGGCTGATCCGCAAACTGTTTACAGAGAGGGGTTAAATACAAACTGGGAAACTTGCGTGGAATTTTTTCAGCCTAGATATGCTAATAGGCTGCTCTTCTAACTTTGGTTAGAAGAATGTGTAGAACCTATTAGTTGCTCATTTTAATTTTTCGGTATATAATCTTTGAAAATACAGATATACAAAAATACGTTTAAACAATTTAAAATATAAATATTAGATAATTCAGAATTAAGAGATTAAAAAAAAATAATTTCTGAAGTAACAAGAAGATAAAAAAATTTTAGAGTATAAACTATCTTATAGGACAAACTGGTAGAATATTTAAAACTTGAATATTGTAACATAAGAAATGTAGCTACATTATACAACCACAAAGAAAAGATAATCATGCAACAATAATTTTACAATATTATAATAATTAAAATAAAAAATCAAAATTCTCATTTCTTATGTCTTATCCATATCGCAATACATAATCTTTCCTAGCATTCACACGTTATTATTTCCCACATAAAGTGGCACTTGCAATATTGATTGAAGAGGTCCTCATTGTTTTCCGCTGTAAAATACTCATCTAAATGGCGTCGAAGCGTACTGGAAATTTCTAACATTGTGTTCATTCGAAAACTAAAATAATCTTCAACAAGTGGAAAACAAATTGCAGCAGAACTAAATGTGTGTTGTAATACGGCGTGGAAACTCTTGATACTATCAGCCCTACCCGTGTCATACTCAGCGGGTACAAGCTTTATTGCCAGAAGACTTTTCTTATAGTTTAGAATTTTCCCAGTGGTTGTTATTACGAAAAGTAGCACGAAACGAGGAATTTTCGGCTAATATACTTTTCACCGATGAAGCTAGAGATGCTACTATGAATTTTCATAATAACCATTTGTCGGTTAAAGAGGATTCGCGTGCTATTATGGAGAACTGATTTCAGCACCAATTTGGGCTGGGATTGTTGAAGATATTTTAATAGGATCACATTTTCTCCCTGAACGCGTGACAGGTGACAGTTAATGTCATTTTCTTGACTTTGAACCAAACGCATTGTTGGATGAAGTTCTCTACCGAAAAAGATAAAGTATGTGGTACATGCAAGATTGTGCCGCAGCATATTTCAATATTGCCGCGTGGGATTATTTAAATACGAATTATACCCATCGTTGGATAAGTCGCGTAGCACAATACCAGGAAAACCAACAACAAAGAGGTGTAGCGGAAAAAGTCTACTACAGTCAATGTCCACAAGATTACAAGCGTGTGTAGTGATGCGAAGTGGACACTTCAAACATTTAATTTATTTAAGTTATTGCTTAGCTTAGTTATTTTATTTTGTAACCTAAAAAGCATTTAGCATTCGTTATTCAATTATTAATAATACAACATTTCGCCTATTTTGTATTTTGTTTCATTAAAAATTAAAATCGAAATTAAATCGAATTAAAATCAAATTAATATCGAAAGTAAATCGAAATAAAATCGAATTAAAAACGAAATTAAATCGACATAAAATCGAATTAAAAACGAAATAAATTCGAATTAAAATCGAAACAAAATCGAATTAAAAACGGAATAAATTCGAAATAAAATCGAAAAAAATCGAATTCCAATCGAAATAAAATCGAACTCAAATCGAATTAAAATCGAATTAAAGTCTAATTAAAATCGAATTAAAATCGAAATCGAATTAAAGTGGCCTTAAAACAGAATTAAAATCGAATTAAAATCGAATTAAAATCGAATTAACATCGAAATTAAATCGAAATAAAATCGATTTAAAATCGAAATAAATTCGAATTAAAATCGAATAAAAATCGAATTAAAATCGAAATTAAATCGAAATAAAATCGAATTAAAAAGGAAATACATTCGAATTAAAATCGAAAAAAATCGAATTACAATCGAATAATGAAATCGAATTAAAATCGAATTAAAGTCGAATTAAAATCGAAATAAAATAGAATTAAAGTAGAATAAAAACTGAATTAAAACCGAATTAAAATCGAATTGAAATCGAATTTAAATCGAATTAAAATCGAATTAAAATAGAATTGAAATCGAATTGAAATCGAATTAAAATCGAATTAACAACGAAATTAAATCGAAATAAAATCGAATTAACATCGAAATAAATTGGAATTAAAATTGCAAAAAAAACGAATTAAAATCGAAATTAAATCGAAATAAAATCGAATTAAAACTGAAATAAATTCGAATTAAAACCGAATTAAAATCAAAATAACATCGAATTAAAATCGAAACAAAAATCGAATTACAGTCGAAATTAAATCGAAATTAAATCGAATTAAAACCTAAATAGATTCGAATTAAAATCGAAAAAAATCGAATTACAATCGACTGACAATCGAACTGAAATCGAATTAGAGTCGAATTAAAATCGAATTAAAATCGAAATAAATTCGAATTATAATTGAACTGAAATCGAATTAAAATCGGAATAAAATAGAATTAAAGTAAAATTAAAACAGAATTAAAATCGAATTAAAATCAAATTGAAATCGAATTAAAACCAGTTAAATCGAATTAAAAATCGAATTAAAATCGAATTAATTTCTATTTAAATTCGACTTGATATCGAATTAAAATCGAATTAAAATTGAATTAACATCGAAATTAAATCGAAATAAAATCGAATTAAAATCGAAAAAAAAAATCGAATTGAAATCAAAATTAAATCGATATAAAATCGAATTAAAAACGATATAAATTCGAATTAAAATCGAAAAAAATCGAATTACAATCGAATTAAAATCGAACTGAAATCTAATTAGTCGAATTAAAATCGAATTAAAATCGAAATAAAATAGAATTATAGTAGAATTAATTCGAATTAAAATCGAATTAAATCGAATTGAAATCGAATTAAAATCGACTTAGTATCGAATTAAAATCGAACTGACATCGAAAAACAAATCGAATAAAAATCGAAATTAGATCGAAATAAATTCGAATTAAAATCGACTAAAATCGAATTACATCGAATTAAAATCGAAATAAAATCGAAAAAAAATCGAAGTAAAATCGAAATGTCGAAATAAGTTCAAAATTAATCGAAATAAAATCGAATTAAAATCGAAATATAATCGAATTGAAATCGAAATAAATTAGAATTAAAATTGAAAAGAATTCGAATTTTAATCGAAAAATCGAATTACAATTGATTGAAAATCGAACTGAAATCGAATTAACGTCGAACTAAAATCGAATTACAATGGAATTAAAATCGAAAAAAATCGAATTACAATCGAAATTATCAAATTATAATTGAACTGAAATCGAATTAAAATCAAAATCAAATCGAATTGAAATCGAATTAAAATCGAATTAAAATCGAAAAAATCGATTTAAAATCGGTATTAAATCGAAATAAAATCGAATTAAAATCGAAAAAATCGAATTGATATCGAAATTAAATCGAAATAAAATCTAATTAAAATCGAAAAAAATCGAACTAAAATCGAAAAATATCGAATTAAAATCGAAAAAGTTCGAATTAAAATCGAAATTATGTCGAAATAATTTCGAATTAAAAACGAAATAAATTCGAACTAAAATTGAAAAAATGGAATTACAATCGAATTAAAATCGAAATAAAATCGATATAACTTCGAAATAACATCGAATTAAAATCGAATTAAAATCGAAATAAAATCAAATGATATCGAATTAAAATCGAGTTAACATCGAATTGAAATCGAATTAAATTCGAATTAACATCGAAATTATATAGAAATAAAACCGAATTAAAATCGAAATAAATTCGAATTAAAATCGAAAAAAATATCGAAAATCGAAATTAAATCGAAATAAAATCGATTTAAAAACGAAATAAAATCGAATTAAAATCTAAATAAAATAGAATTAGAGTAAAATTAAAACAGAATTAAGATCTAATTAAAATCAAATTGAAATCGTATTAAAATCGAATTAAAATAGAATTAAAATTGAATTAAAATCGAATTGAAATCGAATTAAAATCGAATTGAAATCGAATTAAAATCGAAATTAGATCGAAATAAATTTGAATTAAAAACGAAATAAATTCGAAAATCGAAAAAAATCGAATTACAATCGAATTAAAATCGAAATTACATCGAATTAAAATCGAATTAAAAACGAAAAAAAATCGCAATACAATCGAAAAAAATCGAAAATCGAAATGAAGTCGAAATAAGTTCAATATTAATCGAAATAAAATCGAATTAAAATCGAAATAAAATCGAATTAAAATCGAAATAAATTCGAATTAATATTGAAAAGAAATCGAATAAAAATCGAAATTAAATCGAAATAAAATCGAATTAAAACCGAAATAAATTCGAATTAAAATCGAAAAAGAATCGAATTACAATCGAATTACAATCGAATTAATATCGAAATTAAATCGAATTAAAATCGAAAAAAAATATCGAATTAACCGAAATACAATGGAAATAAAATCGAATTATAAACTAAATAAATTCGAGTTAAAATCGAATAAATCGAATTACAATCGAATGAAAATCGAACTGCAATCGAATTAGACGAATTAAAATCGAATTAAATTCGAAATAAATTCGAATTAAAATCGGAAAAAACAGAATTAAAGTAGAATTAAAACAGTACTAAAATCGAATTAAAATCAAATTGAAATCGATCAAAATCAAAGTGAAATCGAATTAACATCGAATTAAATTCGATTCAAATTCGAATTGAAATCGAATTAAAATCGAAGTAAAATCGAATTCCCATCGAAATTAAATCGAAATAAAATCGAAAAAAATCGGATTAAAACCGAAATTAAATCGAAATAAAATCGAATTTAAATCGAAAAAAATCGAATTAAAATCGAAATTAAATCGACATAAATTCGACAGGATAGAAAAAAATCGAATTACAATCTAATTAAAATCGAACTGAAATCGAATTAGTCGAATTAAAATCGAAATAAAAGAAAAAGTAGAATTAAAACCGAATTAAAATCGAATTACAATCGAATTAAAATCGAATTATAATTGAACTGATCGAATTAAAATTGAAATAAAATAGAATTAAGGTAGAATTAAAACAGAATTAAAATCGAATTAAAATCAAATTGAAATAGAATTAAATTCAGTGAAATCGAATTAAAATCGAATTAAAATCGAATTAAATTCGAATTGAAATCGAATTAAAATCGAATTAACAGAAATTAAATCGAAATAAAATCGAATTAAAATCGAAAAAAAAAATCGAATTAAAATCGAAATTAAATCGAAATAAAACCGAATTAAAAACGGAATAAATTCGAATTAAAATCGAAAAAATCGAATTACAATCGAATTACAATCGAAATAATATCGAAAAAAAATCGAAGTACAATCGAAATATAGTCGAATTATGTTCAAAATTAATCGAAATAAAATCGAATTAAAACCGAATTAAAATCGAAATAAAATCGAAATAACATCGACATAACCGAATTAAAAATCGAATTAAAATTGAAATAAAATCGAATTATATCGAATTAAAATCGAATTAAAATCGAATTAACATCGAAATTAAATCGAAATAAAATCGAATTAAAATCGAAATAAATTCGAATTAAAATCGAAAAATAATCGAATTATCGAAATTAAATCGAAAAAAAATCGATTTAAAAACGAAATAAACTCGAATTAAAATCGAAAAAAATCGAATTTCAATCGAATTAAAATTGCATTATAATTGAACTGAAATCGAATTAAAATCGAATGAAAGTTGAATTAAAATCGAAATAAAATAGAATTAAAGTAAAATTAAAACAATTAAAATCTAAAATCAAATTGAAATCGAATTAAAATCGATTTAAAATCGAATTACAATCGAAGTAAAATCGAATTGAAATCGAATTAAAATCGAATTGAAATCGAATTAAATTCGAATCAACATCGAAATTAAATCGAAATAAAATCGAAGTAAAATCGGAATAGTCGAAATAAGTTCAAAATTAATCGAAACAAAATCAAATTAAAATCGAAATAGAATTGAAATAACATCGAATTAAAATCGAATTAAAATCGAATTAAAATCGAAATAAAATCGAATTATATCGAATTAAAATCGAATTAACATCGAAATTAAATCGAAATTAAATCGAATTGAAATCGAAATTAATTCGAATTATAATCGAAATGAAATCGAAAATCGAAATTAAATCGAAATAAAATCGATTTAAAAACGAAATAAATTCGAATTAAAATCGAAAAATATCGAATTACAATCGAATTAAAATCGAATTAAAGTCGAATTAAAATCGAATTAAAATCGAAATAAAATAGAATTAAAGTAGAATTAAAACAGAATTAAAATCGAATTGAAATCGATTTAAAATCGATTAGTCGAATTAACCGAAATTAAATCAAAATAAAATCGAATTAAAATCGAAATAAATTCGAATTAAAATCGAAAAAAAAATCGAATTAAAATCGAAATTAAATCGAAATGAAATCAAATTAAAAACGACATAAATTCGAATTAAAGTCGAAAAAATCGAATTACAATCGAATTGAAATCGAATTAAAATCGAAATAGGATCGAAATAAAATCGAATTAAAATCGAATTAACAGAATTAAAATCGAATTAAAATAGAATTAAAATCGAACCGAAATCGAATTAAAGTCGAATTAAAATCAAAGTAGTATCGAATTAAAATCAAATGAAAACGAAATTTAAATCGATTTAAAATCGAATTAAAATCGAATTAAAATAGACTGAAAGTAGAATTAAAATGGAAATAACCGAATTAAAATCGAATTAAAATCAAAATAATATCGAATTAAAATCGAATTAAAATGAAACTAAAATCGAATTAAAATCGAATTACAATTGATTAAAAATCGAAACAAAATCGAATTAAAATCGAACAAAAATCGAATTAAAATCGAAATAAAATCGAAATAAAATCGAGTTAAAATCGAATTAAAATCGAATTAAATCGAATTTTTAAAAATCGAATTAAAATCGAATTGAAATCGAATTAAATAGAATTAAAGTCGAATTAAAATAGAATTAAAATCGAATTTAAATTGAGTAATCGAATGAAAATCGAATTAAAATCGAATTAAAATCGGATTAAATTCGAATTAAAATCGAATTAAAATTAAATTAAAATTAAATTGAAATTAAATCAAAATTGAATTAAAATTAAGTTAAAACAAAGTTAAAATTAAATTAAAATTAAATCAAAATTAAATTAAAATCAAATTAAAATCAAATTGAAATCAAATTAAAATCATATTAAAATCAAATTAAAATTAAATTGACATTAAATTGATGTCAAATTGATGTCAAATTGATGTCAAATTGATGTCAAATTGAAATCAAAGTGAAATCAAATTGAAATCAAATTGAAATCAAATTGACATCAAATTGAAATCAAATTGAAATCAAATTAAATTCAAATTTATATCAAACTAATATCAAATTAGAATCAAATTAAAATCAAATTACAATCAAATTGATATTAAATTAAAATTAAATTAAAATTAAAATAAAATAAAATTAAAATTAATTTAAAATGAAATTAAAATTGAATTAAAATTAATTTAAAATTAAATTAAAATTAAATTAAAATTGAATTAAAATTAAATTAAAATTATATTGAAATTAAATTAAAATTAAATTAAAATTAAATTAGTTAAATTAAAATTAAATTAAAATTATATTAGAATTAAATTAAAATTAAATTAAAATTAAATTAAAATTAAATTAAAATTAAATTACATTAAATTAAATTATAATTAAATTAAAATTAAATTAAAATTAAATTAATATTAAATTAAAATTAAATTAAAATTAAACTAAAATTAAATTAAAATTAAATTAAAATTGACGTTTTCTGATGGTAGGAAACTCTATTCAAAACCGCTTATATAAGCTGTGCTATCTGATATGTAAATTTAGATTAGGAATCAAACAAAAGTTTAATATGTATGTATGTACGAATATATATGCACGTGTGTGTATATGTGCTTGTGTATATATATAGTATACGTAGTTATATTTTAACCCTCAATATATTTCGTCGTGTACAATTGATTGGCACTGTCAAAAAAATTTTTTGAACAAAAAAAAATTTTAATTTCTGATAATTTTTTCGTCCTCCAGCCACTGACATTTTGATAATCACTGGATAACTAGAGCATTTACAGATTTTTTTTTATTTTGCCAAAAAATAAAATATATACACCTGGCTGCACAAACGGCAAAGTATATTATAGAAGGTTTATTAATGATGCAAGTGTACGTTGACAACCTTAAACAATTGTTAATGGACATGATATAAAAGGTAAATCCTTGTAAGTTCATGCCCCTCACCGACGCCAGTCAATTTCTTAAAACGGGCCGTCTTGAAGAATTTTTTATTTTTCTTTACCATTGAGGGGCCATAACTTTACAAGGAAGTATTTCCGGACCCATATTTATAGGATTTTTTTTCTTTAAAATCACTCCCTAAAGTTTGTAACGTCACATAGGAAATACCTTGTATATTTCTACAATTTAAATGTTCATACATTAGTGTGCCTCAAGTATGAAAAGACTAAAAAACCGTTTGTAAATTTAGTACATTTTCGCCTTTTGCCAATGAACTTACAGCAGTAGACTAAACAAATTCAATAATTTAAAGGCACTGCTTTACAGCGATTAGCGCACGAACAATATCCCAGAGATCAAAACCAAAATGAAACCAGGAAACAAATTCCGATCCGTAACTAATTCGGAAAGCTCTTTTACAGTCTCACCCACTAGATTATTTATATTTACTAAATGATTCAATTTGGCTTATACAAATTGTACTTGTCTCGAGTTTTACGACCGGTTTGTTGAGTCTCTCCGTTTTGTTAAACCTTTCCACCACGGTCCAAATTATTTTACGACAGGAGCTGTTACGTAACTCAAATATTTAACTAACCAAGTTGACATGGACGGAGTCGGAATTTAGTTGTGAAGTGTTGGGTACTCATGAATGAGCTAGGTGCTTAAAAATTGTGTTAATCTGGAGTGTCTGACTAATACCTCACGTCATTAAGGAATTTAAATTAGAATTAATTGGGAACTGTTTGAATGTGTATTAATTAGAACAGTATACCCTTCAACCAAATCAAGGGTGACGTAGCGAGATATGAACGCCCCTAAATAGTTTTTTTTCCGATGAAAATTTGAAATTTGGGTCGAGAGAGAGAGGGATTTTTTATATGCCCACCATCCCATATGCATTTCCGACTTACCCGATTAAATTTGACAGGTAGATCCTGAGATACGTTTCTGACAAGACCCAGCCCCTTTCAATTTTCTATGAATTTCTAAAAAAAAAATTGAAGTGTTGCTAATACTTTAAAAAAGTGACCTATTAAATTAGTTTTCTAAATGTCAACCACTAGTTTTTCAACTAGCTAAAGGAGGATTTGCAATTTTCCAGTTAGATCAAAAGTGCAAATGGGATGGTTAGCAAAATTTAGAAAATTGTGATTTACACAGTTTAAGTGATTAAAATTAATGCACGAGGGATATATGTAAAGATTATTTCCAGAATTGAAATCGCTATAGACAATAAAATGCACAGTTTTCATTTTATTAATTTTTATTTATTTCATAACAAATATAAAGTACAAATTACATTGACAATTCGTTTTTTTTTAATAAAGAGACAATTCAAATTATTAACTATTTTTCGTTGATAAAAAAATTACATTTTTGATATACAATTTGAACTTATTTTTCTTCATTAATGTTTTGAATAGCAGTATGTTCTGTTGTTGCTTTGGAAGTGCTTGGTTCATTTTTTATTTCATTTGGATTACATTTTAATTTATTAATTAACCATTTAATATCGGTGCATTTCTTGTCACCTCCTTGTGTAGTCTTACTAATCACAGGGTTATATTCTAATCGTCCTAAAATGGCAAAAAAAGACTAGTTAAACAGTCGCAAATAAAAAGTGAGCCGGTTTTTACCTGTTGTCTGTCCTCTGTTATCAATTTCTTCTTTAAAATGATTTGTTACGCAATTTGTGGCTTCTCCGCCTCTTCAAACGAGCTCAACTGCGATAATATGGAAAAGTTTTTTCTGCAGTCCTTCAGGAGTGTTTTCATTCCAAAGCATTATAATTTTTTTATGATCTTCTGAATCTAACGCAACTGAAGAGGCTTTTCTTTTCATGATATTTTTCTGTAAATATCTTCTTTTAGCATTACGAGCATTCCTAGCGCACTTAAATTGAATATCCTTAAATGGATCGAAAATGACGCTGTATTTTAAAAAATACATTTCCTGAAGCATTTTTGCAGTTATGTTCCACATGGTTTTTATCACATTTTCCGTATAATCTTTACCATCTCACCGTCTCATATTGAAAGTCCAGTCAAGTACCAACGCAATATAATCTATGGTTGCAGTGGCTTCAAATTGGTATCCTGTTTCATTACAAAAATCAGTAAATTGTCCCCATACCGATTTGTGCGTTTTTGTTGTGTTAATAGGAACGCTTCTTTGGATTTCTTTGTCAACTTCAGAAAGTGAAACATTTCCGAAACGAGTACTTTCTTTATTTACTTCAATTTGACGGTGTAGGTAAATATAAATGACACTGATAATTTAAATTCAAAATCAGAATTGTTAAGTCGATGAGTATCGCATAACAACGACAGGCCAAAGCTTACCTTACATGTCAAATATAAATGAGCAGCTAGGTGAAAAATAACCGATTATTTTTGCAAAATAATCACTTATTTAAACAAGTCACGTGGTACAAATTTCATGTTTCTAATTGGTTAGATTTATGATGAGGGAAATAATCTAGGTAAATAACACGATGAGACGGTATAAATCGTTTCATCGTGTTATCGTTCATCGTCATATACAATTAAGAACTTTTTAAATTGAATTTTCTCAATTTTTTTCAAATGGAACATCCTACCCTGTATATTTTTCAACGATGTGATGTAAAAATGAAAAACGAACAATTTTTGTAAGTACTTGAATACTAATTTTTGGCCACCCTGTACATTTTTAGGAAATGAAAATGATTCAGAAATATTAATTAGATGTCTCGTAACTGGTATTCACATAAGTTTTTCTTAAAACCCATAACTGTGACTGTGGTGATTTTAATATCCATCTGCAGATGGCATTATTTCAACAAAAAAATTCATTACATCAAAGTGGGTGGGAGATAGCCAATAATAATATAGGAATGAATAGAGCCTAGAAAGAGGCTTCAAAAAATGTACTGATATACATAGCATTCCATTTAAAAAAAAGGCACTTGGTCCTGTAATTTCGTCTTGGCTCGCCCTGTATGTTCGAAAATAATTTCCAGTTATAGGCTTTTTTTTTAGTTTACTTGCAATTTTTTAAAAAATTTCTAGCTATCGTAGAACTCGAGATATCGAGGTCCGACGCACTATTGCCCCACCCTGTATAATATTGCTTTAAAGTAACATATCTAAGAGAGCGATCGTTTATTTAGTCAGATATAAAAGGTATAGAACAAGGTAAAGATACACGAAAATATAGTTTCTAAAATTTTTCTAAAAAAATCCCACTGTTTCTAATACATGTGCCAATGGATTTATAACGTTTAACAATTTTGAAAGCTTACATGGTTAATCTATGAGGTAGCTCACAATTTGTTTAGATGAACACCAAATTTATGAATATTCAGTAAATCATGAAAATTAAAAAGTTTGCTGTAAGCTGAAGTATATTTCGTTTGTTTCCATAGGGTGCCATGCATTTTTATTTCCGAACATGTCAAAATTTTATTTGATATCTGAGAATTTCTTAGTATCCCTTTCCCTATTCTTTAAAGACTATAGAAGAGCGGACGACAGATTCAGGGTTTTTCCAATTTTGCATTACGATTGGTACGGCCCTTATATTTATATTAGTCCATTATTTTAAAGCGCTGTAACTCAGCGAATCCCTGTAGAATTTCATTAAAGAATAAGCCGGTCTAGGCTCATAATTCACAGTTAATACTATCTTTCTGATCATTAATATCAAGAGTCACATGGATATACGTGGAAATTAACGAGACATTTTCTTTTGTTAGATTTTTCCACTCTACTTTCTATTATTTCTGAAGCAATTTTCCTTTTATGAGTTCTAAAATAGTTAGAACTTCGTGTCATTTTTATAGTTAATTTATAAGCATTTTCTTTAGGGATGATATCCCAATTATGTATATTATGTGGGTGCTTCACCGGAAAAAGCTCCCATTAAATTTAATTAAAGCTGTATAAAATCTTATGTATATATATATATATATATATATATATATATATATATATATATATATATATATATATATATATATATATATATATATATATATATATATATATATATATGTATGTATATATACAGGGTGTCCCAACCAAAAGTAGGCACCCTGAATAACTTTGGAGATGAAAATTTTCTGAAAAATAGGTGAAACACATCGACCTTGTTTCCAAGGGGGACATATTTTAATGTAATACTTGTATACCTATCATCATCCCTCTACCCTACACGGCACCCCCTCAAAAAATTCAAATGGCAAGGAGAGTCGAGTGATACATCTTTTGAAAGGTCTTTCAATTCCCTACATAAAAAATAATTTTATTTTTGATGATTACACACAATCAAAATCGTTTAAAAAATCTAAAATACACGGCACTGGGTATTGGAATCTATAAAAAAAACTACATTTTTTAGTGCTCTCAAATTAACACGAGTTCTTTCGACAAAAAACACTTTCCTAGTCCGTTTAGTTTTAGAATAATAAAAGACTCATAAGTATTTGATAGTTCTTGAACATTAATTTGTTCACAACCAATTTTAAATCGAGATACATTTTACCAGAGTGAGTTCTTAAAATGGTTTATACTCTTCAGGGGAGAATAGAAATTGTCAGCATTTATTTTAAAAACGATAATTGTGCTATAGCTACGGAGCGCATATTCAATAGAAATCACCCAGATAGAAGGGTTGGTTCTCAGTATGTTTTACAATTATTGACAAAATTTATGGAAACAGGTTCTGTAGGAAACAAAAAGCATGAACCTCAGCGACTGATTAGGAATGAAGCAGTGGAAGTGGCAGTTCTGGGTCATTTGCAGATGGATAACACTCAATCGATCAGGAAAGTAGCTGAGGCTTCAGGTGTATCACGAAGCAGTGTTCATCGAATTGTAAAGGCTCACAAATTTAAATTGATACACGAATTAAACGAAGATGATCCCGATCGTCGACAAGAATTCTGTGAGATTTTTAGTGAACAATTAAACGGTAATGCTAATCTACTGTACAATACGTGTTTTTCTGATGAATCGACATTTTAGTTAAATGGGGAGGTAAACAGGCACAATAGGTATTGGACTGAAACCAATCCACATTTGTTCATAGAAACTCATACCCAAAGGCCTCAGAAGTTAATTGTTTGGGCTGACATCTTAGGGGATCACATTGTCGGGCCGTTTTTTATTACCGATAATTTAAATGGCGAAAGGTACCTCGATCTATTAGAAAATAACATCGACCCACTGATTACCCAAATCCTCGAAGAAGACAATAATCTTTTAGAGGGTGAACTAGGTCACCCGATTTAACTCCCTTGGATTTCTTTCTGTGGGGACATTTGAAATCGAAGGTATTTGCAACAAAACCCGCATCTCTGGAAGAGTTACGTGAAAGAATTGTTCGAGAATGCCGTTTATTGATTCCCAATCCTATTTCTGAAGTCATTGTTGATTCCAGATGTGTTCAGAAATATTCGTACAGAATTTCAAGACAGATTATACTACTGTATGGAAGTCGGTCATTTTGAACAATACATGCGATAATTTAAACTGCTTCTTTTATTTTTATTTCCCGAACCTAAAATAATTAAACAATTATTTCTCAGGAACGCATCGATAAAAGTTTAAAAAAATACACAGTTATGTAGAGAATTTAAAGACCTTTTAAATGATGTATCACTCGACCCCCTTTGCCATTCGAATTTTTTGAGGAGGTGGCCGTGTAGGGTAGAGGGATGATGATAGGTATACAAGTATTACATTAAAATATGTCCCCCTTGGAAACAAGGTCGACGTGTTTCACCAATTTTTCAAAAAATTTTTATCTCTAAAAGTTATTCAGGGTATATACCGACATCTAGAATCGTGTTAGGATACTCGCTTCGATAAATCCTTGGACGCGTGAAGAATTTTACGCTCCATGAGCAAGGAGGAAGGTATTGATCCTGTCGATAAGGCAGTACAATTTCGTTTAGAACTGCAGCCAGTTTATAACGCGTCCACCAGATGTCACAAGGTAATATTCCACAAATCGAAGTCAAATAACAGCTCATTGGCGTGCGGAATTTGTAATTCTTTAAGGGAAGTAATTGATAAAAATTTATTTACTTTGTAGGCACTTTCATTTATTAATAATGTTTTGAACAAATTCTTACTGGTGTTTTCCAAAATGTTTAAACATAACTATTTACTTACGTTTTACATTATAATCTTTTATTTGTAAAAAACTATTTTTTTTAATAAACGGTGTTTCAATATGAGCGCAATATTTCAAAGTTTAATAAAACATGATTTTCTGTAGCAAACTATTGAATTATTTATTGAGTTATAAAGTAGACATTTGGGAGTTATGTATGGAACAACATGTCTGGTAAATAACCGCCACGGTTTTGCTGGCACATGCACTCTTTTGGAGAACTTTTGAAAGACGGCGTTGCATACAATTTCGGCCTTCAATGCTTCGGTGGTCGCGGGATTGTTGGCATAAACCTGTGACTTCAGATAACCCCACAGCCAAAAATCCAAAGCTGTTAAATCGCAAGAGCGTGGCGGCAAATTCTGGTCACCAAACCGAGAGATGACACGACCAGGAAAAGACTCGTGCAGGACCGTCAATGTTTCACTGGCGGTATGGCAAGTGGCACCGTCCTGCTGAAACCACATGTCGTCGAGAGCAGTATCTTCCTATCGAGGCACAAAAAAACTGGGTTATCATAGCACGACAATGTTCGCCATTCACCGTTACTTTATTCATTTAGACTACAATGCACACCAAACTGTGACACGTTGTGGATGCATTGCTTTCTCATGAATCATCGTCGATTTCTGAGACCCAAATGTGGCAGTTTTGCCTATTAACGAGGCCATCGAGGTGAAAATGGGCCTCATCATTGAAAATGATTTTTTCAGCAAAATGGGCATTCACCTCTTGTTATTCAAGGATCTAATTGGTGAACTCTCTTCGCTGTGCACGGTCCGTTGCCAAAAGTTGTTGATTTAATTGCACTTTGTTGGCATGGAGATGCATATCTTTAGTGAGAATACGCTGACGAATCGACGTCCCTGGACTCTCGGCCACGCTCTCGCGAACTGCCGTGATGTTTTGTTCTGAACGACCGAAAATTGGACGTAATTTACGAATCGTGGCAATCAAACTTTCACCATTTTGATAATATTGTTTAACAATCAGGACGCTGTGTTCAATCGTGTAATGCTCCATGTTTACTAACTCCCATCTGTCTACTATCAACGTGGCACGTTATAATCTTGTGACATCATGACAGATTTACTGGCGTGCAGTTCAAATCTTGCACTGTTGTTGAAACACCTTTTATTTGAAGACAGAGCCATTCTTGACCATTTTATCTGTGTTAAAGTAAAGTGTTGACTTCTCCACTCCATATTGTTTATTGTCCATGAAACTGTAGGTCTTATATAAAGCTTGGTGTACGACGTTGATGACATCTAAGAGCTTATCTGGAAAATTATTAATCTATACTCTCTGTTTGGAAAAGGCAGAGAAGAATAAAAACTCATTATAGATGCAAATCCTCCAAAAACATGCTTATAAGTAATTTTAAATATTCCTCTGTATTTCATATGCATTATTTCTATTTTAAGATAAAGTTTATTCGAAATGCCCGTACTATGACAGCTACATTGCTACCGCTCTGAGGTCATACAAACTCGATACGAGGCGAACTGTCCTTGTGTCTGCCATTCTTAACTTTATATTTGATTTCTCTCATTTACCAGCGTATCTCTTATTCAAGCCTACCTGTGAAACAATAGCCATATTATGGAGTCTTTCGTAGTTTAATGAAATCATTGACAGCAAGAGTAAAAACTGGAATTAATTGTACAAATTAAACCATATATGTTTATTTCATATAAAATAAATTTATTTTCAAAGTTATCAGTCCACAAAGTACCAAGAAAAGGGGTTTCTCTCACATAAATACTTTTTCATTTTTGTAAAGATGTTAATTTTATGAAAATGTAGCGACATTTTAATATTTTGTTTGACATCGTTATCAGGCATTGTGTTAATTACGAAGATTTGAGATTAATAAAAAATAACAAATAACCAAACAAATATTTCATAATTTATTTTGCATTATTTTTAATGTTGTTACGTAGAATGGCAATTCACTTTTTAATTAAGTGAATTATTTAAAAAATTTAGGAAAGAATTGAACAATCCATAACGATAAAATATAGAAAATTCAATATACAGGTTGTATAAAAAAGCAAAATGCCAAAAAAATGTTTTAAACTTCTTCCTCTGATTATTCTGACAAACATCTTCATTTCAATATGGATCTGCAAACAAGAATTGGTTTAGTGCAATGTTATTATGAAGGCGGTAAAAATTACACTACTGGATTACGAATATTTCGTACGAAAATGGGTTTGAAAGCAGGGCCGTAAAAAATGAAGGCGTATTGTAATTTGATTAGCAAATTTGAAAGAACAGGGTCTGTAAAAGACCTTCCGAGGTCAGGAAGCCCTAGGATTAGTGATGTCCAAGTTGCAGAAGTTCTTCAGGAAAATCAAAACGTAGTCAATACTAATCCGCTAGCAATCAGTAGTGTGAATGCGATATCAAAACGATTACAAATGCCATACACCACGGTTTGGAAAATTTTACGGAAAATTCTAAAAATGTATTCCTATAAACTGCAATTAAAGGACGCAGATTTTGCTCTCAGGTACGATTTTTCATTACACGTATTGGGTCAGATGGAAATTGAACCCGAATGGTTATCCCGTATTTTATGGACAGATGAGGCCCATTTCTCTCTTAATGGTGGAATTAATACTCAAAACTGTCGAATATGGTCAACAGGAAATCCACATGAAATCGTTCAGCAAGACCTTCATGACAAAGAAGTCACCGTTTGGTGCGGTTTCACAGCTAATTTCATCATTGGTCCATACTTTTTCGAGGAAATACAGAATGGGGGGCCGTATCTGTAACTGTTACTGGTGAACGATACCTGCAAATGTTAAGGGATTATGCAATTCCACAGTTGCAAAACGAGCACGAAGGAATTGAAAACATGATTTTTATGCAGGATGGAGCACCTCCGCACATTTACCGACCAGTTAAAGAATTGTTAACTGCGGTTTTTCAAGATCGTGTTTTAAGCAGACATTTTGCAAATTCATGGCCACCAAGATCGCCTGATTACTGTCTGTGGGGTTATTTAACAAATTTGGTGTTTAGAACACGGCCAACAACGCTGGAGGAATTAAAGGGCAGTATTAGAGAGCAAATTCGTGCAATTCAACCAGAAATGTTGAATAGTGCTGTATACAATTTGGAGGAACGAACGGTTGGTAATTTTACAACAACAAAATGAAGGTCATATCGAGCATTTGCGGTAACTAGTGTTTGACATCAGAAATCCTATTATGTAAGCAACTAGATTCCATTTACTTTTTGTATTTACTTTTTGTTATTAATTTGATTTGTTAAGAATATATAATAAGTTGAAATATATCCCTTACTTTATAATCTCCCTTTATATTGGCTTTCCACCGAGTCATAGGTGCCTGCTGGAGTGGTAATTGGCATTATCCATTACAATTACAGACCCTGAGGTATAAGATTCAACATTAATTTATATAAAATACTCCTAGAAAACATTTGCGATATTTTTTATAAAAAAAATAGTGCGCTACTAATTAAAATCATGTATGTCTGTCATTTTAGGAGAAATGTGAGACATATAAACCTTTTATTTCGGAAAAGGTTAGGATTTCGAAATAAGTTTATACAACAAAGTCCAATTATTTTCATTTCTATCAACCCGAAATTTTCGGATTAAAATTGGGCCCACCCTGTATATAATGTCTTAAACGTCTCTTCATAAATATTTTTTTGCGGTCCTCTAACATTCGTAGTAAATGAAATTCAAATAAGAATTATTAGACACTTGGGAGGAGTAGAAAATGTCCACGGACGATTTGTAATAAAACTGATATTAAAAAAAGCTTCTGAGTTGTCCTATTTCCATATCTAAGAGATAAGAAGATCGCAAGAAGTAGCATTAACAGCTCAGTTTGAAAAAGTTTTATGACAATGGATTTATAAAACTTTTGTATTTTAAGATGGCCAACATGTGTAAATGCGATATGTAATTCTAATTGTAGTAAATGTCCTGATGAGGTTAGGATCTTTGATGTAAAGACACTAATACTATTGATAGTATATTCAACATTTCGGCAATCACGTTGGCATCATCTGGATTCTATTAAAGTTAATTGTTAATCCCCAGATGATGTCAACTTGATTGGCAAAACGTGCGTAGTGTATAATGTCGGGTTTTTGTGTGTATGAAAACTACTTAAACGTTAGCGTAATAGTTGTAAAAGACACCTCGATATTTTAATAATAATTTTCTAATGGACTATGTTGAGTTTCATCACTTTATTTGGTGTAGTAAAAAAATTGAAGTTCCAAATTATGATGAAAATGAACATTTTGATGAACAAAATTTTCCAAATCTGCATGCCGTCTATATGTCTGTGGTAAGTTTTTCTCGAACACGGGTCAACCTGAAAATATAAAATTTTACGTTAAAATATCTGGGAGGTCTAAAGTTGACCATACCGAATATTAATGAAATCGATGCGCCAGAGAGTGCAATTTTCACGAAGGCCACACAAAAGTTTGAATCGAATAAAAAAATATTTTGAAAATTTGCTTCAGAGATGTTTTTGGAATTTCTCGTCGGATTAATCGTTACCAAGAAAAACGTGCGAAAGTTAATTTTGCGTCTAATATTCCAAGACTTTCGTAGGGCGGTGGAGAGATTATCTACTGACACTTCAACTAACCAATAAAATAAATCAGATTCAAATAAGATTCAAATGAAATCAAATCAGATTCACATCAAGTCAGATTCAAATAAGATTAAAATAAGATTCAAATCGGATTCAAATGAAACTAAAATCAAGTTCGTATTTATTCACAAAAAATGGAGAAGAAAAAGATACAATATATAATATTTAGTTAGTTTGACAGTGAAAATATCGTTTCAATATTAATAGAAATTTGAACTCAAAAGTATTAATTCACTCGATTATTTTTTTATATAACGTTTCAATTATAGACAGTAAATTTGCTATGTATAGTTGAAACGTAAAACATCATTTAGGTGTTTTATGTTGTATTTATCATTCAAGAAAAAAACATTTTATTTATATAATCATTCATCGAATTTTTTACGAAGTGTTTTGCTTGGAACGCTCTGCGGAAATATAGACAGGGTCGGGGGTTGCGCCCCTACCCCCTCCCTGGGCATGTCATTGATTAAAAATATGAGTACCCGTAAGTGAAATTGATACTATTAATGACAGTTTGTTTACTTATTATTTCCTTTATTTTTAATGAGATACGATGTTGAGTAAAAACTGCCGAGATTGGTTATCTATTTGTTTCTACTATTTTAAGACAATGCTAGTTATTCTTTACATTTTCCGTCACGTTTGCTACCCTGTCCAATTTCAGTAAGGCATTTTCTGTTATAGACAGCAAAGTTATTGATTTAATTGCCTAACTGCCTATTGAAAAATGCTTTTTAGAATCATATTCGCGCTCATCAATGGTTTTTATGTACAGTTGATTTCAATAAAAACTGGTACACATTCTTTTAGCTATGTAAATCATTCGTTCTTTGATTGATATTAATAATCTTACAAATGTCACTTTGACGTTAATCAGTGGCGTCATTATTAAAAATGGTTCGACATCTAACAGATATTCAAAAAATTTCGAATAGTTTCTAAAATTGAAGATGGTTGGTCCATAAGAAGACTTGCTGCTGAATACAATGTGAGTAAAACCACGATAATGAGTGTTAAAAGAAAATGGGAAACCAACCAAACGGTATCCCGTAAAGTTGGTTCCGGTAGGCCCAGAAAGAGCAATAATCAAGAAGATGAAAATCTTATAAATTACCTAATAGAAAACCCTTTTCAGACTGCAGTAAATGCAATTTCAGAGACAAATTTCCCTGCTTCGGTATCTACTGCTTGCAGAAGAATAAAACTACAAAGCGCTGACGAAAAGGTTTTTACATCCTGTAACGATGGACATGTTCGCGTATATAGGCCTCCTTTCACTAGATACGACGAAAAATATACTTTCGATCCACAAATATCAGGAAGGTTTTCAGTCAATGTCTGGGCTTGGATGAGCCTAAATGGGTTAGGTGTGTGTTGGAACAGTGGTGGTCATCTCAATTCCATTAAATATATTGAAATATTAGACAATATTATGTTGCCGTCAGTAATAGAGGTGTTTCCGGAAAATAATTTTATTTTTCAACAAGACAAGTGCTCCATACATACGGCCCATCGTGTCAGGCAATGGTTTCTTAATAAAAATATAGAGTTGTTACCCTGGCCATCTAAAAATCCGGATTTAAATCTAATTGAAAATGTATGGGGACTAATGGTGAAACATATAAGAAAATTAAATAACCATCCAAATAATGCCCAAGAATTGGAAGGGATAATTGAAGACTCTTGGGAGAACTTGTCGCAAGAAGTTGACCTTGCAAGAAATATGATTTTGTCCATGCCTGCAAGACTTCAGGCAGTTTTAGACGCTAATGGAGCAATGACAAAAGATTAGTTAATTCTGTATTACGTAATTGAAGTTCATTTATTTTATTTTTTTATTGTATTTTTATGTTCAGTTTGCATTGTTTAAATTTTTTTTTAATTTCAAGTGGTATTTTTGTGTTCTTATTTTAAAAATAGAATTATCATTATTTAGTTAGTATTTTAATTACAACCATTAGTAGAATTATCCGTAACAAATATTATTTTTTTAAACAATAATATGGCAGGCTTGAAAATGTTTTGAAAAAGTTATTCTCTAATTATTTTTTAAAATTTCATTTGAATAAAATAAAAGAGAAAGATTTAATAAGTTTAAAAACACAAAGAAAACCGATCTCCTCCAAAAAACCCAGGTCCGGGGTAAATCACCTCTTCTCCACCCCCCTCTCGACATACCTGGCCAGCCCTATTTACAGACATATGCACACAACTAAACTATTAAGATTTTCGATTACAAGAGTTGTACCAGTTTTTTTTTTAAATCAAGTGTACTTGATTAATACGAAATTTTAGTTGCGTTTTCAAAATGTATAAAATTGGAAAATGAAATATTGAACAGTATTTTTCTGCGATCATTTACGTTTACTGAATCCTAGATTCACTTAGTCGAGTACAAGAAAGATGTTATTAATTTTTTTTCGCAAGCTTTCACAATTAGTGATCATCTGTTTTAAGTTCTCTCGTATATGTCGAATGAGTGTATCATTTCCTTTTTATTTTATTGGCAGTTTACATAAGGTAAGTAGTGTTATTATTACCGTGAAAGCGATTAATGTACAATTGGTATTTTTAAAGAACGTTGTTTAAAATAATGTAAGTTTGTTTGTTATTTCACGGTAATGTGGACTTACTCAGTTACTTTTAGAGTAAATATTTTTTATATACTCATTAAATATATTATATAATATATACTATATACTAACAAAGTATTTATTTTAAACTAATATGTTAGTGTCTATAATTACTTCTAATAATTTACAGGATTAAGTCAGTATACTTAGTTACGAGTTTAATATACACCAGACGTCTTTTAAGTATCATGAACTGGTGTCAATTTACCATATAAAAACCATATATTATGATGATATTGATGACATACACTATTAAATTAACGTGATCATAACCAGTCGCTCTTTGATTGCTGCTTAAATAAAATTGAAAAAAATATTTGATACTGAATAAGATTTACAGGAAACAACTACTCCCTGGACAAGAGCCTCGACCTGCGTTTAGTAGTTGTTTCCTGTAAATATTATTCAGTATATAGTTTAGCCCATCAGGGTTAGAGGTCGCAGTTCTTGGTACCTGCTTTGCAGGTCGCTATCAGTCACTAAAACATTAGAGATGTCTGACAGGTAGTAGCACTGACCACCTAAGGGACACACTTATTACTCATTATGTCAAAAATATTTGAAATACAAGTTTTTTGTTAATTTTTTTACACCTTCTAGTGATATCGATTTTTTTATCTTGTTGCTTTAGCAATCAAAGTTGTTTTTTCAAATGGTATACTGTTTTTGGTTTATAAACAGCACATTTTTACTATCTCATCTTTCTATACTGATAAAGTATTGATGTCGTGTAAAAAATCAAATTCCTGATTATGATGAAGATGGACGATTTGAGATCCGAAAATAGAATGTGATTTTCTTACTTATCCCATTTATCTGATTTATCCTATTTATCTCGTTTGTCCCGTGTATCTCATTTATATTTTTGTCTTGTTAATCTTATTTGTCTTATTTATTTCTTTTGTATTGTTTATCTTATATGTCCTATTTGTTTCATTTCTCATTTGTTTCATTTCTCATTTGTCTCATTTGCCTCATTTATCTCATTTGTCTCATTTGCCTTTTCAGAATACTAAGCAATTTTAACTTTGTGCCTTACGGAATATTGGTGAAAAAAAATTACATAACATAACAAGGAATTAATATAATATATAATAATAATAATAACACTGGGTTTATCGACCAGGCTGACCTTCGCATTTCTAAGGTCAGCAGGGCTTAAGTCGGAGACCGAGGGATTCATTGTGGCCTGCCAAGATGGTGTTATCAACACCTTGGTCTACCGTAGCCGCGTGTGGCGTGTAGAGGTTCCTGATATCAATTGCAGGACCTGCCATCAGGCGCCGGAATCGCTCATGCATTTACTTTCTGCATGCCCCATATATGCGATTTCGGCCTACATCCACCGGCATAACGCGGCGTTACGAGTGCTATACTACCATCTAAGGCACTCGTACGGGGTAGACCAGACACCAGTGCTGCCTTACATCCCCGGAGATATTGAGTTCGTTGTCGAGAGCGAGAAATGCCGGATTTACTGGAACTACTCGTTCCCGACTGTCAGGCTAATCCAAGCCAACAAGCCTGACATAGTCCTCCTCGACCATCAACTCAAGGTGATGTATGTCATCGAGTTCTCGGCACCTGCAGAGAAAAACATCACCTTGAAGGAGGAGGAGAAACGGACCAAATATCGCGATCTCCGATACGAGCTCCAAGTGCTGTACCCAGGCTACTCGGTAAAAATGGTCGTCCTTATAATCGGTGTACTCGGAGGGATAAAGCCTACGCTACTTTCGGAACTGAAGATCATACCGGCCTGGCAAAATTCAGCTGAGTGGCTGGCAGGCCAAATGCAGAAGGCGGTCATTCTGGGTTCTCTCCGTCTGCTTAGGGCACACGATTATGGTATCTACAGTCAGTAACCCTGCGGGATGTGGGGAGTGGCTGTAGTTGATGCGCTGGCGCAACTCCCGTGAGGCGTCGGAGGCCATGGGAGGACTGACCGGCATCGGGAAACCGAAAAAAAATAAAATAAATAAATAAATAAAATGTCTTTGTTAAGGGCGAAGTTAAACTTACAGATATGGTTTTCTAACACATATCTAGATGACTTTGAAACAAGCCTAACCGAAATGTTCCGGATTCGATTCCCTGTCATGACAATGGAATTAACTATGAGAGAAATTACTTTCATTATACATGAACATTTAGTGTGTACCCCCTCTCACACAACGTTAATTTAGGGATACAAAGGGTTGCACGATATGTGGTGTTATTCTTATTATCATTATTAAGCCACGTTCTTAGTTTAACTTTAGCTCTAATCTTCTCCAGGTGATGACTACTTGATTGGCAAAACGTGTGTTGGTATTAAATAAAACTTATGTTAGTGTCTGTCGTATTTTTATTATGGCATCAAACTCGCAACAATGATTCCTGACCACACTGTTTTGATTAAATTTTTATAGCACATACAGTTTTTAATAGGATAAGTTTTATGACACTTTTATGAAACACTTCCCACTTAAAATATTCTATATAAACTTTAACGGATTTAAAACAAACGCATTTTATGGTAATACTGTAAAGAACGTAATGGGTTTTATCTCCTGTATCGTTGCATTTTGCATTTTTGAGGACTCGAAAAATAAGGAGTATGTATTACAGTTTACCGACATCACTATTTTTACGACTTAAAGTGTATGTTGTTTGATGTTGACATATAAGGAATATTACTCTCCATAAATAAACAAAATTTGTACGTATAATGCGGATATAACTTAGGTCTTATAAAGGATGAGATTTAAGTCAGTGTTGCCACAAGTTGATGAGTTGGGGTCAGACGTTGTTTAGAGTGAGCAATTTTTTCAACAAAAATACGTGAACAAATCAACTTTTAGACTTGCTCAAGGCTGCTTTTTTAGAATGATAGTATAAAATGTGAAACAAATATTCACAATGAATTTCCATTAAAGACAAAATACAATTATTTTATTTTAAAAAACAAACAAGAAAATTTTGATTTTATCACAAAAATAACAGTACTAGTGGTATTAGAAGCAAGAAAATATTGAGATTAATAAAATGTATTGTAACTGGAGACAATCATTTCTTAGTGTAAATTTCCTTCCTTTTGGTAAGTAAACAGTTTTTTAATCTAAGTATTTTTTTGCTTATAGTACCAATAGTATGAATATTGTTATTTATTCCAATACCTTCTTGCATGAGAGGTGGAAAAATAGTTGCTTTAATAGTTTCTGCAACAAAATGCATTTGAAATGTTAATTTATTGTCTACCTAAGATATTTATACTAGATCATTCAGATAATAAATACAGTGTAAAATATAGAAAGCTTTTGGTAGTTTATTGTTAACATTGTTATCAATACCATATTAGATTTTGTTTACGCATAAACAAATAATTAATTTATTTTTTCTAGAAATAGAAAGTACTATTAAAGAAATAAAGTAAAAACTAGCATTTTTACAAAAATAATTCCTTAAAAAGATGCGGAATTTGTTCCATACTTTTTTACTGTGTTGTATAAATATCATTGTCGTCCAAATTCGTCCTTAAATAATGTGCTCTAGGTACAGATCCCATCAACGGACGACGACAATGCCATTTAAAGAAAATATACGGTAACATGTTTTTAAGGTTTTAAACGCCAAGGATTGTTGAAAGGACGATAACATCAGTTTTCTCACTCAAACGATGAAGAATAAAAAACAAGTCATATTTTTTTACTACCTACACCATTAGCATGTAATTCTCTGCGAAGCATGTTCAAAACATATACAAATTAACAATTGTCATCAAAATGGCATGTACTTCCTGATATGTCTCCCCCTGACATATTTTTTATTACGTAATATCCTTTAATTGTGTGTGTGAAGTCCTAAAAAAAGCTAATTAAATATCGAATCCCCTAACCTGATACCAAGCAATGTAATTACATTGCTTATATTTCTCCACTCACAAATTTTACTAGTCAAATTAAAAGCAAGTCATAGTATTTGATGAAGTTTAAATATGAAAAACATACAGGATTGTACCAGTATTTTTTCAGTGGCAAAATATGATTTCATTATAAAACTCTATAGCAACCAAAAGTAATCTTTTTGTAATCTGTTCTTATTCACACTGAGGACAGATTTTTTAATTTCCTTTCACCATATGTTGCATTCGAGTTTTTTTAGAAAATAGTTTATTCAGGGTGGTTCTTAAGTAATGGGACAGAGCAACAGTGGATTCCGAACATCAAAATTTTATGATACAGCCAAACTTACTGTTAGTCCAAAAGTGAATATTAAAAAAGAAACAAGGGGCTAAAGTTGAAATTTTAATATTAATGATTTGCCGTAATTTAAGCAGTTTTGAAGATACCGATTTGAAAAGAAAAGGAAAATTTCTTAAAAAGTGTTATGGAGCGATGAGACTAAATGCACAAAAAAATGGATTATTCAATCGACATAATTCTCATTCTTGGTTGAATACAAATCCCCATTTTGTTAGAGAGGTTATCAAATAAATTAGCAATTTAATGTTGTCAGTGTAGTTAGGAATAATTCTGTGGGCTGCTCAAATTTTACAACAACAACTTAAATTGGTAAGGATTTTTTATCATCACCTACATCAATAAGATATTAATATATTTTAGATGACATATCTAGAAATTTTAAACTAATTTAATAATCAACAGTTAATTTTTCTGCCAGATGATGAGAAATCGAAATTATAGTATCAACACGACGGAGCAACACCCCATGGGAGAATTGTTGTAAACGACCTTTTGGATGAAAACCTAGAGGACCAATGGGTTTTCTTAAAAAATGTTTTCTTAACCGCCTCTTAAATCACCGAAATAATTCCCAAAAAATCCTAGGATTTTGTGTTGTGAAGAGAGACGAGGCCCTACAGTTTATTGTGGAGTCCGAACCACATCGACAGTTCCGTTCCATCTTAATCCGAAACAAATTACCAAGTAAATAGCTATAAGCGCTTTACCCACTCGGTTACCATGCCTCGGGTTGCTAACAAAGATCCATTTATTTGGCCACCATGGTCTCCAAACCTAACTCCTCTTGATTTTTTCATATGGGGCTACATAAAAAATGAAGTGTTTGCAACAGCATTAACAATAAATGAGGAGTGCCACGAACGAACGGGCACTGCCTTTCAGTCCTTTTCACCAGATATGATTCAAACAGCGGCTACAGACACATTACCTCGTAGATGCGGAAAATATTTAAACGGTAGTGTTGGTGTATTAGGTTAGGTTATTATGAGTGGCTCACTCCTAATTATATTTTACTCAATAAGTTTAGTCTCTCAATGAAACTGATAACTTTATTGAGTGAGAATGTGTCCAGATCTTCTGGCAGCAGTTGCCCTGTGTCAAATATTGAGAATCGGATCGTCTCCACAGGGTGACAGGTGCATAAGACGTAGTCTGCCTTCTCATCGTACTCCAAGCATAGACGGCACTCGGTGTTTTCCGCTAGATCGAGTTTATGCAGATGATAGTTTAGTCGGCAGTATCCGGTATATAGGCCTGTTAGAATTTTCAGGTTTACCCTGTTTAACTCTAAAGGTTTCTTAGTTCTTAATTTCGAAGGATATTTTATAAACGCCTTCGAATGAACTAATCCTAGTAACTCTTGCCAATACTGGAGAGTTTGCCTTTCAGCCCAGGTTGAGATAGCCATCTTGGCAGTACTTGAGGATATGCCAAGTATCGGTTCTGGTCCGACGATTCGTAATTCTGCTCCATCTCTGGCCAATGAGTCTGGTATTTCATTACCTTCCATACCAGAGTAGCCGGAAATTCAGACCATAGTCACTTTGTTGTTATTGCTCAAATGATTTAAAGCCTTCTGACAGTTCCATACCGTCTTGGAGTTAAAGAGGCAGGAGCCAAGAGCTTTTATAGCTGCTTGGCTATCTGAAGAAATTTTAATTGATCTGCGTGTAAGATGCATATATTCCAGCCTTCGCACACACAGTTCAATGGAATGAACCTCGGCCTGAAAAATAGTTGCATTAGTATCTAGGCTTGAGAATATCCTTATCCTTGATCTATATACTCTGGCTCCTGTTCTCTCAGAAGTTTTGGAGCCATCTGTAAACCAGCAACTGTCAGTAGGTCGGTTTTATTCCGATCCGACTCTCTTTCCGGAAAAAGGATGTTGAAGGTCAGCTCGTAATTGGTCATGGTAGGCATAGTATCCGAGGGCATTCCCAGGGTGCTGTGACTCTCTATGTCGTCCAGCAATCTGTTCCAATCCATGATACTAGTTTGCGGCATGTTACTCACCTGGCCTCTCTCTCTTCAAATATATGTGAGGAGGAGGACAAGTCCAGGAGGATTTCCATTGCAGCTGACGGTGTGGTGCTAATATCCCCCCATTACGGTCAGCATGCTAATCTCTGTAATCCAGAGAATTTCGCTTTGGCCGTCCGTTGTGATCCTTTCGGCCACCAAACGTTGCATCTGTACGTTATCATTGATCTGATGACCGTGACATAGATACAGTAAATTTGTTGGGGACCCATGCCCCAGGATTTACCACAAATACGACGACATGTCCATAGGGACAGTTTTGCTTTGATTTTTTCCATTTTAAATAAATATATCCCATACTAATTAAAACAAATTTAAAGCTGTTAATTTCAAATGTGGACTTTTGAACAAATGCGGATTTTCAGACCACTGTAGCTCCGTTTTAAACAACATAGTATGTGAAATTTAAATTTTCTATTCCCTGTGTGTCTTGGGATAATAAGGTTTACATAAAAATTTACCAATATTGGCTGAATTAAGTTAGCCAGATTTTCCTGGCGAGAGTCGGGCGGTTCGTTCCTGGACCCTGCGCGCTGAATTAAACAATTTAACAGCGTAAGCATATCATCTAGTATTCATTGAAATACTGCCATCAATTTCAGTATTTAGCACCACTCTTATTGGCTGGGGACCCCAGTTTCATGGGCCGTGAAGTCCGTTGCTGCGTAATAACTAGCCCAAGCGTGATTATTTCCACAAATAATTCAATAGAAACTGATTTTCGAATAAAATAGCTGAAATTACTATCAATAACGGAACCGACTAGATTATATGGACATAAAATTGTTTATAAGCTGTTAAATTGCTGATCATAAATTGCATCAATTTACCAGCTATATTGTTAATTAATTAATTAGTGACATGCGATGCCTCGTGATATTTTTATCTGAATGGTGTTTAATAATTTGTCTCCGCTGATAAATTACATCGGTAATTAATATGTCGTCTGCGTCTGTGTAAATTGAAATATCCAACAAATGTTCTTGCTTTCACGTGTTATTTCAAATTAAACCTTCATGAATCCTGTTTCTGCCACTGTTGGGATTTGCACCACTATTGAACTTATTTGTGACTATAACAGATCATGTCTCAACGTATGCTACTTTTGATTACTGCGGAGCCAAGATACCGGAACAAAAAATTACATATAGGGACTATCACTTATTCGATAACCACGAATTTGCCAAAGATGCGAACTCCGTTAACTATGTGTACAGAACCTTCCTAGTATAGAAGAACTATTACTATATTTAACATACAAGCACCTTATAGAACTATTACACTACGAAAACAATGTACACCGTATATAACTGACACGATTAAAGAAATAAGCCGTCTCTAGGACAAAGAAAACTTCAACTGTATAAGGACCTTTGCAACTATTTGTCTTTAGCAATACGTAATGAGAAAATTGCCTATATTCAGCATGAAATTTCTTAGAACAAAAACAATTCGAGAAAATTATGGCAAAACCTGGAAAAATTTAATGTGTATAACAAACCTAGAAATATCATAACATCGGATATCCAAAATCCCAATGAAATCAATGATTTATTTTTCTCAATTACAAAACAAAATATTAACTTGGATACGTTAGCTTATTATCAGGAAAATATTTCTCCAGTGGTACAAAATGAATTAGTAATGTCCCAAGTATCCGTTGAGGATATCGATGAAGTCATTCACTTACTCCATTCGGATGCGTTTGGTGCAGACGGTATTACTCTTAAAATGTTAAAATTAATTTTCCCATACTGTAAGTATGCCATTACACATTATAAATTATTTATTGGAACATGGAATACTTTCTCAAATGGAAGCAGTCAATTATAATATCATTAGCTAAGATTAATATAGCAACAGAACTTGAACATCTTAGACCGATCAGCATATTAGCAGCCATGTCTAAGCTTATAGGAAGAATTGTAAGTTAAGACTAGGAAGCAACACAGTACGGCAACAACTCTTATTAAAATAGCTAATGATTTAACGAATACAATTGACAATTCAAATTTTACTTATCTGGTGCTTCTGGACTATAGCAAAGTATTCAACTTGATTGATCATAATCTAGTTTTGGCAAAAAAGCATTACTATAAAATCAACATCCAATTGCTGAATCGTTTTAAATGTTATTTATTCACAAATTGTTAAAATTGTTGACAAACTTTCAACAGCACAAGCTGTAACGTCAGGAGTCCCCCAAAGAAGCATTTTGGGACCATTGTTATTCACTATATTTATCAATATATCTTCCAACAGTATTACCTAGTAGATGTAGCTGACGACACACAGATCTATATAGCATGTAATCCATATATAGCAGCGAGGCAGTGAGGACCCTAAATGAAAATGTGGCATCAATAGCTAAATGGTCTAGTGACAACGGCCTTATAATTAATCCACTGAAATCAACGGCAATGTATGTAAGAAATAATGCCCTGTGTAATAAAACCCGTTAGAATTTAAATTGTGATCTAATGTTAAAGATTTTATTATTATTATTATTATTAGTATTTGTGGGAAATAGAAAAAAACGGTTTTGTTTTTTTTCTGTTCTATAACAAGTGATCGAAATGACAGATTCATGCACATATCACGAATTTGTTGTGAAACATCAAAGTCGTTATTTGGTTTCTAATAAACCACTGATTTTAAATGTCCCCATAGATCTCGGAACCAATTTCTAGGTTCTCCGCGATTTCGTAGGTTTTATTCAAAAGATTTCTAGCAGTTAAGTCAAAATGTGATAGTGCCGTCGTGTATAAGCCACAATGGTTGTTCAAAGGGAATAGCGTCGAATAACGAAGGTACCTAACTAAAAAAATTCTTCAGATATCACCTTAGGGGTAAGAAAACTGACTCGACTCAATAATTCCATAATTTCCATCCAAACCTTAAAACTCTAGTTAAATACTGCACAGTATAACCCTCATGTTTAGCAATGTTTGCAAATGATCGAAGTTGCTTTAGTTTGCCAGATACAGAAGGTACTACAGTTATTAAAGAGCAATGAGATAATATATTACATACCAAGTTTCTACTTTCAGTAAAAAATAACTAACTCTTTTTAAGGCACATATCTTTTGAGATATAATCGAGGGGTAAACCTGCCGACAAAAAGCTGTGCACCTTCTTTCGAAGTACTTCAACAGAATTCCTTCATATTAGCTAGGAATTCCAGGGAATTCTAAAGAGATTCCGGAATGTCAAGGAATTTCAAGATATTCCAAAGATATGCATATTTTTCTTAAATGGAAATAAACAGTTATTTTTTATCATTTATTGCAACACACACAGTGTATGAAAACATTTGTAAAAGGTATAATGCCTTTTAGTTGAGGTCATTAAGAAAACAGAAAATTGGGCATTCAACTACTTTACCTGATAAAATAGGCACTCAAAGAGGCGACATCGAATACGACTAAGAACATATAAAAACATTTCCAGCCGAAGTATCACGGCATGTTTCTTGCATCTCACATTTCAATATAACTCAAAGATACAAAATGTACATTAAATAATGCGAGGAAAAAAATCTCTGCGACAACTTTATAGTGAAACTTTACTCATGTTAATATTTTTTCTACGAAGTTCAACTTTTTCGTGAACATCTAAAAAATGATTCATGTAGTTTGATTCTAGACAAAAATACTGATGAACATATAGAAAATTACAAAGCAGGTTTTGAAGCTCAATGACAAGATAGAGAAGAACCTTTCATTTGTTAATAAAAATAAGTGTTACATCTGGTGTTAATCACTATGGATTTATATGTCACTTCCGAGACTCAAGGCTTTTTATTTAAGGCAACTTTTGCTGCACAGTTTAACTTCTGTAGAAAATACACCTTTTTTAAATGGATGGAGAATGTGGCAAATACAGGAAGCTGTAAAATAGCAAGTTGTGTGTATAGGTTTTGCTCTTGTTCAAAGAAATGGATGAAAATATTAATACGAAACATAATAAAACTTTTTGTTGAAAATATTAATCTTCTTTTAATGAGGTCGGAATTATGTGCCAGCGAAAATAAAAATTTTAACATTGTCTCTATCAACTTCTAGTTTTAAATAGATAGCTCAAGGTTTTTGACCACAAATTCCCTGAGGTTGGTCATAGTTACCTATACTCTTATTGCTGAACAAATATAGTAACGACGTGCATCTCATCTAGCTGGAAGCTTGTCTATAAAATCAAAGAACCGCACTCAAGGCAGAAATTTGATTGACATCACACCATAGTAGATTTGTACAATTGCAAACAGCAAGACTCTTCATACGCATCGATATACGTTACAATCAAGTATTTTTATTACTATATGTTTAGCAATTTTAGTATAAACTGTAACGGAAATTTTGGTCGAATTAAAAAGATAATCAGAAAAGTGGAAAATGTTTACGTGCCTGAGCAATACCACTACCTAATAAAATTTGCAAGCCCAAGAAACAACCCTACATGTATGTTGACATGAAAAACTACTTTTGTAATTTTGAAGAACTCTCAGTAATATATTTGTTCAATAAAAAAAATAATAGTCTGGACGAAACAATGAAGTTCAGAGACTATATTAAATGGATTAGGGTTGAGTACTACGGACATTATTGTACAACGGAAAGCCTCGATGAGTATACACCATTTCTAAGGGTGGACTGAATAAAAGTGGTCCCAAAATATTTCCTTGCGGTACCCCAACATTTATACTCTTTGTATTCGACACATACTCATTATAGTTTACTTTGTGCATTATGCCACTCAAATAATTACCAAACCATATATGTACATCTCCATCCAGTCCGTATCCTTTCAATTATTTCCACGCTTGCACGCTTTAAGTCCATAAAAATTATACCGGTCACGCGCTGCCTGCCTCATCTGTTTCTTCCTATTCAGTGATCACATATTGCAAGGCACTTTCCTAACTATGACCTTGTCGGAAACCGGATTAAAACTTACAAATTAAATTATTTTCTGTATCGAACTCGAAGGTTTATACGTGTACATTTTCTAGTATTTTCTGAAACGCTGAAGATATGTATATTGGACAAAATTCCTCTGCTTTAACTGTTTTGCAATTTTTCTCAATGGTTGAGATAACGTGGGTCAGCTAATACATCGAGGACAACATAAGCAAACATTGCAATATTAGGGCTACTTTTATTTGCTAATGAAAAAACTGATTTTTTTCAATTCAAAAATTCTCTGTACATTATGTATGTGAGCAAAATTAGTTTCTCATATATTCCTAAGTAAGCTTTTCTAGGCACATGCACATAGAAACTATTTGGTCCCACCAAAGTTTTATGTGTATCTTTAAAACCCACCAAATTAATATCTTCAACTGGATTTTAAAGGAAATGTGACCTATTGTCTTGAGTTAAATCAAATTATCAACCCAATTCTATCAAAAAATCCCATACTTAATAATCCAGCACTTATAAACCATTCGTATCGCCTAGAACTAGTTAAAAATAATGGAAAATTATAAATTAGCAGTTGCAGAGTTCATTCTTAATTAGTGCACCGCAATATTTTACATTGTCGTATAAAGTTAAGTGGGGTTGGGCGCATACAATGTTCTCGCCTTTCACGCGATCGTATTATTTATTCTTCCTCAGATATAAAATTAAGGTTACAAATTTATCCGTCAGTGTTGTTGAAGTTTTGTAAACTACCAAGCACATAAGTAAATGAAACAAGCAATTTGGGGCACTACTTAAATGTTTATTGTATTGTTACGTGTTTGCTATCCACACAAACACCTATCCTCGTAGATTCGTTGATTGAAAGTCCAGGTAACACTTACTCACTATTTTATTAACTGATTAATAATTAACAACAATAGATTAATTACTGTCTTAACTATAATCACAATTGAATACTTATAAGTCTCTTTCTTATTTCTTCTTTACTCGTTCACGTTCATTTAAGATTGAGTCTCGGCCCACCGTACGTCTTATTTATACATGCATTCACACGGTGTGGAACATTCCAGAATATCTACGATCTCGTACAATTCCAGTCTCATCTAACCAGTCTCCACAGACCAGTGGCGTAACAGTATGAAATCTTGTTTTGGATTAAGGATCTACAAACTAAATAATGTTTTCGACAGTCTAAACTCATATTATAGAGGAAACTTTAGTATTTAATAAGTAATAAGTAGGCAGAGCATAAGTAGAGCATTTATATGATTGAATTAATGGATATATCCATGGATCCATGAATAAGCAAGACCATGGATATATCATTGATATGTATGCGTTTATATACCTGTATTATATGCAGCCAGTATTGAGGGCAGGAAGCTGGGATAAACGTATATAACATTAAATTTAAAAAATTAAAATTCGGCTGTCCATCGACAGAATATTGCCAGTAGAGTTATAAAAGAAGATTTTTTTATGAATTGTGTGTTGTGTTTTGTGCACGTAGTCTGTTTTGGAAAGTCGTCGATAATCCTGAGGTTAGACGTTTCTTTACAATATACCTAACAGTAGCATACATTGGTTAAAACGTATCTACCAAGTGCGTATAAAAATGTTGTGGGTAATATTGTAGACGACGTACAAAATAAATTTTTGTGGATGACAGTGGATGACTCGACTAACTTTCGGTGTAATAAAGTTGTAAATGTTATACTAAGAATTTTGAGTGTTCAAGCTTTGTGTTGATCTTGTCACAATTACACCAAGGTGGTTTTCTTTTATTTGTGTTTTTTGGAAGACCTGTTTTTTGATGTCTCCCTCGCTGGATTATTTTTTTTTCTACAGCTGGACGCCACGTGACTTGCTGCTACGAAAATAATTTTAGTTTTGTTGCCTTGGTATTTGACCGTAGGAATGGAATTTTCTCAAGGTCGATTTTGTTTATACAGAGAGGTAAGGTAGCCTGTTCTTAAGCTCGTTGAATTTTTGTGGGCCGTTGGCTATGCTAGCAGAGTTGAGCAAGATTTCAGCTACTCTTCGGCGGTCCTAGTTTGAGGGACTTGTTTCTACCTCAAACCTTGTAGCTGAATGATTTAATCTAGCGGCTTATGCTTTTTATTTATTTATTAGAGCTTAAAAAAATTTGCACAGGGAGTCCCTGGCAATTTGGTTTTTTTTTTCTAGCCTGAAAATGATTTTAAGGAATGCTGAAAATATTTTTTCAGTCAGCTTTTATGTAAAAATAAAATTGAACTCTGCAATAATGTCTTTTTAGAACTACGAAATTTATTTTCTCAAAGTCGCTGAAGGCCAAAAAATAATTTGTACAGAGGGTTCCTTTCAAAATTGAATTTTACTAGTGAGATCAGGTGATTTGTGAAAGTGTAAAATTTATTTGACTAAGTCAAGTAAGTTAGATAAACGTAAAATTCACAATCACAAAACACTTTCAAAAAATTTCTTGAAAAATTGTTGAAATTCAGCAGACTGGACGGCTAGTTAACTCGGATACTGCTAGCCTGCCTAAAAGGTCGCGCAAGACTTCACAACTTTTTTAATAATGAACGATTTGTAAAACCAAAAGGTCGCATGTTGCATCAACGAAAATGATGAGGACACCGTAGCTGGATCACATGGTATAATATAATTATATACTAGTTTATTGTTTTCGGTTCTGATTGGGCTCCAAGTTGGGAAATTTTTAAATCTTTGCTAAAAAGAGAAAGCTTCCTCGCCTGCAATTTAAAACAACAATTTTCCTCAAATATGATCTGACAGAACAAATTCTGTTAAGAGTAAGCAATTATAAGACATCGTTTTTCAGAGCTAGGTTGATTTTTGTTTCCGACGTATTAGGATTAACGCCAACACAAAAAAAAAACTTTAGATCAAGCAGTTTTAAAACGCAACATCGAAAGCCAATTTTCTATGCACTCGCAAAGGACGGACTCTCAATGGAAAAGAAAAGAGAATTCATTTTATAGGAAGGACTGAAGCGCGTGTACTTCTAAGGAATAACGGATTTCATTCTCGGAATCGAATATATCTTCGTTGGACTGTTTTTACTTGGTTTTGTTAGGAAGCAGGATGAGAATTAAAATGAAAGACACGGAAAGTCGAATGGAGCTTTATTTATTTCTGCACTAATAGGAAAATGTATAGGGTTTTCTTTACAAGATATTATCTTCTAGGGAATTTTGCGAAGTTATCAGTAAAGAAGCTGTTTAAAACCAACCGCAAAATAAATTATTAAAGTGTTTATTTGTTAATAATTACGAAATCCTGAAAGCTTATAATACTATTCTAACAAATTTGCTAATGTTCTTTTATTGATAATAGCCAAACGACACATTTATGCTGATATGCAATGATTGACTATTTCGGTGCAGTGGATGCAGCCGGATACCGGGTGGCCACGAGTCAATGTACGCCCCCAATATTTTGATTGTTTTTGAATTTAAAAATTTGGTTTTTGGTACACATAAATTAGACAATAATGGGCTACTTTTAGACTAACAGGAATGAAAATATCACTTCCGGTTGAACCGGAAGTGACATCAACTTTTTTTTCTTAAATGGAATGACTATATTTTTTTGACGGTTTCTCATTAAGCATAAATTTCTAAGTGCAATAGTTTTTTCAGATTTTAAAAATTCCAAAAAAATAAATGAGATACGAACAATTTTTTAATTTGTTCAAAATGGCCGCGTCAGATGAATACGATGTAAGAAAATTACTAAGTAGGCTATGGAAATTATTAGTAAGGTTGTAGACTTGTCTGTAAAGAAGAAAATAGTTGTTTAAATAACTGATAGGTACCAGTATTTTTAGGTTTTTTTTTTAAATCGTAATTTAATTTTCATTTTCATTTCCGTAGGGGTCCAATGGAAATTTTTTTTAATGGAACTGTGCTATTTTTTTTATTAATCAGAAATAATAATTCATAAACTATAATTTTTTTCGTCATTAATCATTTCCTAACGATATCCTTCGTAGTAATAAAAGTATTTTTTAAAAGGTAAGCGCCAACAAATCATTTTAATAAGGTACTTATCTACATTTAAATCCAAAATTGCAGATAGCCATGAAAATGACAGACATTGGCAACAATTGAATTATTCTTGACTTACTCACTAATTTTCTGAAGCAAGTGTATTAAATTTGTTATAAACAAGAAAATTAATATAAAATGTCTGAAAAATATTCTAGAGATGAAAAGTTGACGTGTTGATTATAGAGAGAGATATCCAGAAAGAAGACAACCTCGTAGAAACTATTTCGCCCGGTTGGAGCATCAATTTAGAACAGAACCTGATATAGAAATTGAAGAAAGATTTATTGTGGATGAAGAAACGGAAATGAATGTATTAGCTTTAGTGCAAGTTGACACAACCATTTCGGTAAGAGAAATTGAACATGAATTACCAGTTTCCAAAGAATCAGCCAGGAAAATTTTAAAGAAACACGGCTATCGTTCTTATAAATATCAATTGCATCAATTATTGTATGAGAATGGTTATCAACGAAGAATAACCTTTTGTAATTGGTTACAGTTACGCCAATTAAGAAATGAGAATTTTATCAAAAACATTTTGTTCACTGATGAATCGAGATTTACAAACCTTGGGTTATTTAATCGAGACAACACTCGATATTGGGCTATTGAAAATCTTCACATTATGAGACAGGGGCGGTTTCAGGAGCGGTTTGGTTTCAATGTTTGGTTAGGCATACTGGGATGCCATATCATAGGTTCAATAATTTTTGACGGAACTCTAACTGGACCAAGATATCTAGAATTTCTTCAAAACATAATACTTCCACAGATTAATCAAATTCCCAATACCAATATTGACTAGGTTTACTTCCAACAAGACGGGGCTGGACCACACAATACTATTATCGTTGGGGATTACTTAAATCAATTGTCTCCAGATCGTTGGATTGGGACCCAAGGTCCAGTCAGATGGCCTGCAGGGTCACCTGACTTAACCCCACTCGATTTTTTTATTTGGACGCATTTGAAAAATAGAGTTTACATGACTGCTCCAACCACTAGGCAAGATCTGGAAGAAAGACTTCGACACGAAATTGCACAAATAACACCTCAACAATTACAGAATGTTAGACGTGCAACAATAAGTCGCGCTACTCTGTGTATTAATCAAAACGGTGAATAGTTTGAACAATTTTTATAATGGTTTATTATAATTTAGGTTTTAAATAGTTTTGTTATTCTATTTATTCATGATTGTAACGTTTTATTAAAATTATTTCTTGTTTAATTTGTGTTTACCTTTTAAAAATACTTTTATTATTGCGAAGGATATCGTTAAGAAATGATTAATGGCGAAAAAATTATAGTTTATGAATCATTATTTCTGATTAATAAAAAAAATAGCACAGTTCCATTAAAAAAATTTCCATAGGACCCCTACGGAAATAAAAATGAAAATTAAATTCCAATTATTGTTCCAATAGGTACATGCCTATTAAGTAATAAACAGCCAGCTTCCGCTTTGAGGGCGAGCTGGAAATTTGAAAAATAAATTTGCATCAACGGGCTGATTTGCCTGTCTAATGAACTAGAGGTGGAAAAAGCCCCCTAGATTTTTTTGCTATTGAACTGTACGAGACAATTTAATGAAAACTAACCGTTCTTTCCCCCTTTCAACGGCACTAGTGCGTGTAACTTTTTTAGACTTGTATAACTATTAAAACGAAAAAAGAAAGGCGGGTGGCGTCCTAAACAAACTCCTTAAGTGAACTCTGGTTTTAGTTTTAAGTTGGTGTATGGTTTATTACTTGCTTACCACGCCCTGAATGAGCCTTTGTTTTTGTATGTTAAATTATGAATATATGTATTTTTTTATTTTGTTGTTTCATTTGAGAACTACAGTAAAGTTAATTAAAATAGCGAGGGCAAAACCCCTCGTTACAACTGGTTTGTCCCTTAACTGCTACGAAATACAGTGACAGATTTCAAAATTTTTTCTATGATTATTTCTCCTTTCTTTTTAACTTCTAATTTAAATAATTACCTTCTTGGTAAATTTTGGTTTCAGCCTTCCTGGACTAATAAATATTCTAGGCTATATAACATGAAACATTTCTCTTGACAATTTTCCCAGATAAGTCCAACTAGATTAAGCACAAAGTGCTTGTTCTAAGGAAATTACTATGAAGTTCTGTGACATTTAGGGCACTACATTATTATCTGTACGAATTTCTAAAATTATTTTATATTATAATGTTCCACTTATGTATTAACCACATACCTCCTGATATGTCTGGATTAATTTATTTGCATAGAACAGGATCCTGTCCTCATTATATGAATATCGATCATATTATTAGGCGCATTTCGTATTCTGAATACAAATTTGGTTTGTGTAATAACCATCTCCTGGCGTGCATACACGTATAGTGAAGAGATTCAATCTTGAGTCAACAGAAAATAGAGAAACAGAAATGAATCGTTTCGAGAAAAGATTGGCACCGAAATGTGGGCAAGAATTAACTTTTACTGATTTTTTTTTCAAAAAGGATAGGTTTCCGCTAAGTGTAATGATAAAACCTAATTTTATGCATCTCTAGATGATGCTAACTTAATGAAAAAAAGCAAGTCGGCTTCGGTGTATAGCAGTTCAGTGCTGATGCGAACTACTTCAGGGTTAGCGTCATCAATGGTTTCCACTCACCTCAGGATTAAATTAGATACTTCTAAAAAAATAGACATGGTGGTGTAATCTACAATTACTCAAATGGTTGAAATACAATTTAGAAGGCTGTGATTGAATTATGATTAGAATTTTTTACCTAACTGTTAAACGGATCAGTAGAATTTGCTAACAAATTGATCCACCTGCTTTGTCACAACCTGTATAATAAAAACTAACATGAGATAAATAATAATTAAGTATATATAGTTTTATTAAAATAGAAGTTACAAAGTAAAAACATTTAGCAATTTTTCAATACAACAGAACCTAACAGCATATCAATCTTATCGGTGATCGGATTAGGAGATTTGACAGTTGGGTTTATTTTTATTTGCTTAGCAATAATATCATCGTAATACTTTATTTACAAGGCGCCATATTTCACTTTGTTTATTTTTAATTATGTTACGTTAATCGTCAACGCTTAAAATTATAAATCAGTCAGTCTTTTAAAATTATAGAAACACTTTAAGACATAACAAGAAAACTAATGGTACAGAATTAGTCAAATCAACATCAGACTTGAATGTAAACCCCAAGCTAGTTCTTTAGCCACTCAAATTGCGGTATTTAAAAAAGTAGGTAATATCCTAATATTAATTACTTTCTGAGAATCACATATTACTATTAATGGGTGCGCAATAGTTTTAAAGTTCTCTAATTTCATTATTTCGTTGTCAAAAAAAAAAATCAAAATCTTTTTTCTTTCTTATAAGAGCCTTTTATTATTGGTTTTCTTTCCTGTATTACTGCGTGCTTAAAAAGACGGTCTAAGGGTTAATCAGTGCAATATTCAGTTAGCTTAATTACAAGATAAATCAAAATAAAATTACTTCATTTATTATATCATAAAAATCAAATCAATAGAATACAAATCATCACCTATATATTTTAGTAGTGAATTGCAATTGTCATTAAACAAATGATGATATTCAAGGAGGCAACAATTTTAAAAATTGTTCTTTTGGATACTGTCAGTTAGAGTTAATTTATGAATTGAAAACCATGCATCGACACATACAGGGTATCCCAGAACGTCATATCAATAATAATTGAGGAGCGTGTAAATTTGGTCAAAATAATAACAGTACTTCATATAAAAAATTTTCCTTCGTTAAGTTACAGACGGAAAATGGTTTTTTCTTAATAACATTATATGTTATTGAGTAAAATTGGTTCATTTTAACTGAAAACAATATTTACCAGGAATTTTCGCCATTTAGATTAATGATTACTTTCGATCAAATATATGGTGGAGGCTCCCGGTGTGGTTTGTCAAATGAAAATGCATTTTCCTCGAAAACAGTTGATTTTATCGAAATCAAACAAGAGTACTTAAAAAAACGTTTAGGAAATTTAGCTCTGTTACATGCAGTTCGAAAATATTACCCCTCTCAAATGGGATGGCATGCTTATGATTTCATAAAAGGCAAATGGACTTACTTACGGAGCCAAATAAAGACATTCATTAAACCACCAAAATTTGGTTAAATTTCAAATTGTTCGTATTAAAAAGTTATTAATAAAAACCATTTTCAGCCAGTAACTTGAAGGGCCCATAACTAAAGGAAGAAACTATAGAAATTTCTTATATGAGTTACTGATACTGGTTTGACCACATCTACAAGTTCCTGAATTACTGTCATGTGGATCTAGGACACCCTGTATATTGTCGATATGACAAGCCCAATCGTATAAACAAAACAAGAATATATTCCCTATGCATAATTTGTTTATATTTTATTTACAACTGAACTATTTTGAGAAATATAATGTAAAAATAAATTTTCTGAATTTTCTAACATATATTTTATGTAAAAGTAGTTTTTTTGCATATTTTTACATCATATGCATTGTATTTTTATCTAATTTTCGATATACTACAAATCATTTAGAGAGAAACACGACAATTATGATTTTATAGAGTAAATCAAGAATACATAAGTTTAGATGCTGATGAGGAACAATAATACGTAACCGCATCGTTTATTTTTGAGGATATATGGAATCAATGTTTGTTTACTTCTTAAATACTGCTAATTCTTTATTTGGCTTTAAACACAATTATCAACTTCACCTCTACATTTAGTTGAAATATTTAAACCTAAAAACATGACGGTTCAAATCGAAATTTCTTCTTGAATGAAGTTTATTTGTTAAGCAATCTCTGCCAAATTACCTATAAAAGAGCCTGAAATCACTGACGGTAATAAGTTTCAAGGAGGTAAGTGATTTGAATCCTAATTTACAATTTTACGTCGGCCAGGATTCATGGAATTACGATTAACATGTGCTCCTAACAAAATATGATGCCGCTGAATATTGTTCATTCAGTGTTCCCCACGGATCACATATAAGACCATTTTAATTTTTAATCTTTACTAACGATACATGTAAATAATCAATATGCTGTAAATCGTTTGCAGTTATATTACAGAAATATTAGTGTAAAATTGGTTTTACAAACAAAAAGGTACTAACAAAAGAATGAAGTAGTAAATAATTTGTATAAATTTCTTTTATATACTTGTTCTTATCACTAAATCAAAATGAAGACCACAATACAAAATTTAGGCTAGAAATTACTCAACTATTTATCAAATGAGTAGATCTTTAATAATCATTTCAGTCATTTACTAAGTGCAAACCCAATTTGCGGCCTCGGATTAGAATATTTATTTTTTAACCTTATTTTAATTTTTCTATTTGTCATGGTTCTAATAATTAACCACCGTTAATTGTCAACTGTTAAGGGGCCTAGTCGGGAAAAAGCTTCGGATAGCTGTGTCACTCTCTAGAAAGTTTTTATACATGCGCCGCTGAATAATTTTGCTCTTGACTATACCTTCACTGGACGTTTTATTCACCGACTTCATTGAGGTGCGATTCCCGATAGAGGTAACACTTCCTTGCTCCATTTGTAGTGACAAAGATACTTATTTAGAAAATTCTTTTTAACCAAATAGTACGGAATAAAAGTTTGAAACTTGCTGAACATAATTATGAAGATTCATTCCAGACGACATGTATGAATTTTACCTCGAATTTTACCGATTGATATCATAATTCAGGAGCTAATCACGTCCAAATTTCACTTATATTTACAGTATAAATTTTCCCTACATAAAGTGAAAATTAATTAAAATAGATATACATGTACCCTCTATTACACTTTCAACTACTGATCCTCCAAATTTGGTGTAATTTGACCAAACCGTATGGAAAAAATAAATTTTGAAAAATTACCTTACAAACACTGGTTAGATTAGGCCTCTTAACTATTACCGTCTCATCAAGAGTGTTGTATGCGATTACTGTTACCTGATTTGTACATCATCACATTGTTTATAACATTTATTTACGTTATGTTCCAATTGATGTGACGGGAATCTTAATTATTATTTATTTTAAAAGTTACAAAATAATTTTTTTGTGGTACTTTTGTAGCGAACATTGATATCGGTATTTAAATATGATTTAATCTTAATCGTAATCACAAATGCATAAGAAAAAAACAATATTATTTTAGTAAATAAAATACAGAAATATTTTTGCTAGGTGTGGGTAAGACTTAATATATTAAAATGAATTGTATTTAGCATTATTTAAAGTACTCTGGATACATTTTCAGTTTATTTACCACAACTAAAAAGTGATACATATACTAATACTGTCTGAAGCCAATAAAAATATTATAAATTGCAGTATTATATATTTGTCGAGGCGCCATATTGCTTAACAATTTTAAACGGGGTCGAATACATTTAATCTAAAAGCTCTTTTCATGCTGAATACAATCACAAAGTTTTACAGCATTGTATTGATATGAATTGAAATGCTGGCAACATGAACATTTCATTTATTAGAATTACATTATGAAATGTGTAATAATAATTTAATATTTTTAATTTATGAAATGTTTAAAATATGCCCCATGTTGGTCTTGGCAATAAAAGAGTCATTTACTAATCATTTTTCGAACCTGTACGCATTGATGTTGGCACATCTTTATTCAATAGAGGACTGCATTTTTTTGATTTAATGTGCCCCAATAATCCAATGACGTTAAGTCCGGGGAGCGGGCGGGCCATCGCATTCCTCAAGAAATAGCGGCCCGACAATTCCAGAGCACTCAATGATGTATCACTTAGCCCAGGTGCCATTACACTTGTAGAACAAGATGCCGCACTGACGTCATAAAAAATAATATTTCAGTGCTCACTGGAGTACATCAAAATTAGATGTTCAAGCTGAAGCCTTTTGAATGTTAGCGACTGCATTAAATTAATAATTAATTCAATTCTAACAAACTATATTCTGAGATCATCTTGTAAACAAACGCAAAGAAATAATGTAATTGTAATTTAAACGGAATCATAGAGTACAAGAAAATATACAGAGTGGTAATTAAAATAGAAAAATTGTCATCGTGTTCGATAAAACCGGAAGTGAATGCAAGTTGCTGAATACAACAGAAAGAGGCTTGTTGTTTATATATCAGACTTATAAATTTTCAAATTCTTGTGTCAAAACATAAAGATAAAAAGTAGGCTTTATGGTCACCCGCTATATACATTTACTTTTTAATGGATACCGTTTCCATTTAATACAATAATTTATATTAGTTTAATAAATACCTTCCGTCTTCTATTGCCCTCTCGCCAGGATTTAAAAACAGTCCTTTAGCTGATATTATGTCTTAAAGTGTGCCTAAAATACATTATTTGTAAATATTTTATTTGAAATATCTACAATTTATATACTCGACATCGATCGGTTCGTTTACAAATGTTGTAAAATAAAATGTTTACGTCATCCATATAAGTATGTTGTAAGTATTACAACGAATTGGTGGCTTTGTCTTTTAATCTCTTTTGACATGCTTCAATATACTCTAGAGTTTGAGTTTTTCTCAGCTGCATCTCGGCAGTTTCACACATCACATCACACAACGCAATCATGAGTCTCAATAGTTTTTCGTTAATCTCGTAGAACTTGATGTTATTAGGACCTCCAATGAAATAATCTAATTCTTTTTCTACCTTTCGAGCACTTTCCTCAATTTTATTAATAGACTTTAGCACATCTATGCCTCTTGGATCGCAGAACTCTAGATCATCAACACTTTTCGAGATTTCCTTTTTTTCTTTAATATTTTTATATTCTGTTTCCTCAGATGCTTTAGAATTGCCGTCATCAGCATGGTAGATGCCGTCCACGCTGTGTTTTGACCCATCTTCTTCGTCTATATTAGACAGGGAGGAATTCAGGGTCTGGTGGGAATTTGTATTTTCTTTCACCTTTAGCAGCCTCTCGATATCACTATTTTGCACCTCATTGGTACAAGTCACGTTAGGTAGCACTGTTTTAAAGTCACCTTGTATCCTGGTTAGATCCTCGACATCATGTTTATTAAACTGGTACTTATTCAAGCGAGACGTCTCGTCAACTTCTTCGTTTTTGTCAAAGTGATTGGCTTTCGAATGACTTTCCTGAGATTCCGTCAGGCAGTAATCCAGAATCATATTAAAAGCAATATAACTAAGAAGTATGACCAATAAACAAATAAGTAAACTGAATAATACCCAGTACACTATAGGATTCATTTTGAACTAAATTCTTCAATAAAATATCATCTTTTGGGTCGATGTGTTATCAGTTGATATACATGATTTATTATAGGTACTAAAATTCTATTTTTATCTAAATGGCCCCGCAAAAAGTAGTGATATAGGTTAGTCACATGTCGTTTTTGATAACGGCGATAAGAAATATTAGTATGTAGATAATAATTTAGCTTTAGATAAGTGTATTAAGAAACTCGTGTTTTTACCGCATAATATACTTGTCGTATTATACAAATAACAACAATTTTCCAAGTTATTTCTTTTCCTAGCTTAGTTATGCTGATATACTGGGTTCGGCAAAATGTGGGTTGCCATTAAAAATAAGTTGTAGACGTCATATCTCAAAAACGGTCGAAGAAAAAAATATAAATACTCATATGTGTGCAAATATAAAAACCGGGAAGCAATTAGCACCACACCGTCAGCTGCAATGGAAATCCTCCTGGATTTACCCCCTCTTCATATATATCTGGAGAGAGAGGCCAGGTGGGCAACCTACAGACTGCAACAAGCGGCCATTAATATGCCGCAGACTAGTATCATGGAGCGGAACAGGTTGTTGGATGACATAGAGAATCACAGCATCCTGGGAATGCCCTCGGATACTATGCCTACCATGACCAACTACGAGCTGATCTTCAACATCCTTTCTCCAGAAAGAGATGAGTGGGATCGGAACAAGGCCGACCTACTGAAGGCAGACAGTTGTTGGTTTACAGACAGCTCCAAAACTCCCGAGGGAACAGGAGCCGAAGTACACAGCTACAGACCAAGGGTGAGGATAGTCTCAAACCTAGGTACTCATGCAACTGTTTTTCAGGCTGAGGATCATGCTATTGAACTGTGTGTGCGAAGGCTGGAATACACGCATCTTACACGCAGATCAATAAAAATTTTCTCAGATAGCCAAGCAGCTATAAAAGCTCTTGGCTCCTACCGGTGTAACTCCAAAACGGTATGGAACTGTCAGAAAGCTCTAAATCATTTGAGCAAAAACAACAAAGTGACTCTGATCTGGATACCCGGCCACTCTGGTATGGAAGGTAACGAAATAGCGGACTCCTTAGCCAGAGAAGGATCACGATTCATCGGACCAGAACCAATACTTGGCATATCCTCAAGTACTGCCAAGATGGCTATCTCAACCTGGGCTGAAAGGCAAACTCTCCAGTATTGATAAGAGTTACCAGGATTAGTTTATTCGAAGGCGTTTATAAAATACCCTTTGAAATCAAGAGCTAAGAAACTTTTAGAGTTAAACAGGGTAAACCTGAAAACTCTAACAGGCCTATATACCGGGCACTGCCGACTAAACTATCATCTGCATAAACTCGGCCTAGCGGAAAACGCCGAGTGCCGTCTATGCCTGGAGGATGATGAGAAGGCAGACCACATTTTATGCACCTGTCCCGCTGTGGAGAGGATCCGATTCTCAATATTTGGCAAAGGGCAACTGCTGCCAGAGGATCTGGACACATTCTCACCCAATAAAGTTATCAGTTTCATTAAGAGACTGAACTTATTGGGTGAAATATAATTAGACATGAGCCACAATAGGCCTGCTGATGGCCGCAGTGGAGGGTCTATTGAGACCCACTCACAACGAACCTAACCTAAACCTAAATATAAAAATCCCAAACTTTTTGTAGTTTTTTCAGTAAATGTCTACTGGCATAATTACAGCGATTTTTCGTCTAATATATAGAACATGTTATTTGTCTACACATTTAGCGTTTAACTGAAACTATAAATTTAATTTTCAAAAATTTTCCCTACTAAATATGATACATTCGTAGACATTAAGCGGGTTTTCTCTGAACTTAACTTTTGCTGGTAGACGATAAAATTAGCTTGCAGAATAGTTAAAAGCAATACAAATAGTACAAAAATATGTCACAGAATTAGTTGTAATTTAGTGTATAGTGTAAATTAAAACTTGCTTAATATGCGCATGAGCATTTCCTGAAAGCTGTAAGCTGCAACATAACCTTGAATATAACGTCAAGCAGCAAATAAAAAATTAAAGAACAGTATTAGTTACCATTAGAGATAAAAATGTTTAGCCTTACAGACATTTCGTCAATCATGTATTTTTTCAATATTGTCTCAATTCTAGTGATTAAAATACTATCCAAAATATAATAACCGTAATATTCTGAAAATACAATTTCGTCGCTAGAAAAAAATTAAACAGTTAATATGATACAGTCCATTAGTACAAAAGTATAGATTACCAAACCCAAAACAGAATTTAATATGCGAAACCGAAAGTGTATCACCATTAAGAAAATGAGCCATAAACGATCTTTCATTTCGTTATAAATCAGTACACCTTATACCTTTCTCACTACATCGCATCTTTCGGCGTCTGGGAGATGTTTTGAAATATTACTGTTGTTATCTGCTATAAATATCAAATGTCTTTTATAGCCTTATGGGTGGAAGAGTTGAAACAAGCATCAGCTAAATATCGTTGCTTGTTTTTGTGTGTACTTATTTGAAATATAATATGAAAATGGATTCCTGATATACAGAAAAAAATAAACTTAGATAGATATTTATTGATGCTTTATACAAAGTTGTTTACATAAATATTCATTAAAATCATAAAAGGCATTTTTTTAAGTAAATAATTTTTTATCACAGATTTAAAAAGATCATAATCTAGATTTTGAATAATACCCAGCAGTACATTAAAGTGAATAGTGGTGAGAGGTACATAAGTAGCAGGTTGGCCACTGTCATTTGTCTGTTCGATAACCTATGGCATACTGAAGAGAACAAATGAGTTCGAAACCGGTCTATGTCTGGTTGGGAATTGACAAATGACATTGGCTATCGATCTATCATGATTTGAAGATGTAATTCAATGCAGGTCGAGGTATTTGCCCGCTGAGTAGTTGTTTCCTTCAAATCATATTTAAGTACATTAAACATTTTTAGGGCATAATACTTGTGCCGTTTCTAGTTTCGGATAGGCGTAGAAAATTTGGTTTATTTGTTTATTGTTTCTTGTCATATAAGTATGAATTAGGTTACGTTTCACGGATCTGTCCTGATCATCTTTAATATAAATTGTCGGTTCAGTATTATTAGCAATAGACAATAGAGTGTTATATTCTTGGTTGTTGTAAATTAATGTGGTGTGTCAGCGAAGAGAGTAAATTTAGGCACATATGTACATTTTGGTAAATCATTGAGGTATGTAAGGAATACAGTATTGGACCTAATACTGAACCTTGAGGTACACCAATACTTGTACCGATTAAATTTGATTTTAAATTGCGATATTCTAAAAATTGGGATCTATCTTCCAGATAAGACTTATCATATTAATAGAAAAATACACGTTTTTTTTTTTGAAAAATGTAAGTAACTGACCCATAGCAGAGAAATTAAACTTTACGCATCAAACGAATTTTCTTAAATATTTAAAATAAGTTAATTTTTTCTCAAAAAAATTTCTGTTTATATATCATGCTATAACTTATAACTTCTTATATACATATATACATAGCCATTCTACTTTCCAGTTTTGTATTGTGAAACGTAGTAACGATTCTTTTTATTTATTTTATTTCATTGTTTTTTTATAGATTTTATAGCAAGGTATATTTTACATGACAAAAATTTATCTATATTCGAAAGCGTAACATTGACTTTAAAATATTAGTTCACTATGCATGCATGCCGTGCTAGGACCTATTCGAGGACGTGGCATTTTTGGCCTCGATTTTAAAATGTTTTTCCTGGAATCGTGCAGTTTGTAAACAAAACTATAAGCTAAATGAATCTAAATAAATGTATTTTTGTTGACGTCGTCAATCGTCTTCTTTTAAACACAGCAAATTTATTTGCCGCTAAGGATAAATAAAATGTTCCTTCAATTTGATTGTGGCTCGAATTTATAATGTTCTCAATTTTAAAATAGCTTTATTGGCTCAAATTGAAACAGCAGTATGAAGACATATTTTACAAGTTTTGGATTTGAAAAAAAGTGCAGAGGCAAGCTTAATAAGCGACGAACTTTGAACAAGAAAATACATTGATTAAGGATATAGCTAATATAGGATATAGCCAATTTATATTACATTCCGATTGACACTGATAGATGGAGTTTACTATGACACATTTGTATTCTGCTTTCATGTAGAGACTAGTGAGTCCGAAATTTCTCTTGCTGTCATTGACCATTGTAAATATACCTACTTCGCACCAATGAAGGCAAAAACCAGAAGCCGGCCTGCATTATTGTATATGCATTGGCGGAAAACCATAGAACAATTTGAAGAAATTGGCCGCCTTTTCGGAGATCATTATTCATTAGGAGACGTTGCTAACTCAGAAACGTTTCTAACTTCACACACATCATTGAAACGCAGAAACATTTCAACGATCCTATTTTTTATACAGTTTGTATATATTATGGCAAGTCATATAAAACAATATATTACATAATATAAATACATAATGTCTGGAATATATATATATATATATATATATATATATATATATATATATATATATATATATATATATATATATATATATATATAGAAAATAAATTAAATATACAGAATACATGAAATATAAAGCATGTACACATAATACAGATTTAAAGAACAAACATTAAATATCAAACAAACATTTGGGGAAAAACACCAAAAGTAAGCGAACCAGCAAATAAGAAACAAACCACGAAATGTGAATTAAATATATGTACATATACAGGGTGTTGCAAAATTTAGGTTCGTAAATTTAAATGGTGATTCTATATAAGATATATATGAAAAAAGTTCCCATAAACCTGGGGGCGGGAATTCATAATAACGGAGATATAGTTCTACAAAGTTGTGTAAACAAACCTTACCGTTGTTGTTTGGTGAGGTAATTAATTTATATTTTGGGTTGAAATTTTATTAAAAAACTGGAAAATTAAACAGAAAACAAGGTAAAGAAGCTTATCAGTTTGATAAACATAAACAATGTCAAATATCAAAGAAATGCCTACTATTGAAACTGTTTTACCGGATTTAGAACAATAATTGATTATTATTTGAAACGAAATGATTGTCTATTCTAGTCCACAGCTGGAATGAGGCACTTTGCACCTCGGTATGCAATATAATATTGTCCGTCTTCATATTTGAAACATGTGATTTACTTAATGCACTTATATACCACTTATATAGAACTTACCGAATTGATCGTAAACGGTGATTAGTAAAGCTGGCCGAGGTCACCTGGCTGACACAGCCGTCATATGACTCATATGTTTACATCATATCATTATACTTGAATAAGTACAATAAATGGAAATAAATTTTAACAGTAATGTTACATTTTATAAAAATTTGTATAAAACTCACCCTTTTAAGCAGATTTATGAAGTAGTTTGGTTGTCGTCATCACAAAGTGGGGAAGATCTATAGTATAATAGCATCAGGTATGTTTCTACAGCTGTCTCCGTCAGCGATGTTCGCTTTGGTGAAAAAATATGTTTGTATTTTGAAAATGACCGTTCGACATCTACGGATGTAATACAGGCATAAGTAAAACAATCTGTGAACTCACTTAACGAAGTTGTAGATGCACCATCACAAATTTGTCTTAATTTGCTAAAATCAGGATCTTTCTGTAATACACTCTTGAATTTTTCACTAACACGATTACTTTTTGAGTCATTTATAGCCTGTAGCTGTGTATTTACGTCGTCTACTATTTGCAGCGATTCCACTAACGACAACGAACTATTTTGCAATTTTTCTATTGCGTCGTGTGGTCCTCTATAATTGTTATTAATAGTTTTTAAATCTGTTTCAAGGGAAACGTCTTGAAAGCTTGTCTGGCTTTCCCCTAATAGCTGCAGCCTCGTTAGGATTGAACTGTAGTATCACAGCTTTTATTTGTTGAAAATATTCAGCATAATAAAAAGCCGCTTTCAACCACGTTCCCCAACGTGTAAGAATCGGCTCTGGTGGCTCAGGGATACCAGGACACTGTCTGTGAAATGCTCGAAGCAGTTTAGGAGATTTGAGAAATACTTCTTTTGTATTTGCTATTAATGCATCTACCTCTGGAAAATATTTTCGAATCGTTTCTGCCACAAGATTTAACGCACGCACTTTACACGTAACATGTAAAAACCTACAATCGTCTCTTTGGAGAAAACGGCCCACTAAACGCATTGTCGCAGCACCATCAGTCACAAACATCAATACTTGACTTGTTGAAAGTTCAAATTTTTCGAATGTCTTCAACACCACACGCGTAATTATTTCGCCAGTACACGCAGTTAGTCTTTTACTAGCTAGTAAAAGTGGAAATGTTGGTTTAAGAGGGTCCAGTACACGTACTATAATATTTAAAATAGAATTCTTTTTTACAATCTGTCGTCTCGTCAATACATAACCAGAGCCGTGTATTTTTTAATTCACATTTAATCCTATTTACAATGTCTTCACGAACAGCTGGAATATATCTACGTAACGATGTACGACTTGGTAAGTTTACCTGGGGATTGTATTTATTCCAAAACTCCCGAAATGGCTGTTTATCCAGTATGTGTAGCGGAATATTACAGGCTGTTAACATTAACAATATATCAAACATAAACTGAGTTGTCAAAGGCATGCCATTTTTTTTATTTTGATGTTGCACGGTATTGATATGACGACGACAATCTGTTTTGTGCCAGCACATTAAGTCTTGATTGCAAACTTTACAAATTATTTTGCATCCGTCATAGAATAAAACCGGAAATTCACCGATAAATTTATTCACTGTGTCCGCGTACGGTCGTTTTTTACCCTTTGGCGCGTTTGACATTATGTATAATTTATAGGTACAACCTCACGCATTAACCTTTCAAATAAGACTGCAGCGTAAATCACTTCTAAATCGGCACGTGTGACGCCAGCGCAAAAACGTGGCTGTACTCCAGCCACCTCGGCCAGCTTTAGTGATTAGTGATTCCCTCAATACTGACACGTTATTGTCCAGGAGTAACACTAACGCGAATGGGTGTTAACACATCGTGGCTGGTTGGCCGCGTTCGGATATTGTCGGTGCACAAAGTTGTTGACATGATATTGAATTTTAATAAATTCAATTTTTATTTTAATATGTTCCGTTTTTTTTTCCAATATATTAATTATTTTTCCAATATTTTTTTTTTTCAATATATTCAACTTGTATATATTCAGTATTTCCAATATGTTCAATTTTTCCCAATGTACTCAACATTCTTCCAATATATTCAGTTTTCTTCCAATATATTGAATAGAATAATTTTATTATAATTTTGTGACCCTTAAGCACTTTCATAGCTTCTAGTAAATTCAGTTTTCTACTTTTTTCACAAATATGTAATGTTTTTGGCACACGATTATTAGTTATGGTATGGCTTGAATCTCTCAGATGTTTATAAAAAATGGAGTTTTGTTTTTGTATGTCAATATGCTCTCTATATCTTATATCAAATGATCTACCTGTTTGACCTATATATGCTGCATTACATTCTGGATCCAACCCATATACCCTACAATTTTTAAAAAATAATTTTTCTCTTAATAGCGTAGTAAATTGACACTATTTTGTTGACAAATCAATATTGAGTGAGGTTTCATAGATAACCGCAAAAAAAACTCATGAATTAAGTGTTCCTGAGTAGCATTAACGATTTTCTTCTCAGTGTGTTATTGATAGTAATGCATCCTGCCAAATAATGTACAGTAATGTACATTGTGTTCATGAGAAAGTGTTGATATGTAAAAATATACAAAATTAAATCAATAACAACTGTAACCATCTTGTGTGAGCTTCCATTGTTTTTCTGATTTTCAAAATCTACATAAAAAGTCCTATAACTTTTGTATTTACCATTTTTTCGTAATAATAAAAATAACGAAATTAGCGAGGGTGGGAATTGTCACAAAATCACCCTGTAGGTATGTCTATTGACCTATTTGCCGCACCCGTACTAAAAATGTGTTAACTTTATTTACCTTGTTGTTGCGGACCAACTATAGAATAAAAATAAGTATAATAATGAGTAAACTGTGTAGAGCGCATATTAACTTAACCACAATTTAGCCATAACCGAACGAGGTGGCAAACAGAATAAATAATCAGGTAAATATCGCTTAAACTTTTACTCCATTAATATTTCAGACACCTTCAGGCTTTTTTCACGGTAGCACCTGTAGATATGGGAAAATCGGAAAAACTGCATCCTGTCGGGCGTGATCGCTCGCTTTCGAGGAAGCGGCGCTGTCCTCAGCCAACTGAAAGACACTGAATTAGTCTGAAAACGGGCTCGATCCGATCTGTATTAGTTTAAACGCCGCTTGACCAGTTAATCGTCAGTTTAAATGATTAAATCAATTTTAATAAGCACCTGCCCTACTTAATTTTTTGTGATTTTGATTATGTGTTTGATATTTATTCCCCTAAATATTTATAGTTTTTGTTAAGGCTTTTCTAGATCACAGGTAACAAAATTAATAAAATAAAAGTAAGCTATCACCTGACAATGTGGAATCAATTCCAATAAATTATTTGATATTTGAATTATATTTTAAATAAGTTATTATATGTTCACAACTAACAATGCAATCACAACAAATCTATGTGACCATCATTTTCGTGTGACATTAACAAACGACAATTTGATTATTGGTCAGGAACTCGTACACGGTTATTAAAAACTAATTATAAAAAGCATTCTAAGTATGTTTGATTTTGTATTAACTTTTTTGTGAACCTAATGACTTTCTTTAGACGTATTTGATTACGATTAAAACTATTGAAGGAACTGCATAATGCCCAAGAAAATTAAATTTAATTATTTTATACAGAACTTCCATAAGACCGTTTGCAAGTTGAAAGAAAAAGAATGCGAAAATACATTTTTAATTAAATAAATAGTAAATATACCTTTAAATACCAAGACAGAACACTATTTTACTAACCAAGAAAATTTGGATTTAGAGAAACCTGATAGATTTTTAAAAGAAAATTTAAATTTACTGTACAAAAAATCTATGACAGAAATTTTTCTAATGCATCCTGAAGTGCCACACTTTGTTTACCTTATTTATCGTGTATCTGAGTCTGCGTAATCGACAACACTGCTGTTTAGTAGTATTTAGGGGAATTTTCTTTTTTAGTTTCTTAAATAGTAACATACTACTTTAACTTAACAAGTTATAATTAGAGCTGTCCGAGGTCACCTGGCCGACAGAGCCGTTATATGACTCATATGTTTACATCATATCATAATACTTGAATAAGTACAGTAAATGGAAATAAATTTTAACAATAATGTTACATTTTATAAAAATTTGTATAAAACTCACCCTTTTAAGCAGATTTACGAAGTAGTTTGGTTGTCGTCATCACAAAGTGGGGAAGATCTATAGTATAATAGCATCAGGTATGTTTCTACAGCTGTCTCCGTCAGCGATGTTCGCTTTGGTGAAAAAATATGTTTTGCATTTTGAAAATGATCATTCGACATCTACGGATGTAATACAGGCATAAGTAAAACAATCTGTGAACTCACTTAACGAAGTTGTAGATGCACCATCACAAATTTGTCTTAATTTGCTAAAGTCAGGATCTTTCTGTAATACACTCTCGAATTTTTCACTAACGCGATTATTTTTTTGCGTCATTTATAGCCTGTAGCTGTGTATTTACGTCGTCCACTATTTGCAGCTATTCCACTAACGACAACGAACTATTTTGCAATTTTTCTATTGCGTCGTGTAGTCCTCTATAATTGTTATTAATAGTTTTTAAATCTGTTTCAAGGGAAACGTCTTGAAAGCTTGTCTGGTTTTCCCTAATAGCTGCAGCCTCGTTAGGGTTGAACTGTAGTATCACAGCTTTTATTTGTTGAAAATATTCAGCATAATAAAAAGCCGCTTTCAACCACGTTCTCCAACGTGTAAGAATCGGCTCTGGTGGTTCAGGGATACCAGGACACTGTCTGTGAAATGCTCGAAGCCGTTTAGGAGATTTGAGAAAAACTTTTTTTGTATTTGCTATTAATGCATCTTCCTCTGGAAAACATTTTCGAATCGTTTCTGCCACAAGATGTAACGCATGCACTTTACACGTAACATGTAAAAACCTACAATTGTCTCTTTGAAAAGAACGGCCTACCATGCGCATTGTCGCAGCACCATCAGTCACAAACATCAATACTTGACTTGTTGAAAGTTCAAATTTTTCAAATGTCTCCAACACCCCATAATTATTTCGCCAGTACACGCAGTTAGTCTTTTACTAGCTAGTAAAAGTGGAAATGTTAGTTTAAGAGGGCCCAGTACACGTACTATAATATTTAAAATAGAATTTTTTTTACAATCTGTCGTCTCGTCAATACATAACCAGAGCCGTGTATTTTTTAATCCACATTTAATCCTATTTACAATGTCTTCACGAACAGCTAGAATATATCTACGTAACGATGTACGACTTGGTAAGTTCACCTGGGGATTGTATTTATTCCAAAACTTCCGAAATGGTTGTTTATCCAGTATGTGTAGCGGAATATTACAGGCTATTAACATTAACAATAAATCAAACATAAACTGAATTGTCAAAGGCATGCCATTTTTTTTATTTTGATGTTGCACGGTGTTGATGACGACGACAATCTGTTTTGTGCCAGCATATTAAGTCTTGATTACAAACTTTACAAATTATTTTACATCCGTCATAGAATAAATCCGGAAATTCACCGATAAATTTATTCACTGTGTCCGCGTACGGTCGTTTTTTACCCTTTTGGCGCGTTTGACATTATCTATAATTTATAGGTACAACCTCACGCATTAACCTATCAAATAAGACTGCAGCGTAAATCACTTCTAAATCGGCACATGTGACGACAGCGCAAGACCGTGGCTGTACTCCAGGCACATCGGACAGCTCTAGTTATAATACATTAATATAATTCAAAAACAAAATGCTGATATTAAACGTCACAGAAAAAGGAATCCCCTGTATGCCTAAAGTAATCTTGAGCACACAACGAACACCCACCCTATATCCGAATATACATGGATTAATTTGTGCTTCCGCACGAAAAAATCCGAGTTCCTTAACGGGGCTCGAACCTGAGACTACGAGGTGAGATGAAAGTGCGCTTATGTGCGCCTCTCATCAATCAAGAATCCAACGAGAAGCAATCTTTTAGTTTAAAAAGCATGATTATTGCTAAAAGTAACTTTTAGAAAATTGTTGTATTCTGTAGTTCAGTGTTTTGTGAATTGTGGTGCAATAAATTTCGATGCCTCGCGCATGTATCTGCTTTGTAATATTTGTCAAGTTATAGAATATATTTTCTTTTTCAAACGGTATTATCGATATTCAAAAACTAAAAAATATTCCAAACTTTGAAAAAGTCCTTCTATCATACAGGGTGATACATATTTCTCTACCACCACGAGTAAAGCACACGGCGGCATTTAAATAAAATGTAAACAAACACCTAATAACTAAATGACTTACAGGAATTTAACCAAAAGTCAAAAACAATTGAAAAACAAAGATTACGTAAGGAAAAGAACGACAATTAAAACAAAAGAAAAAACATCAAATTACAATGAGTAGTTTAAAAGTTATGACGTTTTGAATTTGTTGATCGTTTAGAACTTGAGTGTATATACAAATCCAGCGTTATCTCTGTAACATAAACAAAACTTACGATTGCAATAGACGCTACCACCAAAGGATTAAAGCAAATCAGTGGACATTGACTCTTGGCTATCATCAGTATAGAACAGACAGGTTCGACAAGAGTTCAATTTAGTAAATTTAAGCTTGCAAAACCATCCAGGGGCAGCTTATTGTAATCAACTTACATGCAGATAGATATATTTTATTGGTTATTCAACTATTTATTATTATAAAATTTTTATCCTACATTCTACCAGCGTTTCATCGTTCCCACTTGACATAGTGCAGATTCGTAAATTGGTGTGGTGAATCCACCAACTGTATTCTAACTGAATTGTTTGAAAAATTCTGCATTCTGATTGGTTCTACAGAATGCACCACATCAAAATATTGAATTTACGACTATTCGGATCATTGAGAAATGACTAAACTCCCGATAATGTCAATATTGTTGGCAATAATCACGTCCGATCTAATGTACCAAAGAAACTATTTTAAATTTACTAACAGTATTAATGCATTGAAGCAAAAAATTTGCATTGTAACCGCAGAATTTGCATAATCTTTGACCTTAAAATAATCTATTTTTTGATAATAGCCAGGTCTAATGTATACATTGCATGTGTAAAGTATTAAAAGATTTTTAACCATATGAGCTTATGCATTTTTTTTATTTTTGTGAATACTATTTAGTTTGGTTTGAGGAATAGTATATATTAATACTTAAATCACGGTGGTGTAGTGAAAAATAATTTTTGAAATCGCAAACGGTATATTTTTTATAAATAATATTTTTAAACAGAATTAACATAATTTTGGTATACTTTTTTTCTTTAAGCCAGATGCTGCAAATCTTTAAGTACGTATAGTACAGCCAGATTTAAATCTACGCGTAGAACAAATTATTTTGTTGTTGATAGTGAATTTTGTTCCAGTAAGAAATACATCTGGACAGACTAGCAACCTGTTTTTAAACCCATGGATTATGTCAATCATTAGTAAAAAAGGTAGAGGAATCTGTAAAAAAGTACTATTGTATCCTCATAAAATTAAAATCAATCTTTGTGTTAATTTGATAATTTACTTGACACAGTACTTATAGTTTGAGATAAAATTAGCAAACGCTTTTGATAGAGGATCTATAATTGTAATTGTAATAAATAATCTAGAAACATGAAAATTTTTTCCAGAATTTCATTAGTTAAGTATAATTAATTTATATAGAGCAAACCGGAAGAAATTTTAAAAAAAGGACTTCAAAGCACAACAGAAGTTTTAAAAGATTTACCTTCGGTAATCATCTTAAAAAAAATCAGATTTTAAAAAATGGCCATTTTCAACAACAATTATTCAAATGCATTAAAATTATCAAATTCATTCTCTTTCTTTAAAAATATCTAACAGGATTACATCCAAGTCGCACGAAATACCAGCCTAAAATTTAACTGTGCACTGATCGATGTAGAACGATATAAAATTTACATAATGCATTGTCGATAAACTGGAGAGTATATTAAAATATGGCCATAGGTCAAGGGTTATGTTACAGAGAACACATTCACCGCATTTTCATAATACATGTTACTGAAAATAAATCTGTATTTTGAATATATTACTTTATTTCAATATGGTCTTTAGCCACGCATCCAGAGTTATAAATTATATAAAATTCACATCAATAAAAATATAAGTGTACCGCAGTTGTAGCCGTCTATAGGACTTTTTGTTTTCCTTTCGTTAGACATGCAACAATGTACAGACTATAATTATTTAAAAAAAAGAGAGATTAATATGTCTGATAGATTAGATTAGTTGCTAATAAGGGTGGGCAAAATATCGATACGTCGGAAAATATCGATAACACTTTTAGTATCGATACCTCACACTGGTATCGATAGCTCAATACCGATACCTGTTATGAACTCCATTTCCCGCTAAATCTGAATTGGTAATTATCTACTTAATGATTCCTATGTTTGGAAATTGCCTCTCACTGATCTTGTTTTGAGAATTATAGTTGCATGGTATCAAAGGTAAACCTTTAGATTAATTCAGATCCTACCCTCAGGGAGAAAATCACTATGTAGAAATAAATAACTGTACGTCTAATGTTTTGGAAAATTCTGTTGGGGTACCACAGGGATCGGTTTTAGGACCCCTATTATATATAATTTATGGAACGATATCAACGTACTGTACTCGATGATTGCTGCTATTTCTAATATTAACGTCAATAATGCTATTAGAAACGTAAATCTGCAGATACAAACGGCACATGAATGATTTAACGATCATATGCTTATTTTAAATAATTTAAAATCTATCTTTATTAGATTAATCCATAAAATGTTTAAGTAAATCAATAGATGGTACAAGTAGACAAGTAAAATATGTAAAATTTCTAGATAGACAGACCAAAACAGCGGCGCGTACAAACAGAACTGGGAATTAAAGCGTTCTTCACATTCAATAGTTCTTAGAAAAGTCCCAGTTCTTCTAGACCGTTGATGTCTCTGTCTTTCATTCCACGCACTCCAACACCGCATCACTGTTGTCTCATTTGGGCCAACTTTATCCGCAATTTCACAAAATGGAATACTATTTTCTTGTGACTCTACGATTTTACCCTTAAGATCTATTACTTGTACGAGCGTTGCAATTTCAATGGCATAAGTCACATGTCATATATCATACGTCATATGTCATGTAAGTAATATTTGTATATGACAAAACTTATATGTCCAGTCTCCATATTGATACAACACAAGATACACAAATGAACTAAATATTGACCTTTTGTGTTCGTAAAAATAGATATCTTTTACTTCTCCAATTCAAAGCAATATTGTTATTCCACATTTAAAATGCTTAGGGCCTTCTGCAAGTCTCTGTAAAGTTCTGATCAAAGGCGCTTTCTAAAATCACTTATCTTACAAGTGTTTTACAATTTTAATAAATTTGTAGACATGTTCTAAGCCATCAGCTTGCACATAAAGTGTATTATTTTCACTCTGCGCTTTAAATGGACTGAAAAGTTTAGAAGACTAAAGACACTGTCTTCACTCATCGGACAATTTCTCAAATGTGACAAATAACTTTGCCACACGGAACACTAGGAACGTTTGATTATAATTTAGAGAATCATCATGAATATTCAACTTATTCTGTACACTCTGGGTAACTGATTCATATCTTGAATCGGATGTTGCCTTTGGAAATAGTTCGCTATTGTTTAAAAATTTTGTATATAGTAACATTTTTATTAATAAATCTAAGTTTAAAGATATCTAAAGTGGCTTTTAATATTATGTGTATACTGTATACTACGTATTATTTTAAATAGAAGTATTAGTGACTAAATATTCCTGCAGGCTTGTAGGCTAAGAAGCATTTGAAATCTATTAAGGAGTGTATTCTGAGGTGTTCCTATTGGACGATAAATACCATCCATCTATAGCAAAGAAATTAATTATAAAAATTTCCTCTGTACGCTTTCAATGTTATTATATTTCATATATTCCGAGTACCAAGTTACTCAATTTTAGATTTCACAAATAATGAATTAAAAGAGTTGAGAGAACTTGAGTATCTGTAAAGTTATCTGAATTTCTTATAATAAAACCAAGGTTTTTTCAGGAAGCGATATAACATTTTCAATATGTCTAGAAAACGATAGTTTGTGATCAAAAGTGACTCCTCGCAAAAGTATTCGGGATGTTCAAGAATTGATTTATTTAAGTAATAATTGAATTCAACAGCACTACTTTTTCGATGGTAGGAGACATTTTTCCACATTTAAAGGCAAACTATTATTTGTACACTAGTCCTGAATTTTATTTAAACTATTTTGTACCTTTTGACAGTAATCTAAGATTCTATACTCCAATATAGTTTCAGATCCTCTTTATAGAGTAAGTATTGTACATCCAATGTATCCACAATGTCATTAATAAATATAATAAATAAGAGAAGTCCCTGTATCGACCCTTGGAGTACACCAGAATATTAATCTTGTTAAGAGGAACACCTCTCGAATGCCCTCGAAAAATTGGTGTAGACTACAACTATTTGAAAATGGGAAATAAATTGGATTATGTGACAGAGATTTATAACCTTTGATCGACAGGGTACAAAGTCATGCTGACTGGATCTAATCTGCGCTTGAACATGAAAATATAGTGCTGAGTTACAAAGTTAGATTAAAGATTATCGAGATATATCTTTTAACCAGGAGGGATATTTACTGAAATACGATAATGAAATATAAAGAACTCTATATAAATTTTCATAAATTGATTAAAAAAGTCCTGTCAACAGCGCCAATTTCACTATACTCGTATAGTGTAACATAGTCAGCTGTGCGAAATTTATGTACTCCCTGTAACTGAAATGGCGAAACATCAGTACTTTTCTATACAACAGGACTAAGTTGCTTTTAAAAACTAGTACACTAATGAAACTGAGGGAGTTAACTTAATATAATAAACCATACAACGCCCAAAACGGTTGTTACCAGTATCTGAATGTAAAGTAGGGACTTTCATCAGTTCCCTTCAGAAACTGTTGCTCCTCGACGCATGCATAGACACCCGGAAGTAATCAACTAAAATAAATTAATAGTGACGGTTTCTAATGTATAGCGATGGAGGTATTGTACCTTCGAAAACGTGCCGCCCTTGAATAAATTAATTAAGATTGTTAAAATTAGTGATACGAGGTACAAGGTGAATACATTCAAAATTTAATTGAGACATTCTTCTAGGTATATCAAATACTGACTAAATTTAACTAATTCATTTTTTTTCCGAGCAATAAAATATAATAAAAAAAAACCGCAGCCATTTAATTGGGGATCAGAATTTCCTCAGCGTAGTAAAACTCGACGTGTGTTGGAGTTTATAATAAAAGTGATTTTTGACGTTTCAGAAAAGTCATATTTTGATGTTTCAAAAAAACTCTATCTGTGGTGGTTTGTAATAAAAGTAATTTTTGACGTTTCAAAAAAGTCACATTGGTGGAATGCCACTAATATTTTTGTGAAAAAGTAATGTTTGACGTTTCAAAAGGTCAGATTGGTGGAATGTCACTGATATCTTTTTTGGCATTTCAAATTGACGTTTCAAAAAAGTCACATTGGTGGAATGTCACTAATATTTTAAAATTTGAAACGTCAAAAAAATGTGGCATTTCAAATTGACGTTTCAAAAATGTCACTAATATTTTTTTTGACGTTTCAAATTTTAAGAACCGATTTTGCTCATCAACGAATCAATTCCCTTCCTTGACCTTTAGAATGTGTGTACCAAATTCGAAAGCTTTCTATCAAAAACTGTAACTGCTATTGCGAACCACACAGACAGATAGACAGACAGACACACAGATAGAATTTTTTTTGTCTGAAATTTTGTGTATCGCCATAATTCGTCGAGATCGTCCAGGAATGCAATAAAAATTTCAAAATTTTTTTCACGAATACATATCTTCCTCACTTTGAGGGGTGAGGAAATAATTAAAATTATTTTAGGGAAACCAAAAATGAACACATGAAAGTTAGAATCTGGGCGGACCTGGATTAAACTTACTTTGGATAATTTTTGGGAACAATTTTACTAAAAATTTAAAATAAAACTGAAAAATGTTAGTTAAATTTTAATTATAAATTTATCGGTTTGTTTTCTTGGGTTAAGGTCTCTTGTTAAAGAAAACTATATTTTTAAGTAGCCGACGTTTCGATGTTTTATTACATCTTCTTCAGGGCATTTTATATCTTCTAAAAAACCCATAATTCTATATACAGGGTGGAGCAATAGTGCGTCGGACCTCGATATCTCGAGTTCTACGATAACTAGAAATTTTTTAAAAAGTTGCAAGTAAACTAGATAAAAAAGTCTATAACTGGAAATTATTTTCGAACACACTGGGCGAGCCAAGATGAAATTACAGGACCAAGTGCCTTTTTTTTAAATAGAATGCTATGTATATCAGTACATTTTTTGAAGCCTCTTTCTAGGCTCTATTCATTCCTATATTATTATTGGCTATCTCCCAACCACTTTGATGTAATGAATTTTTTTGTTGAAATAATGCCATCTGCAGATGGATATTAAAAAAATCACCACAGTCAGAATTATGGGTTTTAAGAAAAACTTATATGAATACCAGTTACGAGACATCTAATTAATGTTTTTGAATCATTTTCATTTCCTAAAAATGTACAAGGTGGCCAAAAATTAGTATTCAATTAAGAACTTTTTAAATTGAATTTTCTCAATTTTTTCAAATGGAACATCCTGTATATTTTTCGACGATGTGATGTAGAAATGAAAAACGAACATTTTTTGTAAGTACTTCTCTATGGCTAATTGCAACCATTTTCGTTTTATAAATAAATAAGTGTAAAATTCAAGAATAAACTTAAAAAAAGAGGTTCCCTCAAATAATTCATTAGAAAAATTTATAATAGGTGTTCGACGTGTTGCCCATTTTGATTGACACACGTCTTTATGCAATTTTGAAATGAGGCCATTTAGTGGGACCATTTCCATTGAAATGAGTAAATAGTATTTAACTAGTCCTTTACTGTAATATCTTTTTGTAAATTTTTTTGCTGTTTTCGTTATTCGACAAGCAATAAAACCTCAGTTTGGTATAAATTGTCGTATACAAAGGAGCACTTATCACACTTATCGGTCGTTAGTTACAATTTGTATTGAATTTAAAATATTTGGAATTTTACAATATGAATTTTAATAAAGCGGAACTTGTAGACATGACTTTTGTTTAGGGCGAGTCAGACAGAAATTGTTTACTTGCCAATAGAATTTATCACCAACGTTATCCTGAAAGAAGGCTTCCTGATGTTAGCAGTTTCCAAAACCTTCTCGATAGATTTTTGGAAACTGGAAATGTCGAATATAAAAAAAGTGAAAGAATAAAACGTGTTGTGAACGAAGAAAATGAGTTTTCTGTGGTGCTGGCAACGGTTGAGAATCCCCATGTTAGTCAAAGAGAAGTGACCTCATTAGTAGGAATAAGTAGACGGTCTGTGGGTCGAATCTTAAAAACAAATAAGTTGCATGCATATCATATTCAAATGCACCAGGAATTATCTGATGACGACTTTCAAAAGCGCCTACAATTTTGTAATTAGGCCAGAGGTAAAATGCAAGTTGATGTCAACTTCTTCAATAATGTTTTATTCACTGATGAGACAACTTTTCATAAAAATAGATTTGTTAATAGGCACAATTTCCATTACTATGCTTCGGAAAATCCTCACTTTTTTATGCAAGTTGATAACCAACACAGATGGTCTATAAACGTTTGGGGAAGAATTATTGGAGAACATGTAATAGGGCCACATTTCTTTGATGGTACATTGACTGGAGCTATTTATCTTCATTTTTTGGAAAACTGTCTGCCACAATTATTGGTAAATCTCCCTGGAAGAATTCGAAATAGGATGTGGTTTCAGCAAGATGGTGCTCCACCACATTATTTAAATGCAGTTAGAGACCACTTAAATAATACCTACCCTCATCAATGGATTGGAAGAAATGGACCCACCAAATGGCCTGCTAGATCCCCAGATCTTACAAAAATGGATTTCTTTTTATGGGGATACGTAAAGGAAATTGTTTATAGAGACACACCAACAACAGTACAAAATATGAAGGGAAGAATAATAACTGCCTTTAGATCTATCACACCGGCAGTTTTAGGAACAGTGGGAATTTCATTTCAAAAGCGCATAGAGATGTGTGTCAATCAAAATTGCCAACATGTGGAACATTTATTATAATTTTTTCTACTTATTTGAGGAAACCTCTTTTTTTAAGTTTATTTTTGAATGTTGTAATTATTGCTCAATAAAACGAAAATGGTTGCAATTAGTCATAGGGAAGTACTTACAAAAAATGTTCATTTTTCATTTTTACATCACATCATTGAAAAATATACAGGGTGTTCTATTTGAAAAAAATTGAGAAAATTCAATTTAAAAAGTTCTTAATTGAAAACTAATTTTTGGCCACCCTGTACATTTTTAGGAAATGAAAATGATTGAAAAACATTAATTAGATGTCTCGTAACTGGTATTCACATTAGCTTTTCCCATAATTGTGACTGTGGTGATTTTTTTAATATCCATCTGCAGATGGCATTATTTCAACAAAAAAATTCATTACATCAAAGTGGTTAGGAGATAGCCAATAATAATATAGGAATAAATAGAGCCTAGAAAGAGGCTTCAAAAAATGTACTGATATACATAGCATTCTATTTAAAAAAAAAGCACTTGGTCCTGTAATTTCGTCTTGGCTCGCCCTGTATGTTCGAAAATAATTTCCGATTATAGAATTTTCTATCTAGTTTACTTGCAATTTTTTAAAAAATTTCTAGCTATTGTAGAACTCGAGATATCGAGGTCCGACGCACTATTGCCCCACCCTGTATATCTTGTCAAAATTGTTTTAATTAGTGAAAACAAAACACTTAGGAAACAAATCGATAAATAAATTAACAGGTTTTAAAAATACACGGTTTAAGAAATCTATTGATATATTAAAATGTTGAGGTTTATACAATTAAATTTTATAATCGAATTTTTCAAAATATGTAAAAGGTGTATATTATTTTGCATAAATTATTTTAGAATTTACCTATTTATTTTAAGAAAAAGAAATAAAATTACTCTTATTTAAATAATCATTTTATTCGGTTGATGAATACTTAAGCGCTGATCTTCTTATGAATAGCGGCTAGTTAGAGAAAGGATGTTATTTCGATCCCATCTTCTTCTTTTTCTGTTTTTTTACTATTATGTATTGTTAGTCTTTGTTGTAATTTATTGTTTTATTAATTCTGTATTCGTATTGGCAAGTTTCAGTGTAGCGTAGTTTTACTAATTTGACTGTATTCTAATGCTCGGTAAAAGTCATTTTGCTATTATTATTGAACATATCATTTACTCACATAATTTTACCATTTACTTAAAGAGATGCATTATGAAGCAAAGACTGACGGAAAGTAAATAGCACTAGCAATACCATTACACCATTACACAGCCAACGACTTGTTAGTATTTGCATTAAAAAATTTTTTTAAATAGAGGTTAGAGTTGAATTTGCATTTCTTTACCATTGTGCCGTTTTATTACAAATTATCCCATATAATGACAGTTTACTGAACCGGGTTTTGTCTAGTCACTTCAGCTCATTCTGTAGGTCCCAAGGGTTAATATGGGGTTGCAATCCCCAACATGTACCCAATTCGCTTTCCGTTCTGCCAAGTATCGGTACTAAATAATTACGTTTACATACAGGGTGAGTGAATGGTTTAATCTGTGGATTTGCTAATTTTCGAATGAGAACATTATTAAAAGCTTTGGGCAGAAATGTTAGATAACACAGGCCTGCATGGTTCTAGGAGTCTACAATTTTTTTTACATTTTTAGAGTAAGTAAGTCGTTCTGAACTCTGCAGTATTATTAGTTTTCGTGTATCACGCACTGTTTACTCTAAACATACATAACGACATTATTAGCAATTAATACATATCTTTTTAAAATAAAATTGTTAAGGACCACTTCTTTTCAATCTAGACGTTTCTAGTTAGAACCAGAATATACACATAGTATTCGAAAAGCACATACAGCAGTCAGTAATAAGTTAACTGTGGTTGAACGTGTGCTTACGGTATATAATAGCGTGATAAAGTTATTAAAATTCGTCATGTCCTCAAGACATTGTAAAAACAGCGCCGATGTGTTTTGTTACATTTGTGGTTTATATACGGTTAAAAAAAGATAAAGAAATATTACGGAATTCGTAAAAAGAAGTTATCATGCGTGCTTTGGTGTAAAGCTTGGAGACCAAGACAAAACATGGGCGCCACACAGAGCTTGTCATGTGTTGAATCGTTACGGATGTGGACTCAAAATAAAAAGAAATCCTTACCTTTTGGCATACCAATGGTGTGGCGGGAATCCAGCAATCATGCAGAAGATTGTTACTTTTGCTTGTGTGACGTAAGTGGCTTTAATACTAAAAATAAGAAAAAAATATTTTATCCGAACCTTCCATCAGCAATAAGGCCAGTAGCGCATGGGCCAGATGTACCTGTGCCTGCTGTACCAGAGAATTATACTCTTTTGTCGTCTGATTCTGATTCGCAATTATAAATTGAAGATTCGGATGAAGACTTTTCATTACAAAGTACTCAGCCTCAGCTTTTTACTCAGAATGAACTAAACGATTTAATTCGTGACTTAGGACTTTCAAAAGAGTCTGCTGAACTTTCGGGATCTAGACTGAGTGAAAATAATTTACTTCTTCCAGGAACGACATTCTCATGGTATAGAAAATGTGAAACTGAATTTTTAGAATACTTTGATCAAGAGGGATCCCTTGTTTACTGCCATGATGTTCCAGGATTGGTTAGCAAGTTAGGAGCATCCATTTATCAACCAAATGACTGGAGGTTGTTCATAGACTCATCTAAAAGAAGTTTAAAGGGTGTATTGTTGCATAATGGTAATATATACGCATCAGTCCCGGTTGCACACTCTGTTCATTTAAAAGAAAGATATGAAGTTTGAAACTCCTACTTGAAAAGGTGAAATATGCAGACCACAACTGGATGTTATGTGGAGATTTTAAAACCTTAGGTATGCTCTTAGGCCAACAGTCTAGATATACTAAAATTCCCTGTTTCTTATGCGAATGGGACATTAGAGCACGAGGTGAACATTGGCAAAAGAGAGAATGGTCACGTAGAATTAATTTAGTACCTGGTTCAAAAAATATTGTACAAGAAAATTTGGTCGATCCGAAAAAGTTCTTAAGCCTCCGTTACACATTAAGTTGGGGCTAATGAAACAATTTGTTAAAGCTCTCGACAAAAACTGTAACTGCTTCAAGTACTTATGTTCAAAGTTTTCTAGTTTATCAGAAGCCAAGCTTAAAGAAGGTATTTTTGTTGGGCCACAAATTAGAGAGTTAATGAAATACAGAATGTTTGACTCAACAATGAATGATGAAGAAAAGGCTGCATGGGTTGGCTTCAAAAATGTAGTTCAGAAGTTCTTAGGTAATAACAGAGATCCTGATTTCAAGAATATAGTTAATGATATGTTAGAAAATTATAAAACATTGGGGTGCAATATGAGTTTGAAACTTCATGTTCTTTATTCCCATCTTGACTATATTCCATAAAATCTCGGGGCGGTGAGTGAAGAACAAGGTGAAAAGGTTTCACCAGGACATTAAACAGATGGAGATGAGATATCAAGGAAGATGGACTATTGTTGGTGTTTAAAGAGAGAATCTTCTGAAGGTGAAACTTCACATAAACGGGCTTCAACTAAGCGTTCATTTGAAAGGAAAAGAAAGCCTTTTCATTCGCAAAGAGACATGTAAAAATGTTAACAACTTTTTTTGTAATATTATTTTCTTGTAGGTACTAGTAAATTTTGATTTAAATTTTGTAATTAAAAATGAGAAGTATTTTACTGTAATGCATTATTTTAATACATTTTATTAGAAAACCGTTCATGTAATTTTACTTTGTGAAAAAACCTTGCGCGATAGAGCAAAATGCAAGTCATTTTTGGATTCGGCATGAAACACTCATACAGAATTACATTAAAATATAGAAACCCCCCACCATAAGTTTTATTTTGCAGGCCTGTGTAATTCCGTGGCCTTTGACATATCACAAATGCTTCATATACTTTATGATGTAAGTAGTAACTGGTATTTAGACAAAAACATATTTTATTGAAACATAATGAGCGTAAGTGTGTAATGTTGAAAATAATTATATTAAATGGACCTTATTTTCACTGTATTTAAATTCATATAATGAAAATGTTGCAGAAGACACATAAATAATGATGGCTATTCATGACTCTTGTAAGACTAAGGCTAAAATTAAAAAAAAAGTTTTTATGAATATGGACCCATAAAAACCACCTTAGGGTGATATTACCACTTGAATAGGTACCTATGTAAGAAATTCTTACTTTAGAACTACTCATAAATATTTTATACAAGAATTTTTGGTTTTAAAATTTCGGTGATGACGGACCGAACTTTGGAAAATTACTTACCTCCTTTACTCAACGTAATTCCTCTTGAACAGCCCTACTGTGTTGCTTCAACATATCTCAGTATAATTTCTAAGTAATTTTTGAACAATACCTACGAAAACAGAGTAGTAGGCCGCGGGGACCTATATATTGGTCTCCAAGATCACTGAACTTAAAAATTTAAATTTTTTATCTATGTGGATAATTAAAATCAGAAGAACTAATTAATTACATTGATGTTCTACAACAGCGGCTAGTCAATGGTTTCCAGTTTCCGGACAATTCTTAAAATTCTTGATTCTCAGAAAGTGTGTTATGAATTTGTAGAAATAGCAACTATCAACAAAATTCAACACGCTGTGTAGTTAATAGTTAATTTTGAAGAAGTTTGTTTTTAATCGGAACACAGTTTTTTGTTTTCATTTTTTTGTTTACGTTTAAAAAAGTTTTAAATAACTAACAGAAAACCATGAACACAAACATGTGGTAAAAGTTTCAGCCTGTTGCCTTTAACGTCATTAATTATGAGTACCTGGTGCCGTCCTCAATTACGGAATGTTTATACTACCCGTCCACCGTTTTTATTGGCAACACGGTTTCCTTTGAATTAAAATTTATAGGATGGAATGTATGGTGTGTGGTGCAAATTAATGTTGATGTTCCTTTCCATGGTATCAGTTGAATTGAATTTTTTAGTTTTAACTTAATTGATTTTCGCATATTTAAACATATTTTATGATTGTTTCACATTGTCATATTTCTTATCGGATCACTATAAGTATTGACAATCCACTTTAATGACGGATGTTTAAAAAACGGCAAAACAGAAAAAAAATTAAAAACGTGTTTTTCTGTGTTAGTTGTCAGTTTCTGTGCCAGTTTTAAACTTTGATTAACTTTAGATATTTGCTAATATGTGTTAAAAAATGTACCAATGTTTAACAAATTAAAAAAATCTTTGATAAATGGTTACTATACATAAAATATGAAAGTTATCACAAGAGAATATTCCCAAAATATCAAATAATATCGTCATCGGGTATCATAATTAATGGCGGTTGAATGTGCGAATTCCAGCGGCGCGCCTGGTTATCGAGGCTATTTAATGTTAGTATAGTATGAGAAATCCGTATAGTGATGGGATCTGAGGGGTAAGACGCTACATGAGGGCGGGAAATGTCTAACACATGACATTTTCCGTCTTTTACACCGCTTATATTAAAGTGAGAAAGATGATTGTTGTTTTTGTTGGCACGCCACTGAGGCGGAGTTTTACTTATATTCTATGATAGTTTAGGTCCGCACTAAATTTTGTTAGCGATTTGTTTAGCATAATTATTTTATATCTGTTTATTCGGTGGTCTCTTTTTGAAAATAATTTAAAAAGGTTATCGTGTTGCAATGAGTTGTGTAATATATGGCAGGTCTAATATTATAAGTAATAATTATTTTAATCTGTTTATTTGCTGGTATGTTTTTGAAAATACTTTAAGAAGGTTATCGTATTTAATGTAAAAATGTTTTGACCGTGGAAGGCCTACTTTGAAGCAACGAGCTAGTGACCCTAATTTATATTATTTAGATGTACTAGGTGAAACAGCATCTCTGACTAACGTTCCTCGTCCGACAATGCACAAACTGGTGAAAGAAGGTGCCCTTAGAAAACAACGATCCGACATCGGTCAATCGAAAACCCATCGTTAGCAAAACTTTTAAGAACTTTAGTTTACGATGCGTATCAGAAAAATGAAATCCCAACTATTGACGTGGCAGACAGAAAGCTAAAAGAAATGGATTATCATCTAAAATATATCAAAAGAACTTTAGGAACTTGGCTGAGAAAAATTGGATTTAAATATCAAACGCATGACGATTATGGAAAGCAAATGAATAGTGGATTGGCGAGATTCATATCTAGAAAAGATAAAAGAGCTCAAAGGGGAAAATGGACCAATTTATTATCTAGATGAAGCTTGGTATGATACTCATGACACCGTAAAAAAAGGATGAACTGATGGATCTAGGAAATGTCAACCAATCTCATTGCCCCCTAATAAAGGAACTTGGTTGAATATATTACACTGTGGATCAGTTGATGGATGGATAATGCTGAAACTGTGGGGAAAAACATGGAAGACTGTAACATGGATTACCACAAAAACATGAAGTGCGAAATAATTAAAATTCAATAGCATTATTGTTCTTGACAAAGCAAAGTGCCATTCGAGACAACTGTATAAAATTCCCAACAAGAGTTCTACTAAGCTGGAGTTACAATTTCTTTTAATGGAACATGATCTCTATTATGAGGAAAATTATAATAAAACACAAATTTTGGAAGTCCCGCAAACGAAAAATTATGAGAAGTATATTATATTCCTGTATTTTCAACCCGATTGAATTAATTTGGTGTAAATTGAAGAGAAATGTCAGAAAATGAAATACTTCTCCGAAATTGGATAAAAAAGTCATATAGTTAATTCAAAATGAAGTATCGAAAATTAACAAGGAAGATTGGGAAAAGAATTAGGAATGTAATTACAATTAAGGATGATCGTTTAAAAATTGCTGAATGTCATGGAAGTGGTGGAAATAAATTTATTATAAATTTGAACAGGGATAGTAGTTCATCAGAAAATTAAGAAGAGGGTGAGGTGAGGAAAGTGATGTGAAATGAAGAAGTGATTTTTCTGATATCAACTGTATTATTTATTTCCGTTTTTGTGCTTTCGTAGTTTAGTGCTTGAGAATTATTCTTTTTTCAGGATCTTATTATTTATTCATATTTTTTTTTTTCAATTTGACAAAAATACGTCTTTCTGTTTCTATTATAGTAATAACTTTAACTATTAGAATTTATTTTTAGTTTATTGAGAAAAATATTTGTTTCTGTTATAATTTTGACAGCATATTTTTTTGTTTTTATTTTGTTTTCAAAGGTTTCTTGTTACATTTTAAATATTCTATAGTAATATTCTGTACACATCCTTTTCTGGTAAGAAATGATCGTATCACCTCGCGGTTCTTACTAGGTAGTAACAATTTATATTAAGCGAACTTGAATCCTATAACTACTGTATATGTAGTCGAAATTCAATACTTTTATTTCAAGTTAATACTTTTTCTACAATTGATAAATTGTTGCTAGCTAAATTGAGCACAAAAACCTATATTGAAAAAGTAAACGTAATATAGATAAATCCGGCACTCCACTGATTTAAATAGTGTATTATAAGTCACTGTTTCGGTATACCTATTTTAAATCAGGAAATTTACATGCAAATATATTTATACGTGACGAGAAAGGTAAAGTCATATTATTCCTCAATAAACAAATTGTATGCCGGTAGAAATTTAACTGATGTAAGGATAACGGCGTGTGTGTCAGTTTGCGCAGGCGAAGCTCTCGGGGTCGCTACACCTGAGTTTCGCAGATTCAACCGTCTTTACATAATTTTAATTTTTTTACAGAATTGATCTCTCGCAGAAACATGGTCGTTAAAAAAATTATGTATACAAGTGGCGTTGAAAATATTTTTCCCACTCATGCAAAAATATGAAAATTTACTCACTATTAAAGTTCTATTTATTTTGATTGCCTGATTTGTATATTTGCAAATGAAGAATTCACATGTCAGTATATCCAATAATGGATAACAACTCATAATAGTGGGAACTAAAGGTTTTATAATAATGTTAAATTAATAATTAACTCCTCTTAACATACTGGTAAGGTATGTGTATGTTTCCTTAAATACTAGTATTAGTATTTTTTTATGTACACATATTTTCTTCTTTTAAAAATATCTCACAGATTAGTTTTTGTGATAACAGTTTTAAATTCTTGCGTGTTTACTCCTTACAGTACTTCCTCACTAGATACGATTTTCCGCCAGATTTGCAATAAAGTGTTTTACCGAATGAAATTGGCTTAGAAAATACGGAAAATTACTGTATTTAATTTCTACAGCAATGAACGTCAATCAATCATATCAAGCTCCATGCGTTTCAGTCCCCAATAAATCAATTTAATGAAGGCAAGCACACGAGGATTAATTTATTTCACAATATTTTGAGATTGTTTTCAAATTTAAAGGATAATGAAGTTCATGAAGAATGTTCGTTCTGTTTTAATTTAAAATAATTTGCCTGATTAATCGAGGCAAATTTTGGAAGCAGACACAAATGAAGTGCTTTTGATCCATATTAATTATGTAACAATTTTTTTTATATATTTAGATGCTCACTTACTTTCTACTATCCAGCTTTTTTAGAATTTCCCAGTGCTAAACAGTCATCCCACACGAACTACGCGGGAATCGTGCCGCTAATTAATTATTACAATCGGTACTTAAATACCGCGAAGATAGTTGCTGTAAATTCCAGAATCATGTGTCTAAGTCAACAAAAGAACCTAAGATGTCTTTAACTCCTCCGAGTCGAAGGCATAGGTTCTCTTTGTCGCTGCTCTATAAGTAGCATCATCGTCATACATTTTTTTAAGATGCTATTTATCTCAGTAAGCTCCTACAATTTGATGACTTATATCGCCTTGATTTGACACTTAAGGACTATGTCAGGATTATTGGCATGGATTTGGCTGACAGTCGGGAACGATCAGTTCCCAATAAAATTCTCTCTTGTTGGTCTGAACAATAGCCTCAATTCTCTGGGAACGTAAGGTGAAGCATCTGGTCTAGTGTGTACGAGTGCTTTAGATACTAATATAGCATTGAAAATACCAGGGTATGAGGTGGATGTAGCACAAAATAGTCTGTATTGGGCATGTGGAATTGAAGAACATGGCACCTAACAGCTGGTCCTATAGAGGATATCAGCAACATTTACACACACCACAGGGCTACAGTAGACCAAGATGTTAATGACATCATCTTCGCAAGCTACGTGAATACCCCGGTCGTAGACTTAAGCCAGGTTGTCTTCAAAAAGGAGAATGTCAGACTTATTCATAAGTACAGCGACTTTTGGCCTCCTTACTCCTCTGACAAGAAGCCAGTATGTCTGTAAAAAAGGAGAATGCAAACCTTATCGATAAATCCAATGACTTTTGGCCTGCTCAGTCCCCCGACATGAATACTATAAAGTAATTATGGTGCTACATACATAAAGCTCATCACATTATAAATTATGTCCTCAAGTCTCAGTATACTTAAATTACGCATTGTAGAGAATTGGCCGAATGTCCTGTAGTACAGACATGCACAAGGGGGTATAGAGCTACACAAGGGGTTGAATAGAACCTAACTGAGAAACAGAGTCACGCCACACTAATTAGTATTTTACTGGAAGCGTCTTCTTTTATTTTTTCTGTTGTGGTTTTTTAGGGAATTGCAAAGTCTGAATTTGTGGAGGTTTTTCAAATTAAATCACATAGCATTACCAAGAAATTGTATATTGGACAATTTAAAATACATCCAGAAATATAGACACCACTATTTCAATTCCTCGTATAAAGCAACTGTATCCGAAATATATAAGTTACACACTTATAGACAACGGACAAACAACTAATATCTGAGTATGCTAGAAATTATTTCTGCTTTAGAAAAAATCTCAGCTCGACCGGGAATCGAACTCGGGAGTATGAGGTGAGACGCAAGTGTCATTGTCTTTCAACTACGAAGCCACGTATAATAACACCTATTTAGGATTACTACTAACATACCGATTAAATTTTATTTAAAGAGCACTTTTCCTATTGAAACTATTTTTCTTATCTAGGGCACCACACCAGCTAAAATAAAACAAAGTGCGTTTGCGAGTGTAGATCATTTGTTATGTGCCGGAGAGGTCAAGCAATTCATTTTTTTAAATTGTGTTTTCTCGCTTGAAAAAGGGTTGATTTGAGAATATAAAGAAGTTTATTCTCTATTTATCCCTTTGAGATAGTAAAAAAGGGAGCGATTCGCATAGCTATATGCTGAAAATTGTCGTCATAGGGTGAAATATTCTAGGGTGATATATTCATATTTTACCGTTTACAGGTTCTTTGGAACAACTGTAATGTAATAAATATATTAAATTTAGAGTATATAGTCGTATAATAAAACAATCCTCACATTTCCCTTTCACATATATATGAATCGGTAATTCATACGAATATCTGCAATATATTTTAAATTCATCGTGTTTGAAAAGAGAGTCTAGACATTTCAACAAAAACTGAATAAAAAATTCAACCTTTGCACTCTGTTAAGAAGTTGATTGTTTATCAGAATGAAAATAATTGGAAGGTAACAGTATGTCATGATAATTAAAACATGGTAAAAATATTATAACCAGACGTTACTTTGAAAATAACCTCAAAACTTATTAACTGGTAAAACGAAATCTATAATTTATAATTAATAATGATGATAATAATAAACTTTATTGTCCTCAGGCGAGGAGGCCGGCGAGGTGCTGATGTTGAGTCAGTCACCGAACTTCAGCCAAATCGTCTGAAAGCCCGAATTAGAGCTGCCGAATAGGAAAATCTGTTTCGGCAGCACGTCGATAAACCCCAGCATGGTGTCTTCTATAAGAACATAGAAACACTGGGTTTATCGACCAGGCTGACCTTCGCCTTTCTAAGGTCAGCAGGGCTTAAGTCGGAGACCGAGGGATTCATTATGGCCTGCCAAGATGGTGTTATCAACACCTTGGTCTACCGTAGCCGGGTGTGGCGTGTAGAGGTTCCTGATATCAACTGCAGGACCTGCCATCAGGCGCCGGAATCGCTCATGCACTTACTTTCTGTATGCCCCATATATACGATTTCGGCCTACATCCACCGACATAACGCGGCTTTACGAGTGCTATACTACCATCTAAGGCACTCGTACGGGGTAGACCAGACACCAGTGCTGCCTTACGTCCCCGGAGATATTGAGTCCGTTGTCGAGAAAGAGAAATGCCGGATTCACTGGAACTACTCGTTCCCGACTGTCAGGCTAATCCAAGCCAACAAGCCTGACATAGTCCTCCTCGACCATCAACTCAAGGTGATGTATGTCATCGAGTTCTCGGCACCTGCGGAGAAAAACATCACCTTGAAGGAGGAGGAGAAACGGACCAAATATCGCGATCTCCGGTACGAGCTCCAAGTGCTGTACCCAGGCTACTCGGTAAAAATGGTCGTCCTTATTATCGGTGTACTCGGAGGGATAAAGCCTACGCTGCTTTCGGAACTGAAGATCATACCGGTCTGCCAAAAACCAGCCGAGTGGCTGGCAGGTCAAATGCAGAAGGCGGTCATTCTGGGTTCTCTCCGTCTGCTTAGGGCACATGATTCTGGTATCTACAGTCACTAACCCTGCGGGATGTGGGGAGTGGCTGTAGTTGATGCGCCGGCGCGACTCCCGTGAGGCGTCGGAGGCCACGGGAGGACTGACCGGCATCGGGAAATCGACAAAAAAAAAACTTTATTGTCCAAAAGACTACACATCATGGTGTAAGACAAGTCAAATAGTTTAACAAAGTTTCCCATGCTCTTCAACACAAAGAAATATTATAATAAAAATAATGTTACATGCAGTTAAAAGATAAACAATAATACATGGTTATAATTTAAAACATAATGTATAACGCAAAATAATACGGGACTCATAACTATATAAAATGCACGATGTAATGACATATATACGTATACATAGGTACAGACAAACAGATAATTACACAAATACATATTTACATATACTTACATTTACAGAAAAGTTATAGTATCGTCTTCTATAAATTCCTGTACCGAGTAATAACATTTTTGTCTGCAAGATGTATTTTTTAAGTTTGATGAGTTACGGTTATTTAAATTTTTTATTTCCAATAGCTTATTGTACAGTATTGGTCCCATATATTGAGGATTCTCTTTATATTTAGGTAGATTGTGATAAGGAATTACTAAATCATCACTTGAACGAGTACTATAATCATGGGTAAAATTATTTGTTAAAAAAAGTTATTTTTGACATAGAGCAGAGTTTGTAATACATAAATACAAAATAAGGGCAATATTTTTAAGTTTTTAAATATATTTCTACATGAAGTAAATCTTGGAGACTCCTACCATGTTTCTTCCAGCTTTTTTTGTATTTTAAAAATTCTTTGTGCGCTTGAAGAAGAGCCCCAACAGCTAATACCGTACAATATTCTAGAAAAAAAATTGCATAGTAGTATGATACTATAGTCCCTGTACTAGCAATCTTCTGCAACCTATATATTGCATAAAATACTGATGTCAGTAGCTTAGAGATAATATTGACAAGAGATTCCCAATTAAGCGCATTATCTATATTTACACCAAGAATTTTTGTTGAATCAACTTGTTCAATAGACTTCCTATCAATTTTTAATAAACTACATTCCACGATTTGAGATATTCTGGGTGTAAAGTTAATAAAGACTGTTTTTGAGATATTTAAAAATAACCTATTATGTTCAAACCAATCAGTGAACTTTTAAATCTCAATTTGAGTGTTATCAATAGCATCTGTTAAAGATTTTGAACTACACAGGTAAGAGTTATCGTCTGCAAACATAATCAAGTTCTTTTTATTTGAAACATTAACAGGTAAGTCATTGACATAGAGTGAGAATAGCAAAGGTCCCAGGACGGAGCCCTGGGGAATACCAAATGAAATATTTTGACTATTAGATTTAACACCATTCCAGTCTTGGATTTTTCTCTTAATCCATATACAGATAGTTTTTTTGGTAGTAAATTATGATTTATTGTGTCAAAGGCTTTACTAAGGTCCATAAATAAGCCAGTGCATTTTTTACCATTATTTAAATTTTCATAATCATTAACAATAAAACTTAAATAACGGCTCGTATTATTCTTAGTAGTGTCTTTATTGATATTCTGGTTAATTACTGACCAAACTGCTTTGGATTTATTTTCAGAATTATTTATTATACTGTCATTATGTAATCGTTTAGCAGATTCTATTATTTTTTTGTATATTCTTATATAGTTTTTATAAAATTCAATATCAGCCGGTTCTTTAGTTCGCAGTGTTCTTTGATACAGATTTTTCATATTTTTAGATGTGACTCTAATACTTTGCGTTATCCAATCAGTTTTCTTTTTTAGATTTTCTTATTTTAATATGCTTTAGTGGGAAGCTGATCTCAAAATAATAGGTTAAAATTTCAATAAAATTTTTAAAAGCCTTGTCCACTGAATTGGCATTGTATACATATATTAGTCCAACTTTCACTTCTCAAATAAAATAAAAAAGTGTTAAAATTACAATCATTGAATTTTCTAGTAGTTGTATATGGTTCATCAATGTTAATATTATTTACTAAATTACACTCAAAAAATTTATGCAGTGTGGTCTGAAATACAATTATGGTCAACTATGCAGTTTGCATATGCAGTGTTGAAAAAATTACTGCAAATATGATGAAGCTATTAGAGTTTATAGAGTATCTTGTAGGTTCATTGATTTGCATATTAATAATATACATCTCTAAGATATCACAGAGTTATACAGGTATCAGATAAATAATTTATATTAAGGTCTCCACAAATTATAATTTTACACAGTGTGTTTTTGTTAATATAGTTTAATGAGTCAAATAATACAAGAAATTCTTTTAAATCTGAAAGTGGTGATCTATATGTACAATCAATTTTTACCATATTGTTACGCCACTGGACTGCGTAGACTGGTTAGATGAGACTAGAATTGTACGAGAACGGCCTGGAATATTCTGGAATGTTCTAGACATTGTGAATGGATGTATAAATAAGACGCACGGTGGGCCGAGACTGAGTCTTAAGTTGAACGTGAACGAGTAAAGAAGAAATACGAAAGAGACTTATAAGTGTTCAAGTGTAATTATAATTAAGACAGTAATTAATCTATTGTTGTTAATTGTTAATTAATAAATTAATTTTGTCAACACAAAAGTAGCATAAACTCTAAATAAGACTAACTAGTGCTGTTTCGAGATTTTTCTGGACATTCCATTATTAAAATAGACATGATAGATACATTTTATGGACATTATAGTGTAGTCAACATTATTTTGAACTGATTTACGTGTCGTGAGTTAATGCCAATAACAAGAAGTATGGCGGAGAAACACACACAGGACTTGCTAGCAGCGTTGTAAGAACGGATGAACGACCAAGAAAGGATACAAAAGGAAGACAAAGAAGAACAAGAAAGAAGACGACAGGATGAAAAAGAACAAGAGAGAATACGACAAGAAGAGAAAGACGAACAGAGAAAAAATTATGGAAGCTCAAGAAAGAAAACGACAAGAAGAAAGAGAAGAACGAGAGAGATAACGACAGGAAGAAAAAGATAACAAGACAGAAACACCAGGAAGAAAAAGAAGAACAAGAGAGAAAGCGTCAGGAAGGAAAAGAAGAACGAGAGAGAAACGCCAGGAAGAACAAGACGACTTAAGAAAATCATGGAGGGCCTGGAAATAAGACGATTGGAGGAAAACGAAGATATAAAAACAAGCCTAGAGGAACAGCGGACAGCCATTTTCTCTCTCATTGAAAAATTTAAAGTAGATGTTATAGAAATAGCCGGTGAAGTGGAAGAACAAGTCAGTGAAGTTAAAGAAAATGTAGGTCAAGTTGAGGGGAAAAGTCAGTATTGTTGAAAGAGAAGTAGCCCGGCTCAAGCAACAATTAAGGGAGAGGAGTGTTCAAGTGGTACTGTCCGGTACTAGGTTACAACCACCTTCCTTCGACGGTCAAAGTTCATGGTCAACGTATAACAGACAGTTCGAGGCAGCTGCGCGTTCAAACAACTGAAACGATGAAGAAAAGACAACAGCACTGGTATTAGCACTGAGGGCCTAATCATTAGACCTACTCCAGACAATTCCTGCAGCATTGCAACAAAATTTTAACATTCTGGAGGCAGCATTACAACTAAGATATGGCGACCAACATCTCGCCCTAGTATATCAGGCTCAGCTGAAAACTCGCAAACAACGGGGTGGAGAAAGCCTACAGGAGTTCGAGGCTGCGATGAAGAGATTAGCCCATTTAGCATAACCTGATGCAGCAATAGAGATTAACAACATTAGCAGTAGGTGTATATATTGATGAAGTAAGAGACCAGGAGGTTAAGCGAATCCTTAAGTTAGCCAGGCACAAACAAAGCAATGAGGCTTTAGTACATTCCCTTGAGATTGAGGGTGCCTATAAGGATACCACACAATCAGACCAGATCGTGCGAGAGGCTTTATGGGCACAATGGGACTCCCTTAGAGTAGAGGATGGACTGCTGAAGAGAGCGTGGGAAAGTCCCAATGCGAGGAAAATTACTTTGAAATTGATAATCCCCAGGTGTCACGTAGCAAATGTACTTCAGCAAGTGCATAATGGAACCTCTGGCGGACATTTTGGAATCAACAAAATCTTGAAAAAAAGTAAGAGAACGTTTCTACTGGATAAACAGGCGTCAAGATGTGGAGGCTTGGTGCTTCCAATGTGAATTTTGCGCGGCAAGAATGGGGCCACAAATAAGAAACGCCAGGGCTCCTTTTGAGCGAATTGCAATAACAAGTGACCGTATGAAGGCTAGTTATGATCTTAAGGCTAATTCAGGAGGGTACCAGGTGGGAGAGTTGGTTTGGCTATATAACCCAGAACGAAAGGAAGGCAGGTCCCCAAAGCTTCACCACCCTTGGGAAGGACCATATACTATCGTCACCAGACTAAACGACGTGGTATACCAAACTCATCAAAGTCCAAAATCAAAGATGAAGGTGGTGCATATAGAGAGACTAGCAAAGTATGCAAGGAATAATGAATTGCCTGATCGGGCCGTTCAGGCTTAAGGAGGGGGCAGGGTTACGCCACTGGACTGTGTAGACTGATTAGCTGAGACTGGAATTGTATGAGAACGGTCAGGAATATCCTGGAATGTTCTAGACCGTGTGAATGGATGTATAAATAAGACGCACGGTGGGCCGAGACTAGGTCTTAAGTTGATCGTGAACGTGAACGAGTAAAGAAGAAATAAGAAAGAGACTTATAAGTGTTCAAGTGTAACTATAGTCTAATCTATTGTTGTTAATTGTTAATTAGTAAATAAAATAGTGAGTAAGTGTTACCTGGATGAATCTACGAGCAGAGGTGTTTGTGGGGATAGCAAACATTTAACAATATTTTTGTCTAATTGTATTTCAAGTCAACGTGCCTCCATAATTTCTTGACATAAGTTTGATATGTGAGTTGTTTCTTTTATTTTAATATTAAAACTATCCTTAGACAAAATCATAGTTCTACCATTCGTATATTCTGTTCGACAGAATATAGTAGATATTTAATAACCACTAATTTTAAGGGAACTAATCTCTGAGTTTTATAGCCAATGTTCTGTTAAACAAACCAAGTCATTCGTTCATTTAAAAATATTTTCCTGTGTTCAGTTTTGTTCCTAGTGCACCGTGTAGCCTGGTGCATTATTTTTAATTTAGTCATTGATTGTCCATCACTATTTGATTTTAGTTGCTATTCTGTTGGCAACTGTTTTATTTTTTGTTTCTGTACATTAATTTTTTTTTAATAAGACAGAACAACTAGAATCACATATAGAGTGATGCACATCAATATCCAATTTAAGTATCGATTTTGCTTCTAAGCAATTACAACATTTTACACTTTCACTCACACAATCTTCGGCCATAAATTTTTTCCTGTTCTTCTTTATTTTTCACTTAATAATTATTCCTCCTTTTTTTACTGTCTTTAAACTTAGTTATTTCTATTTCTAATGCAGCTGGATTGATATTTTTTATCTTCAGTTTTTTTACTTTCTTGTTTCCTTTTAGGTTTAATTATAACCACTTCATAGGCTGTCGTAGCTACAGCTCTCGGTTTTGTCTTCATATTTGGGAATATTTTGACTCGCTGTATTAAGTCTATTTCTGATTTCTTCTAATTTAGTAGTTAGGTCGGCTCTTAAGTTTGCTATTAAGGTATTAAGCTCAATAGCAACATAGACTGAACAGCCATCACAAAATCATTTTATTCCAGGACAGCTTTAAATTAATTCCACATTTCTAGTTGACACATTAAAACATTTAGCATGATAATCATATATGCATTTTCCAGAGCATTTTAAGACATTGTCTCCTTCTTTAATTTAAATTTTACATTTACCACAATTATCTATTTTGTATTATATTTATTTCGTACATTTAACTTAATCAGAGATTTAGCACACCGCCTCTTATATCTTATCAGTTCACACGATAAAAAAGGGTTTAAACCCACCAATATTTATATACACCTACTACTAGTCATATAGGTTATATTGAACAATGCACTTACGTTTTTTTGATTATCTAGTATGGTCCTTAATGGATGTTCACTGATTTTATCGAGGTTTTCAGGACAATTTTGCTTCTTATTACACCAAAACACAGGTATTTTCACGAAACTAAGAGCATTCGTACTATCTGTGACTATGTTCCATATCATAAATATACCTAAAGAGACTTGATACACTTCAATTTTTGACTTTATATTTTAAGACACAAATTGGAAACTTATGCCCATGGGAGCTCATTATTGAATGAGGAATCCACAGTTTGCTATCAATCTCAGTTCCATCGACATGACTTTTAATATTCCTAAGTATGATATTTAGTTTCAACAATATCACGTAAAGGAGCTATGGAGTCGCCTTTTAGATATCCAGATTTAAATCCATTGATATAGGAATATTTAAAAAGTAAATTGCATATAAATAGTAACAGAATATTTGGAAAATTTATAGAGGCGAGCACAACGAAGAATTTTATTATTCTTTATATCCTCTTCATAAAGGATGTACTGAAAACTGTGTTCAGTTCATAGAAAAACGCAATTTGCATATTATTTGTTGAAATTTAGTTCTTAAGATAATAACCACATTAAAATAAAGCTTCCTAATTTTGATGTAAAATTTCCTTTATAAACGTCGTTTTATCGTTAGAAAAAATTAATAAAACAAGTGAAACAGCTAAGGAAGTGCCTCAGGAAACCATAAAACCATTGAATTTGCATAAAATTGAGAGTATTTAGCAACAAAAGTAGGTCAAACAGGACAACTAACTTAGCTGTGAAGTAAATTCGCAAACGGTTCTGGAATTCAATTACACATTTTACGGCGGGTGCAACACAAGGGAGGTTACTTACTATAGGGTGTGACAAAACTATAGCCATTATGTTTCCACTATAAACTGTCTATTTGGGGACCTTAATCAAATTAACTTGAAGTACTCATTTCCTGTATCAAATATGTCAACAAAATTGATTTGGAGTTTGGAATACAAAGAGGGGAAACCTCGATTTGTTTTTAGGTAATCGCGTTATAACCTTGTATCTGTTTAATTTAAGACATTACTGAACATGAGCGTCGCCTCCAAAATTTTCAGGGAGGGCAGACCAAAATTTTCTAGAAATGCGTTTCTTCACAGTGCATATTAAACAATATTTTTCTTTTTGGGGAATAAAGAAATAAATTAACTGAAAAACATATAATATATAAACATTCATTTTGTTGACATTGTTGCTATGTACCGGCATTGGCATTTGATTTAATTGTCAATAAGGCGTATACTGTTTTTGTTTACATAGGAACGCGACAATTATTGGGTGCAGTGCACCCAACAAACTTAATATAATTGTTTTATTGCCTACCCTTTATACGCGTCGGTTTTTCCTTTATCTGCGCTTGGCAGTATCGCTGCTTTTAATACTTATTAATAAGAATTCTCTCTTATCTATTGCGCCTACCTTTGAAGAACGAGCGGCTTAGGACTGTCTATGGCTTTCCATTAGTTATGAAAGACTATCATCCCTAGCCACTCTATCCATAGAACATGAAACATGTGAAGCAATCAATTTGATCAATGTTATTAAAACATTTTCTGACAGTGAAAGAACTCGGAAACTAATGTACAAAAACTACAATTTCAATGCTGTATTATATTTTTGAAAAGTATAAAAATTTTCAATTTATTCAATATTTCTACGACTCTACGAGCATATCTTCCACCTATATCGTGTAAAGTACCTACCTAGCTCATAATTTTTTTTAAAATGTATTTATTTTATTTTTGTCAGTTTTGTTATTTATGTCTGTGAATTTTTGATTATAATATATAGTGTAGCAACGAAACATGGGAATATGAAAGGAGTATTTAGAGGGGAAGCAAAGACAAATCTACACACTGGCAGCAAGCACCCTAGCGGGGTCCCCGGATAATACTAGTTTGTCCAAATCATATAAACGCTGTTCTGGCGGCGATATTTCAAAAACAAAATCAAAGGTACCGAATTGTTATTTAAATAAAGAATTTCATCGTAGGTACTTTGGTACAATTTATTTATTAATGTTATCAGCATTGTAATTGATTGGTTTTCATTATAAAACCTACCTATCCATTCTATTATCTCTCAAATGAAGTAGGCGGCCCCTACCCCCATGGCGACGCCCATGTTACTGCATTAGAAATATGAAAAATTAATAGCAAAAAGTGAACTTGTTGTTTATATATTAAGAACGGGCAAGGCTCTGACAAAGCATATTTAGTTATCCCTTTATATATTATATTTCTTACCTTTCAGATGAAAATTAAGGAAAAATTATGGGGACTGGTTTAAGTTTAAGAAGAAAAAAATTAATTTTAATCTCAATGTAAAATTTATCAATGCACACTTGATTTGATTTGAATTGCTAATAAGGATTGTTGCGTTGAAAATGAATAATTATTTTCAGAAAATAGCTTCAAAATTTAGTTAATTCACTACTCATTTTTGAATAGCAAAATATATTTTCTCAAATCGATGGTCAATTGTTTCTTTCCTAGGCCTTCTTAGCTTCTTTTGTTACTTATTTTGATGGTATTATGTCAATTTTGTCCCTTAATAAAATAAATACCATTTAATATTTGATGAAAATTGGAACAAAGGCATTTTGAGGATGGCATTATGGTAAAATATACAAATTTTGACGCTCTTTGCAATAAAACAATTTTCATTCAATTATCATAAAATATAAAGATTTCATGTGGTTTTCTCCACCTTAACTTGGACACACTGTATGTGATAAAAATTTATAACATCTGGTAGTTTTTTTTGTGGGGACCGGTCAGGTATAACTAATTTTATTATTTTTTTCTAACGCTTGGGTTTATTACACCATCATCAGAGAACTACAATTAATACAATATTTTAAAAACATAGTTATGGTTATTTTACATTACAATTTAGTTACACTATTAAATATTAGGTATTTGTTTTAAAAATTTTTTTACATGTTATTAGATTGTCTGTTTTAACGCAACTGAGATATTTTAACATGGTTTGTAGGCCCTCAGTTGCGTTAAAATAGACAATCTAATAACGTAAAAATTTTTTTAAAACAAATACCTAATATTTAACGTGTAAGTAAATTGTAATGTAAAATAACCATAACTATGTTTTTAAAATATTGTATTAATTGTAGTTCTCTGATGATGGTGTAATAAACCGAAACGTTAGAAAAAAATAATAAAATTAGTTAAACCTGACCGAAATCCCCACAAAAAAAACTATCAGATAATATTTGATATTAACGGTAAGGAAAAGAAAAATATATATATACAGGGTGTTCCTAAATATCATGTACATACGCAAGGGGGTAATTCTTTGACTTATTTCATGACTGAAAGTTTATTTAAACATAGGTCCGCAAACGCTTCTTTACTGATCTACGGGGTGTTGAAATTTGAAGATTTTTATATTTTTTTCCTCGAACGGTCGCATATACGGAAAAACTACAAGAGACCAAAAAGTTTCTAAATAAAACAGAAAATTCACATTGTATTTTAGAATCTACTAGCGGCGCATCGTAAAAAAGTTCAGGGGGAGAAAAAGGGGCATGACCCCTGAAAAAAAATCTCCCTGTTGATTCTCACAACAATTTGGAATGCCCAATGATGTAAGCTCTACAACGTAACCTATATTCAAATTTGAGCTAAATATCTCAAAAACAGCAGGAGCTATAAAGAATAAAAATAAAAAAAATCTTCAAATTTCAACATCCCGTACATCAGTAAAGAAGCGTTTGCGGACCTATGTTTATATAAACTTTCAGTCATGAAATAAGCCAAAGAATTACTCCCTTGCGTATGTACATGATATTTAGGAACACCCTGTATATATAAATTTATTATCGATATGGTTACATACTGTTAATTCCGTTGTCTTCAACTGTGATACTTATATTTACTATCTAATGAGAACTTATATATTTGTTTGAATTCCTGAATTGTTTCAAAACAAAAAAGACCGCCTGGTACCACGCCGGCAATATAAATTATTTAACCAAGTAATATCTAACACAATACATCGAATTTTCCACGTTATAAGCCCTGGAAGCCACTCCAGTCTGTTTACTTACGTGATACATCTAAATTGCATTAATGAACTATTATAGTCGTCCTGGGTAATACCAGGGCTTTGATATTTAAATTTAATTAAACACCATGCAGTGAAAATTTTGAGAGGGTCGCTGTAGAAATGTTTGTGTGTACAGTGGAAAAGTTTTACCTCAATTAATTGTATATTAAATTATCTTTTATACCAAATTATTCCAATCCAATAGGTACAATAATAATATAGTCGTATGTAGAATATTTGACAGGTTAATTTGATTTTACATAATGACCCGTATAACTTATTATTTCCTGAAATATCTACAAAATTGATAGTTGTGTAATCATAATAAAAAAAAGTTTATAAAAAAAGTGGTATATAATTCTACTCGTAGAAGACGTTTTAGAGATATTAAAAGGTATTGGCATCTAAATGAAAACACAAAAACTACAAAAAATCATATAATGTATAAATTTAGGCCTTACAGATGATACTTTACACCTTTTGATACCTAGTGGAATTACAAATCTTATCACAGATAAGTAAAACATACATCTTTTTAAACAATTATTTTCCCGACTATTTGCCAAAACGCTGAAACTTGGATTACAAAAAAGATAATATGCACATTATGTTCAGTACAACTGACTCAATAATGTTATTTTTAATTTCAACTATTCTGTCTAGTAAAACCAAAAATAAATAAAACACAAGGTACTCACCAGTTGACACTCACTTTAAAAAACTTTAAAATATCTACCGACACGTATTTCTGCTTGCATTGCGTCATCAGGGTAGCCAGCACATTTAAAGAATCCAAAGTAAGGAAACTTGTAAACCTTAATGTAATAAACATTAATGGCTTCAGAGAACAGAATAATTGAAATTATATTGTGGAAATACCCCTTAGGGTCGAATAAAATAATTTAAAAACAAATTAAGCTCCTCTTCTTGGTATAAGTTAAAATATAGAGTGGAATGAAAATAATATTAACTGAAAATTTTTTGCTAATTATTATTTACTAACTTTTACAAATCTTATCATAGATAAGTATAACATATATCTTTCATACATCTTTTCGTACAAAATAAATACTTTTTATAAATATTGTGGAATAATTCCATGTTTGCATATATAAATTAGTTTTCTACATAGCTTTGATTTTATCTAAGGTAACCCGCCAATATCCCAATAATAGGACGGCTATTAACACGTCATTTATAATTAAATTTCATATGAATTTAATGATTTTTTTTTGTTTAAATTATGCCATGTACACGTGTATATTAAAAAAATCACCACAGTCACAATTATCGATTTTAAGAAAAAAATATATAAGTATCAGTTATGAGACATCTGTGTGATGATACTCAGCCATTTTCACTTCCTAAAAGTGTACAGGTTGGCCAAAAATAATTTTTAAATTTGCAACTATTTGAACTGAATTTTGTCAATTTTTTCAAATTGAACATCCTAATATATTTATATATTTTTGGACGATGTGATGTAGAATTGAAAAACTAACATTTTTTGTATTTACATCCAAGTAGTTGGGAGAAAGTCAATAATAATACAGGAGTGAAAGGACGCCACAAAGAGGTTTCAAAAAATGTTCTGAGATACAAGGCATGACCCTATAGAATCGTCTTGGCTCACCCTGTATATTTGAAAACAATTTCCAGTCATAGACTTTTTTGTCAAGTTTGCTTATGTTTTTAAATCAAGTTTCTAGCTATCATAGAACTCGAGATATCGGACGCATTATTGTCCCACCCTGTGTAATAATAATAATAGTAGTCGGAGTCCACAAGAGGACTGTCTCGTATTGGTTTTACTGAAAAAAAAATAGTCTTTATTTTGAGTATACTCGTATATGTATACTATACAATATACACGTATATAACGTATATTAGACGTTGGGATGTGCGCGGCGACGCCAATATCGTTAATTTGAGAGATGTGACTTTATTTTTTTCCCTGAAACGATTCACAGAAAGGTCTTTAAAATTGTTGGGTGTACTGTGGTAAATTTGTATTTTAAATACATTGTAACTGTGTTAGGAAATCTGATATTTAACTTGTATATTATGGCAGGTCTGAATACAACTTTTTTTAGTAGACAAAGTTATTATAAGTTTTTAATAAAGACATGATATTGACATCCAACCATTTTTCCCATATTATTTAACCAGTTAAGATTAACAAAGGCGTCGGAAATGTGATGAAATTTTCTTAAGTTGCAAATGAAACGGCAACACATATTTTGTACTTTTTATGCGATTTTTTGCCATTTAATCCAAGCAGCAACTACACTAAATCACGTACGATGTCCGAAAAACTGGAGAGGGGCAAGAGTTTTAGATAAAGGTGGTGCATCCAAATCAACAAAATGTAAATAACTTTTTTCATAAGATTCTATCACCCGAACCCACCCTAACTTCGACGCCACTGGTTAGTTTTTGATGAAACTTCGAGGACGTAGCTACTATGAAAACAATATTTCCTGCCAAGTTTGAAGTCGGTACTTTCAACCATCACTGAATAACTATTTAAAAAGCCAATTTAATGTTATAGTTTTAAAGCATGTTATGCTTGTTTTTTACTTTTTTTGACGAGAGAAATCACCCATCAAAGTTTGTAGTAACATCATTTAAAGACCCTGTATAAGTAAAATTTTAAAAGAAATATATTTTTTTACTTATTGCTGAGTTACGGCGCTTTTTACTTTCTTATACCTAATATAAGGAAGTATAGTAATCGTGATTTTTTTCGACTTTGAGATTTTGATTGATATATACGTTTTGAACTCTTCTGAATCCATTCTGACTATTTTCCGAATGATGTATGTCGGTGCGTGTGTGTGGATGTGTGTGTATGGATGTGTGTGTGTGTGTGTGTGTATGTGTGTATCCGCGAAAACTCAAATAATACTAATGGGAGACTTTCCAAATTTGGCAGTTAAGATTATCAATAACATTTTAGGTGAATGTGGTACCACCAGAAGAGACATAATGAATGAAAGAAGAAAAAAAGTACAATTTTGGAAAAAAAATTAAATAATTTATATTGCATTTCTGGACGATTCTCGACGAATTATAATGAAAAAACAAAACTTTATGAGATATAGCTTTCAAATTTGGTACACTTGCTCTAAAGGCCAAAGACAATGATAAATTCAGTTATGAGCATAATTGGCCAGCTGAAAGGGGGTTTACGGGATCCAAACTTTTTTGTATTTGACTTTACAAAAAAAATATATTCTTAATGAAAGATTATAAATCATGTCTACCATATCAAGCGAATAAAATATATTTTCCAAATACATAAATAAAGTCTGATGTCAACTGAAATATTTTACACATTTTGCCTCATAAAATGGGGTTAGGATAAATTTAACAGTTTGACGTTTGAAAGGTCTAATTTAGTTACAAAAATGTCAATGTCAACAACAAAATATTATTAAAGTATATGACATGAATTATTATTATTGAAAGTATCGAATAACGCTGATTATTAATTATTTAAAAATTTTAATGAAACAATTCAAGGTACGCTATTTAAATTTAATTGAGGTAAGTGAATGATTATATAGAATGATTTTTTTAGTTCAGGATGATATATACTGGTATAAGAAAGTTATGTCCTGGCCACATCAGATATTTTTAAATTGGATATATATTTTAATTTCTTTTTTTGTTTTTTGGTTCCCACAAGTCCAGTTTCTATCAACTTCACATTAAAGAAATGTGTTTTATCCAGGCTAAGTTAAAGGTTAAAGTTAATTTCCATACATGTATTCTGACAAAGTGAAACGGTAAATAAATGCACAAAAATGCTTTCTAATTATAAATAAAATTTCTGCTTTATTTCGGTCTAATTGCAATAGGCCAACCGTGCAAAGCAATATCCGGATTCTACCGGCGCCTCCGGCAGTTATTTAAAAATATGTGAATACTAGAGTTAATACTTTTAAGGGAGTTCTTTCCCTAGGGTCCAGAACTTCTAAAAAACTGCTTTTGCAAAAGAAAATATTTACTTTACAAATTAGATTTTTGCCACAGCTGTAATGCGTAAAAGCGTCTAGGTCACGAGTACTTGCCTAGAACTTGTTTAGGTGTATTTTCGTAACGGGGTATTCGACAAATTTGATCCAACTTAAAAGTTCAACATTTAAACATGTGTATATACAGGGTAAAATAGTTTGTGTGAATCAAACTTCGCAAATTGCAGTTTGTTAATAAACTATGTTGTTTTAATCACATCAATATTAATAAAATAAAGAAAAGTAATTTTTTTTCGCAAATTTCTAGTAAACTGTTGTTGGTCCTAACGAATTCTACGTTGAGAGTGTTTTAAAATGTATTTTGGATAATAAATATACCGGGTTTCACCCTCTTTTTTGTTTGGTTTCAAACTTAGCGCAATGATATTATACACAAATAAAAAACATTATTTGACATAAAAAAAAATATCATTTTCGAGTGGAATGAAAAAATAATAACTGAAAAATTTTTTTTTGCTAATTATTATTTACTAACTTTTACAAATCTTATCACAGATAAGTATAACATATATCTTTTTAAACAATTATTTTCCTGATTATTTGCCAAAACGCTGAAACTTGGATTACAAAAAAGGTAATATGCACATTATCTTCAGTACGACTGACTCAATAATGTTGTTTTTATTTCAATTATTCTGTTTGGTAAAACCAGCTGGCTACCCTGGTGACGCTACGTAAGCAGAAGACACAGGGTAACCAATAAAGAACCGACACTCTAGTATCAAGAGAACAACAAAAGAAAGCGGATTTTAGAACGCATATCTTTGATTAAACTATTAATTTAAAAAATCTGACATTTTCGTTCTAGAAAAAATAATAAAATAATTAATGGGTATTACAAATTTTTTTCTTTCACCACAGGTAATATTAATTAGGAATGAAAACGCTGAACGTAAATTAAGGCTCGTAAAAAAATTACCTCGAAATGAGCATCAAATCGCCATCAGCAACAGTAGCACTAACCCTGAATTCTCGTAAGAATGTCATTTGAACTGACCACGCCACATCGTAAATTTGCCAAATCAATGAAAGACATTAAAGTCATCAGCGTTTGCACGCCATGAAATATTCAAACCCTACTCGTAATTTTCAAATTAAACTTGAAAGAAGAAAAACGTTGACGTACAACGAAATAAAGCTGTTCAGTTTGAAAGTCATAAATAAAATGTGAAGTGAAGTTCTTTGCTTCAGAAACTGATGAATAAATTACTTTTAGTTGCGTAGACTATGATACTGATTTATAACGGATTTTACTAGATTTATTCCTTTTCAGATTGACTTACAGGTTACTTATAGAAGTGTCTCCATAGAACAAGCAATGCTTAATCTTAAAGTGTTAATACTTTTGAGATAACACACAAAATAAAATCGGCTGTTTTTGTTATTTGATATGCTAATTCGGACCACAGAAAACGTGCAACAGGGTTTAAACAATCTGCGCCCTAGATTGCTATATTGTTCTCCATATAAGGTGATCTGTTACTGAAAATTTAACTTTATAGTACATCCTGCTATTTATTTATTTAATTATGTAGATACATCATTCAGTCATAATGACTAATTACTGGATGAGACCTATTACAAAACTAATTACATTATAATAAAAGTTACAATATAAAATACATAAAGCAACTAGATCAGTAAGAAAATATTGTAAACAAAATTTAAGTAAGAAACATAATAGACAAAAAAACATAAAAAACGATAGAAAATAATTTACAATTTCAATTTTTTATAGCGGTAACAGAACAATCAAAAATACTAGCTTTTCTTGGAGACAGTTGTAACTATCGCACATAAAATATACAGGGGAAATCTTAAAATGATTGTCCCAGGTGCAACAAGATAAGAAGTTGTGTGATATCGGGATACCACATTCCGATACATGGAATAACAACAATTTTTTGGTTATTTTGGACAGTTTATTTTATTAATAATTAATTCATGTAAGAATATTAATGCTTGTTTTTTCCTACAATTGTTTACACTATCCACTGTAAATCTATTTAACAGAAATTCTTGGGAATATGATAGAAGGATATTCCCCATAATCCTCATCAATTTTGAATCAAAATTTTTAGAACCGTCTGCATCTCTGAATACACTCAAGCAGTTTTGGTACCCCATATTAAGGTCGCATATTCTAATTTGGATTTAATAAAGTATTAAAATATAGACACAGTAAGGAGACGAATGCCAGTAAAGCCTGCCGAATTTCTAATAGCAAATCCCATGTTTTTATTTGAAGACAGAACAGTAATTTTGACATGTTTATTAACAGCAAGTTTAACGTCAAATGTAACACCAGGATCTTTAAAGAATTCAACCCGTTTTAATATTGTAATATCTAGTTTATAGTCATGAAGAGATTCTTTCTTCCTAGAAAAAGACGTTACATTAAATTTGCCAGGACTGTGGGATCTCTTTCAAATGTTAGGAAATGTACTCGTTTTAATTGAGAGATTATAGATTTAATTTTTCTGCGCCGAATTATCAAGAATATATTTAACTGGAGGTTGATATGTAACTCATTAGTCATTAGTCATTACTTAAAGATCACACAGTAAGTTCTGCAAATTTTCAAATGGCATATAAATTAAGTGGTGTTTATATAGCACCTATATAAAAATAAAATAATTACCTGGTATGCTTTTAGATAAACAAATCGATTAAGTTTATGTTGCAATTAATATTCAGAATTAAAATACTTCTGTACATTCTCAATATTAGATTTTTTACATACGGTTTATTTTTAAAATTATATACTTATATATGAGGTTATCATAAAGTAAGGGGTCTATTTTAAATTCTTATATAGTTTTAAGAAATTATGCTAGTAGCAGAAAGTAAACAGAATCTAGTTGCCTCAATAATTGGATTTTAGTGTATCTATGGAAAACAAAAGAATTGTCGTGAAACTATTGATACAAGTGTCAAACGAAATAATCGTAATTTAGAGAATTGTTCTCAAAATATAACTCGCGTAACGTAAATTGTAACAATTTCAATATGGATCTGCAAACAAGAATTGGTTTAGTGCAATGTTATTATGAAGGCGGTAAAAATTACACTACTGGATTACGAAGATTTCATACGAAAATGGGTTTGAGTGCAAAATGAAGGCGTATCGTAATTTGATTAGCAAATTTGAAAGAATAGGGTCTGTAAAAGACCTTCCGAGGTTAGGAAGACCTAGGATTAGTGATGTCCAAGTTGCAGAAGTTCTTCAGGAAAATCAAAACGTAGCCAATACTAATCCGCTCAATCAGTAGTGTGAATGTGATATCAAAACGATTACAAATGCCATACACCACGGTTTGGAAAATTTTACGGAAAATCCTAAAAATGTATCCCTATAAACTGCAACTGCTGTTTGAATTAAAGGACGCAGATTTTACTCTCAGGTACGATTTTTCATTACACGTATTGGCTCAGATGGAAATTGAACCCGAATGGTTATCCCGTATTTTCTGGACAGATGAAGCCCATTTCTCTCTTAATGGTGGAATTAATACTCAAAACTGTCGAATATCATCAACAGAAAATCCACATGAAATCGTTCAGCAAGGCCTTCATGAGAAAAAAGTCACCGTTTGGTGCGGTTTCACAGATAATTTCATCATTGGTCCATACTTTTTCGAGGAAATACAGAATGGGGAGGCCGTATCTGTAACTGTGAACGATACCTGCAAATGTTAAGGGATTATGCAATTCCACAGTTGCAAAACGAGCACGAACAAATTGAAAACATGATTTTTATGCAGGATGGAGCACCTCCGCACATTTACCGACCAGTTAAAGAATTGTTAACTGCGGTTTTTCAAGATCGTGTTATAAGCAGACATTTTGCAAATTTATGGCCACCAAGATTGCCTGATATTAACCCAGCGGATTACTGGCTGTAGGGTTATTTAAAAAATTTGGTGTATTAGAGAGCAAGTTCATGCAATTCAACCAGAAATGTTGCATAGTGCTGTATACGATTTGGAGGAACGGTTGGTAATATTACAACAACAAAATGGAGGTCATATCGAGCATTTGCGGTCACTAGTGTTTGACATCAGAATCCCATTATGTAAGCAACTAGATTCCATTCACTTTTTGTTTTTAATTTGATTTGTTAAGAATATATAATAAGTTGAAATATATACCTTACTTTATTATCATCCGTTATATAGAGTGCTCCGTGTAAAATTCTTCAAGACAATTACTCAAAAAGAAACCAATTTTTAACTCAGTAATCGCGAATTGACGTGGACGTGGCAACGCTATAACATAATTTCTTGATGGCAGTTTATATGGGGTGTTAATTAAATATATGCCAAAATTATAGGAGGTTATTTTTTACATTTCATGACGAAAAGTTCCTATTAACATATGTCCTAAAAAGAATCTTAAAACTTATGGTGGAACAATAAACATTCAATAATTAAACTTGTATGTATGGCATAACAAATAAACAAAATTATCGGCCTACTAAATTTGGATTACTTATTATTGCAGCAAAATGTTTCTTTTTATGCCATAAAATATTACTTTATTTTGCCAAATAACTTCAAAATGATGCACAATACGAAAAAAATACAAGATACCAAAAAGTTTAAGAAATGAAAAAGGAAGTTAACTAAGTAAAAAAAACAGTGCCACCGTAAAAAGAAATTGGGGGCTTTTAAAGGGGTCATGACCCTAAAAAAGTATCATCCTGTATCATCCTGTAAATTGTTGCAAAAATCAGTAAAGCCATTGGAAACTGTAAAAAGTAGTATGTACAACAAATTTAAATCAATTACAGTCAAACTTCTCTAACTCGAACCTCCTAAATCCCACCGAGACTGTTCGAGTTAGAGAAAATTTGAGTTAAAGAAAATACTTCTAAAACAAAGTATATATCAAGGGCACAGAAACATATTCGAGTTACAGAGAATTTCGAGATATAGAATTTTGAGTTTTAGAAGTTTAACTGTGTGACGTACTTACCACCACAATGCTTATTTGTGTGTGTGTGTGACGTGTCACTTTGGCACCCTTAAGTACAGTAACGGTACTTTGAATTTTTATTACGGTAACGGTCTCGAGCGCCAGTTCCTGTGTTAAAGTGTAGAAACACCACTTTATTCTATCAGCTGTGTGATAGAGGCTAGGGTAACTCAGTGACGAAACGGAATGTCCAGGCGGTCTATGTGTGTGGTTGTCGGTTACGTAGCAATGGACGACTTCACCTTACCTACCGAAAATGACTTTCGGTGTATTTAGGGCCGGTTGCATCGACGTGGTTTAGCCAGAGTTCAACTAAACTTCGTTTAAAATCCAAGATTACGATTATTACAACAATCGTAACATAGGATTTTTAATGAAGTTCAGTTGAACTTTGGCTGAACCATGTCGATACAACCGGCCCTAATAGATTTACTTACTTATATCTTTGCTTTAAATAAAAGGCAGAAGTTCAACTTCACTTACTCTACTCGGGCTTTTAACTGTAAACTGTCTTTTAAACTTCTAAATCAGAGATATGCGTGAGTGACTGGAGACACTAGAAGTTAACTTTCGTTAGTTAATGATAGATTAGAGCGGTAGGTTATCAAATCGGCCTCAAGCTTACTTTTTGTACAAATTAGTTATAATGAACACGAGTATCGGACGGAACGGTTTATACATTACTTCCCCGGAACACCTAGTGAGATTCTTTCCACGGATCGAAGATTAAAAACCTTACTTGTGCCAATTCTCGTGCACCTAATGAAATCCTTTCCACAGATCGCAGATTAAAGATTTCACCGGTACTTTATTGCAACTACGATTGAAATGGGACTCTTTCCACAAATCGAGGATTAAAAGTCCTATCTTTACGTCAATACCAAATAAAATGACAACCGAATAATTCCAATGCTCGTCGTTGAATGGATAACCCAACTTTATTAATGAATCGCGAAATTTCCCGAATATCTCTGACTTATTCGGAAAACAGGCACTTCGGACAAAATAATACAACGGTAAATTCGGGCATAAACGGTAAAACAACGGAAATACAAATAAAGACAGTAAAAACACCAAAACACTATATACTGCACTCGACGCGCGTTTCGCCAAATAAGTTAGTATCATCTGGAGATGATTAAAACTAATATCATCTCCAGATGATGCCAACTTGATTGGCGAAGCGCACGTCAGTACAGTGTATAGTGTTTTGGTGCTTCGTGGAAAACTGCGTCAGTGTTATCTTCACATCAAAGGTTCTAAACCACTCCAGGAATAACATGTTTGTAAAATACGGCCATCTCCTCTTAATAAAATGTATATTCAAAGTCAATTGATATGACCGCAAACTACTGGCGTTAAACCAAAGCTTTTATATAACGTACACTTGATTCGGGCTATTTAATTTTTCTCTGATTATAACATTAAATATTAAATCTACTTAAAATTTCAATACATGTATACGAGACAGAAAACTACCGCCCATATTTTTTTTATGTATATAGCTATATTATTACATTGCTAATGCAACTGCTTATATAAATGAAAGCAATTTTGCGAATGACATGACAGGTTATCGATTTTACCGTTAAGTATGTGTCGTTGTCCCACTTTTAATGCTTTGCTTTTGTATCGAGTTTGTTTTGACTTTAGACGCAAAGTTGTGTCGGGACGTATACCACGTATGTCAATATCGTCAACCCTAATATCCAGGGAGATCAGACTGCGATAGTTCCATTTTTGGTAAAGGGAATTTGAGAGTAATAGATAAGATTTCTCTTCAGGATAAAATAATATTGGTACTGAGATACTTACAAATTATTCTATAACGTTATATATCACTATATAATCTATTCCAGGTGCTTTTAAATTAGAGTAAATAGTACTATTTTTTTTATTTAATTATTTATTTATTTATTTATTGACACCATTCAACGGACACCATTTACAGAATGGGAATTACAAAAATATAGTATAAAACAATATATAAAAAAGTAAAAAACAATATTACATAGAGGATTAAAACATAACTTTAAAATGTACATATACATATATACATATATACCTACATACACACATATCGATATACATATCTATAAGTAAATGATGCAAATTTAATCAAGAAAAAAATTGTTTTACAATTTTTTTAACTGTAACTACATTGCAGAAGAAAATATCAAGAATATGTTGGTGTTTATTATAATTATTGCACATTTGATGTAAAGGAGAAAATTTACCAATATTTGTATGAGGTATACTCAAAAGGTTACATGCTGCCTTGCGGTTACTCTGGGAACACGAAAATTTAACATTTGTAATATATCGGAACAGTCTATGTCATTAGTTATTAATTTGTTCAAGAAGGTTAACTGAGATTTCACCCGTCATTTTTCGAGGCTATCTAAAGAAAATCCTTCCAGCATATATGCATTCGGATATCCAATAGCTGGGTATAATAATCCATCCTCTCTGAAACAAGCATATTTTAAGAACTTCCGCTGTATCTTTTCAATACTGTTAAATACGTGACAAAATAAGCACAAATTTTTATATAAACATGTGCCCTTATATGCACTGTTTTCGAGATACCGTGAATTATTCTTGTTTTTAGTGCGATCTTTAGAACTATTAGAGGAAAAAAAGTGAAACAAGGAAAGTAGTTTTCATTTTAAGAGATTTATTATTTGAAATAATTGCTGTTTTTTTTATCAATCAGGGACGTAACCAGATGGGATTAGTGATACATATTTATAAAAAATTACGCTACACCCCTGATCATTAGGAAAATTTTTAGAATTTTCGGTAAATCCATTTATTTATAACAAAAAGTATCTTGCATTTTCTTGTTTGAGGTATAGTTTTTCCATAAACGAGTATTGCATTACTTTATTTCTTTGTGTTAGTTATTATATCTTTAAGTATAATAACAAAATTAAGCGGACACTAGGTTTTCTTATGGCAAATTTGCGTAAACGCTCTGTATATTGATTTAACATGGATACACACATGTAAATATATGAAAGAAATAATGTTCGAGTTTTTCGGACTTTCACGTATCACGAGAATAATTTTTTTTGTTACCTATTTTTTAGATATCTTTCAATCGTCAGCGTTTTACTTGTTTTACACAGCTCTTTAATTTGTTTTGATTGCTGTTTTTGTATTTCTTGTGTGTTTTTGAAGTTTTCCGAAGAACAGAAAAAAGTTTTATTGTGACAAATTTCATAATGAGTCCTGAAGAAGCAGCTCAAACTGTTGTTTTACATAATGATTGCCGATATATCCGTTATATCGTCAACTTACTTGGCATCCCTCGAGGCACTGTATTTGATGCAATACAAAGATTCCGGGAAACTAATTCTTACTCAAGAAGACCTGGACAAAGGAGACTACGAGCAATAAATGAAGCTGAAGACTCATTTCCTCGACTCGTTCTGCGAGAACGGACACTTCCTGGTACAGCTGAGACTAGAAGCTCGGTAGATGTTCATGGTACCTGGTTTCATTCGATACTGTACGAAGAAAGTTGAGGAAACAAAATTTAACACGGCATGCACCAGCTACTGTCCCTCTTTTGGACGCAGGTCATCGCAGGCAGTCCTTGGAATTTGTGCGAAGTCATGCCCATTGGGATATGGATGAATGGCGATGCATTGTCTTCACGGATGAGTCTCATTTAACAAGGTATTCACCTGATCGTTGCCAACGAATGTTTCGAAGACCTGAAGAATGATATGCCCAGTGTTGCTTTTCTTCTAGTGTACAGTTTGTTGGTGGAGGTGACGATATGCACCCATATAATTTCTTCGTAAGCTCGTACGGTCCTTGTAACCTCAATGCTGACAGGTACATCAGGGAGTGTTTAGAACATATGGTACTTTTTGCGACATTTGTAGGAGAATATTTTCTCCTAATGTAGGATAATGCACGATCGCACATAACCCGGATAACTCGCCAGTATCTTCACGATGTTGGTATTCAGATACTAGGATGGCCACCCAGGAGTCCTGATCTAAACCCGTGGGACGACCTAGGCAGCAGGATTAGGCTGAACTACGGCAAGTTCCATACAGTACTTCAGCTAGAACAGGCGCTGCTGAATGAATGGGAGCAGATTCTCCAGGATGAGGTTGCATGCCACAAAGAATGCGAGCTGTCATTCAAGCTCCAGGAGGAAATACTCGATATTGAGGCATGTTTTTTTTGCAGTTCTCTAATTTGTTATCTAATTTGCAAAAAGTGTATTTTTTAGGTTATTAAAGTGAAATTTTCGTTTATTTTGTAATGTAATATTTATTCTTGAAGATTCAATTTAAATTAATTTGATTCAGATTGAAATTTTTTCTAAATGTCCGGTTAATTTTGCTGGTGAGTATAAGAAAACTAAATATTTTAACAATAAATTCCTCTTTCTTCTCCTTAGTAAAAATTTATTGTGGTTTATTTTAATCCAAATCTAGTGGGCTCCTGTCACAGTATTATTTAAAGTGTCAAAAAATCCTTATTGGGATGGTTAGCTTTAATAATCCTGAATATGCAGATATGTACCTATTGTGTGTCTTGATGACGCTGAGAAACTTCATCAGGAACATTTCCCTGGCAGAAAAATTTTGAATCAAAAACTTTAAAGCAATCGATAGACATGTAAAAGCAATCGCTGAAGAAGAAATTCTTGAACAGTAGGAAGATATCCAAATACCAGTACAAAAAAAATGCACAACAGCTTGGAATAAATCATGCGCTAGTTTAGAGACCAATTCATGACCATACCATTTTCAAAAAGTTCATGAATTGAACCCAACTAATATCCCATATAGACAGAAATTTTGCTATAATTGTACAGAAGATTCTCTTTTTATTAATATACTGTTCATCGATGAAGTTTGTTTCTCACGTGATGGCATAATCAATTTCCATAAAATGCATTACTGGACACATGAACATTCATAACTCGTTTCATAACTTTTAAAATGAACTGCCAATAAGCATCGATTTTCTTTAAATATTTGGTGTGGTATTGTTAGAGATGAACTGATGGGTCCATTTGTTCTACCTGGACGATTAACTGGCCAAAAACAGAGTTTATTTTTGGAGGACAATTTACTAGTAATACTGGAACAGCTCACTTAGCTAATTGCTACCCTTTAATATGGATTGGAAGGTAAGGTTTCGTTTCATGGCCTACAAAGTGTCCCGATTTGAACCCGTTTAATTTTTTCTTGTCGGGCCACCGAAACAGTAGTTCCGATTTTTGCAGAGTAGCAGCGGAAAACAGGATAATATTTTGAAACTATTCGAGCTATGTCAGGAATTTTTTCGACGTACTGAAGTGCGCGACGCCATTTTGAACAATTTTATAAATTAACTAATTTTTTTGGAGAGATATTTAACTTTGATCCTATATTTATGTACACCTTCTGAACTGCATTTCTATTAAAACTAAATTTATTACAGTTTAATTATTCCAAGATAATTCCAGATAGAAAAGAGTTTGTGATTTCCTCACAACAAATATACATTTATAACTTATCTCTTAAGACCGCGGAAATACCAGTTGCTCTTTTCGGTTACCCTGTAACATTTAATAGTAAGAAAAAAAAAACAAAAAAAAAGGGAAGTCAGTAATAAAGTCCAACAATAAAGCATATTGTTATGTATTTTTTTACAAGCCAGAAGTTATTGACTTGAATAATAAATAAACTGATTATGCGTATAAATTTATTTAATAATACTAGACACGCAAGGTGGTTGTCACAGAAAAGCATAGCGGCCGAAACTAAATTTTGATAATAATATTAATTTACATCCAGATTGAAGACTCGGAAACCCATTGACTACCATTAGTTGCTTTCATAATATTCATGATATTGTTGTATATCATAATAAAATCTTAATAGGTCAACTGAAAATAGTAGTATTATTTACGATACAGTCACACTACTTGTTTTGCCTTGGAATGTGACAATGCTATTTTTTTAATTATTTTGACGAAACCAAATAAGTATGGGGTTATCATAAAGTAAAGGGTCCATTTTAAATTCTTATATAGTTTTAAGAAATTATGCTAGTAGCAGAAAGTAAACAGAATCTAGTTGCCTCAATAATTGGATATTAGTGTATCTATGGAAAACAAAAGGATTGTCGTGACAACTATTGATACAAGTGTCAAACGAAATAATCTTAATTTAGAGAATTGTTCTCAAAATAAAACTCGCGTAACGTAAATTGTAACAATTTCAATGTGGATCTGCAAACAAGAATTGGTTTAGTGCAATGTTATTATGAAGGCGGTAAAACTTACACTACTGGATTACGAAGATTTCGTACGAAAATGGGTTTAAGAGCAGGGCCGTGCAAAATGAAGGCGTATCGTAATTTGATTAGCAAATTTGAAAGAACAGGGTCTGTAAAAGACCTTCCGAGGTCAGGAAGACCTAGCATTAGTGATGTCCGAGTTGCAGAAGTTCTTCAGGAAAATCAAAACGTAGCAATCAGTAGTGTGAATGCGATATCAAAACGATTACAAATGCCATACACCACGGTTTGGAATATTTTACGGAAAATCCTAAAAAAGGTATCCCTATAAACTGCAACTGCTGTTTGAATTAATGGACGCAGATTTTGCTCTTAGGTACGATTTTTCATTACACGTATTGGCTCAGATGGAAATTGAACCCGAAAGGTTATCCCGTATTTTCTGGACAGATGAGGCCCATTTCTCTCTTAATGGTGGAATTAATACTCAAAACTGCTACTGTCGAATATGATCAACAGAAAATCCACATGAAATCGATCAGCAAGGCCTTCATGACAAAGAAGTCACCGTTTGGTGCGGTTTCACAGCTAATTTCATCATTGGTCCATTCGAGGAAGTACAGAATGGGGAGGCCGTATTTGTAACTGTTACTGGTGAACGATACTTGCAAATGTTAAGGGATTATGCAATTCCACAGTTGCAAAACGAGCGCGAAGGAATTGAAAACATGATTTTAATGCAGGATGGAGCACATTTACCGACCAGTTAAAGAATTGTTGACTGCGGTTTTTCAAGATCGTGTTGTAGGCAGACATTTTGCAAATTCATGGCCACCACGATCGCCTGATATTAACCCAGCGGATTACTGGCTGTGGGGTTATTTAAAAAATTTGGTGTTTAGAACACGGTCAACAACCCTGGAGGAATTAAAGGACAGTATTAGGGAGCAAATTCGCGCAATTCAACCAGAAATGTTGAATAGTGCTGTATACAATTTGGAGGAACGGTTGGTAATTTTACAACAACAAAATGGAGGTCATATCGAGCATTTGCTGTAAGTAGTGTTTGACATCAGAAATCCCATTATGTAGGCAACTAGATTCCATTTACTTTTTGTTATTAATTTGATTTGTTAAGAATATATATATAATAAGTTGAAATATATCCCTTACTTTATAAAAACCCGTTATATTATAATTAAACAATGTTTTGTATTAAGGACCAGAAAAATAATATGCTTATAAAACAAAGACGATTTAGTGCCATATCCAAAAAAAAAACAATTATGCAGCTACGGACACGTGTTTTGGAGTTATTGCCACTAATCAGCGTAGCGTAACTAAGGAATTGGATCTAGGATGGGATAAATCAGGAACAAGAATTAAAATAATGCTGGAAAGTACAATACAGTTTATTTAATATACTTATATACAGAGTGCTACAGTTTTAACCAGTCAAACTTTAGAGATCGATATAACACGTAGAAATAATACTATAATAATAATAATTGCTTTCTAATAGGTTTATAGATCGTACTATTATTATTTTGACGTGCTCTGTCGATCTTTAAAGTTTGACAGGGTAAAACTGACTCACCCTGTATAGCATCATGCTCCCTAAAAATACAAACTGTCGATGTTTGATTAATTTTATTTATTTCCTCGGTAAATTAAACATGAATGAATTGAAATTTTCTGAGGTAACCCACTTGATACTTATTTTATGATAAAGAGCAAAAATTCAGCTTGCCTTTTAATTCCAAAGCCGCTGTAGGTATTCTGGTCTATGTTAGACAGGAAAACAACATGCATTATAGTCTGTGCGATATTTCCACCTTCATTACCTGATTATATATTTATCTATGATTACCAGCTACCCCTAGCGCAAGGCAACAATATGTCCATTCCGCTCTCACCCATTACCTTTCTTGCGATATGTTTTACAAAAAACTACTTTATTTGGACCAAAAAAAACATGTCTGTATCAGCAATCAATATTTTCATATCAAGCTAGCAAAGCCCGATCAACTTTTGGTGTTAAGAATAGTTAACAGAATTTAAATTTCATTCAATGCAAAAGAATATATAATATTCATGAAATATGTTAAGAAATATATTTCGATTTATTGGCAAATATGCTTTGATCGAATATTAAACAACAAATTCCTCGAAGTGTGGAAATTGGGTTTTTAGGTAGACACCATTGTGTATATTTATGTGGATAAAATCATTACCGTCAAAATATAGTATGAATCTTCTTAGTATTTTTTTTATTGTTTGATACCGAAATAGGTCAAATACAACACGTACAACGTCTCATAGTATGTAGGTGTTATTAAAATAATCATTTGGGAACAAATTATAAAATAAATTCGGTAGGTAAAGTTTATTCCAAACTTATTTGCAACAAAAAAACGTCGACTTCTTTGACGACGGTAAAGGGATTAAAGAAACCGACGTTTTTTATGTTGCAAATAAGTTTGAAATAAACTGTACATAATTTTTCATTTTATGTCATAAAAAACAAAACAAGTAATTTATTTATTTATTTATTTATTTATTTCAGATACCCCATCCAACAGTATTTGCATACTAATTATAGGATGGGAATACAGCATAATTAACAAAAAAAAAATAAAAGTAATAATAATAATTACAAACAAAAAATAAAAATGAGAATATTAATTACAAAAAAAAAAAAAAAATAAATTGACAATTGAAAATTGACAGTTCAATGCATTTGCAGCAGCAAAAAAAGGAAGAATTTGTTTTACTCCACTGCCAGTGAAGAACAATTTAAATGCTTACTTAATAAAAAACTTTATCAAAAACAAATACAGGGTGTATTTAAAAAGTTATCCTCGACAAAAGCTGTTGTTGACAAAAATACTTGCCCACTCGGATAGGACAAAACATTGGGCTCTTCATTACTGATGTATGATGGATGAATTAGTAACCATTATGCAATAAAAAATATATCTTAGTTTTAAATGAAGCTGATTTGCTTACATTTGTGTTTTAAAAGGATTCAAGTATTGTGTGCTTACGGGCAAAATAAATAAATTCCAGTAAGTATTCCTTCGGTTGGAGTTCTCATAAATAACTAAGGAGTCTTAGAAAAAAGGGAATAATTCATGAAACATTTCACATATTCTGGGTAGACCAGTAAAAATACGGTTATTGAAATATTATGCAAATGCCATGATTTTTTCAACACAAACTTTCGTCCAGGCCTTATACCTCACCGTTAGCTTTTTAAGTTATGAATATTTTATTTAATACAGTTATAGTGGTCAATGTTGTGCGGTTGTTTACTAGAGGTAAATGTATTTATGAGACCTTGCTGTTATTCGTGTTTTAACAAAGAATCCAGATTAGAGCAACTAGCATGCACGAAATAGTTTAACACTCTTAGATGTATGCATTATTATTATGCTTTAGGTCGGATTGCAGACAAAGTTAAGGATAATTGCATACTGGGCTGCGTTACAATTTTTTATTTTTTTTTTTGAAAAATAATTCGGACAAAATATTGTGAGACTTCGAAAGAGATGTAAAACTGTGAATTCAGTTAAGATGCAAAATAAACGCGTTAAAATTCCCTACGATAGAGTGGAATACTAAAAATTTTTTTGGTAAGGGTTTTCGTTGTTTACACAAGTACCTTCTTCTGACGTCGGTAATTAGTCTTGGTAGCTGAAATAGGCTGAAGTTATACAGGGTGTCCCGAAATTAGTGTGCAATATTTTACCAGCTGCTTCTACGGCTAGAAATAGGAAAAAAGTTCATATAAACATTGGTCGAAAAATGCTTCCTAAGGGAGCTACAGGCCCCTAAAGGCCCTTGAGGATTTTTATCGAATATCTCCAAAACCACTCAAAGTCAAATATTGAAAATTTACACAGCCGCTACTCTTCTTATGTGTAATAAGATGAAATCGAAATAATTCGAAAATTCTTTCCAGGGCTGTCCCAAACTGGGGGGCTGTGGGATTAAAATAACCCCAACTTTTTTTGTATTTAACTTTCTTCTATTTTTGACGGTGGAATATGAAATTTTACAGTTTTATATGTAAGAAAGGTACTCTTGATAAACATCGATAAAATGCACCGTTTTTGAATAATATCGACATGAAAATTTTATAACATGGTATGAGATAGGTATTGGGAATTTAAACTAATTTTTTATTAATAGTAGGCCATGAATAAAATAGAATGCTTCATGCCGCTATGATATAATTTGATGTCAGAGCTGTACAAGGTTAATAAATTTGTATAAACAGTTGTATGATATAAAATCCTAAGAACGCGTATCGAAAAAAAAACGTTTTGTCCCATTTTCTATCAGTTATTTCATTTGTGCGCCTTTAATCACGATTTTCATTAAGTCGATTTAAAATGCCGAGATTTATAGAGATATTTTATAGGGAAATGACTGATATGTATTTTGTGTACGGTTTTTACAATGGTAGTGCATTAACCGTAGTAAGGGAATACCGAAGAAGATTTCCCAATCGTAGAATACCTGGACATTGAATATTTGCAGTTCTTCACCGGAATTTGGCAGACCATGGAGATTTTAAAAGGTCTCGAGGCGCAGGAAGGCCACAAGGAAATCATCGTATGGATATAGTTTTGAATCATTTAGAAAATGATCGACAAATAAGAATTCGAAGAGTTTCAGTAATTGTCAACATACCTCGCTCAATAGTTAATAAAAAATGTAAATACCTAGATAATTATTTATCTTAATTAATAAATTCAGATAGAAAGAATGACGGTAATGCAAAGAATATACCCATACCATTTTAGACTCGTGCAACATTTAACGGAGGCAGATTTCACGACTCCAGTTTTGTCAATGGATATTAACGAACAGAAATATTCTTCCTAGCATATTATGGACTGATAAGGCAATATTCACTAGGAACGGAGCTTTTAATGTGCACAATATGCATCACTGGTCGGATGAAAATCCACGAGTTGTTCGGCGCACAAATTTCCAACATAGATTTTCGGTGAATTTATGGGCAGGAATCATTGGGGATCAAGTAATTGGCCCAATAAAATTCCCCAATCGTCTTGATGCAAAAGAGTATTTAAACTTCCTCCAAAACGACCTTATCCATTTATTACCGTTGAATGTTCGACATGAGGTTCGACAAAATATGCATTTTCAATATGACGGTGCGCCTGCCCATTTTGGGCGCAAAGTTCGAACTTGGTTGCATCAACATTTTCCAGCCAGGTGGATAGGTCGAGGTGGTCCTATAGCTTGACCACCTCGTTCACCGTATCTAAACCCATTAGATTTTTACTTTTGGGGTTATATGAAGGGTTTAGTTTACGCCACTGAAGTAAATACACGAGAAGAACTACTTCAAAGAATAAATCAGGCCGGAAATGTATTAAGAAGAAATATATTCAAGACTTTATGGGCTTCTCAGACTTTAGAACGTCAAGCGAGACTGTGTATCCAAGAAAATGGAAATTTGGTTGAACACCTGTTACAATAAAACTATGTAAAATTCAGATTTAATTTTGTTGATATAAAAAGATTACTGGATGATTTTTGTTCATATTGAGTATGATAGTTTCGCTCGAGTTATTCATAAAAAAATATTTTTCACCTATTTTCCAAGCAACAAATTAAAAATATTAGTATGTATTTTATACGGACATGAAATAATAGACAAAACTCATCTGGTACAATGTATTTTGCTCCATATGTTATAAAATTTAAAAAACAAATAAAATTAGTTAAATTTTAAGTCGATATTATTCAAAAACGTGCATTTTATTGATGTTCATCAAGAGTCCCTTTTTTACGTATAAAACTCTAAAATTTCATATTCTACCGTCAAAAGTAGAAAAAAGTTACATATTATAAATAAGTTGGGGTTATTTTAACCCCACAACCCCCCAGTTAAGGACAGCCCTGGATAAAATTTTCGAATTATTTCCATTTCATCTTATTACACATAAGAGGTGTAGCGACTGTGTAAACTTTTATTATATGATTTTGAGTGGTTTTGGCGATTATCGATAAAAATCTTTCTCAGGGGCCCACCTTTAGGGGCCTGTAGCTCCCTTAGGAAGCATTTTTCGACCAATGTTTATATGAACTTTTTTTCCTATTTCTGGCCGTAGAAGCAGTTGGTAAAATATTGCATACTAATATCGGGACACCCTGTATAAGTGGAAAAAATTGTATTTATTCATAGATTGGATAAGAGGGTAAACTTTTTTATTTCTCATTTTACGCGGAAAATTCATTCTTCATAAAAAGTTATGCTTTTGTTAAAATATGATTGCTATGAAGTAAGTTAACATGTCATGTACAGGGTGTTCAGAAAATTAAAAAACTTGGAATTATGTAAGAATAAACTACGTTCAATTTTAACTATATGAAAAACTGTCACTAAGAAAAGTTGTTTAGAATTAAAAAACCGCTGCCAATTACTTGATCAAAACTTTCTCACCGTAGTAAAACTCGACGTATGGTGGTTTATAATAAAAGTAATTTTTGAGGTTTCAAAAAATTTCCATTTTTTCACGATTCAAAGTCACATTTTGACGTTTCAAAAAAGTCACCTTGACGTTTCAAAAAAGTCGTATTTTTTGACGTTTCAAAATGTTACATTTTCTGACGTTTCAAAAAAGTTACATTTTTTGACGTTTCAAAAAAAGTTACATTTTGACGTTTCAAAAAAGTTACATTTTGACGTTTCAAAAAAAGTCACTTTGACGTTTCAAAAAAAGTCACAATATTTGAGGTTTTAAAAAGTTACATTTTGAAATGTCACTAATATTTTTTTTAGACATTGGGACCGATTTTGCTCATCAACGAACCCAATCGCTCCCTTGATCTCTTATACCAAATTGGAAAGCTTTATCTCAAAAACTGTAGCTGTTATCGCGAAACAGACATACACACAGACAGACAGACAGAAAATTGTTTCTGTCTGAAATTTTGTGTATCGTCATAATTCGTCGAGATTCGTCCAGAAATGCAATAAAAATTTTCAAAATTTTTTTCACGAATACATACCTTCCTGACTTTTAGGGGTGTGGAAGTAATTTATGTTAAAATTCCAATTTGTGGGTAGATCTACCTAATTCGACTTTTTTAAAAATGTTCAAGTATTAAGTGTTATCATGCGGTAAAACTTACGGTAAAATAAAAATTATTTTCTTCTTACAAAAATTATTAAATAAGACAGCTAATTATACTCGTAATTATAAATAATAAATTTTCAGCGAAAAATGAGAAATAAAAAAGTTTACCCTTTTATCCACTCTAACTGTGGACATTCTGTATAATATGAATGAGTTTTTTGCACGACCGGGAATAGAAATCGATTTAGCTGGTGTTAAAATCGTGACAGAAGAAAGCATTTTCTCTCTAGGGAGAGAAAATGCACTGCCCAAAATAATTAGAGGATCATAAGTTAAAATTTGAACAGGTTTTTCTAAAATTATGGTATTTTGGTCAAAATTGGTATGCACTAGGCCTTCTTAGAACTCAAACTCGTCCGTCATTGGAGTCGAGGTGTCTTCTAGTCTAGTGTTCACTTTTCAATAATAGAAAATAACAAATTAGAAAACCGTATGTTTAATAACAATTTTTGCTTCGAATTTTCACTAAATCTCACTGATTTTTGTCTACTTTCACACTTATAACAATGCCACTTGTAATGACAACAAATAAATCATGCAAATATAAGCTATTATGACGGTAGCCAACTTGATTAATAAATTTATGAAATATTAAATATGAAATAATTTTCGTCGAAGAGATATCAGTTTTTATTATATTTTAACAACAAGAAACATTTCGTCTAAAAAATCCGTAGGATTCATTCGGGTTGATGATTTACATTCAGAGAGATGTATAGAATGAAATTCTAAAGGTTTTTTTTTTCACAAAAAAGAAGCCATAAGGTTATTACGGGAGCGTGCAACTCCAGCGTCTTAAAACCATTATAAAGTAGGTAATTAGTAATAAAAATTTGGATCAAAATTTTTAAGGCGTCTTTTTAACGATTTTCCACAACGTTGTGGAAAATCGTTTTAGATTTTAACATTTAAAAGAATTTGTTTTTTTTTTTCAAATAAAAAAAATATATTTTTCCCTGCGAAAGGTAAATGTAAATGTAATGCAAACTGTAAAACCATATCCTGTAGTTGTAAAAAAATAACTTAATCTGTATATCCGTTTGTAAATGCATTCATAATAATTGCCAAAATGTATCTTTAGAAATATAAAAGGTTATGTTAACTTATATCAATTATTATTATTACTCTCTTTTTATCAGTTATTATTAATTGTTAATCGATTATTATTATTGCTGTTATTTGCTTATTTTAACCTTATTAAACTTGCATTTTATGATATTTATGCTGTTTTTGATTTCATACCTTACTTCAAAAACTATTTTTCTTTTTAATGTTAAAATTTTAAAACGGTTTTCCACAACGTAGTAAAAGCCATTATAAAGACATGCCTTAAAAATTTTAGTTCAAAATATTATTTACTAATTATTTTTAAATGGTTTTAAGACGCTGGAGTTGTGCGCTCCCGTAATAACCTTATGGTTTTTTTTGTAACCTTTAGAATTTCATTCTTTACATATTTTTGTCAATATCATCAACTGTGATGTGCTGATTACTAAAGCTGGCCGAGGTCACCTGGCCGATAAAGCCGTCATATGACTCATATGTTTACATCATATCATAATACTTGAATAAGTACAATAAATGGAAATAAATTTTAACAATAATGTTACATTTTATAAAAATTTGTATAAAACTCACCCTTTTAAGCAGATTTATGAAGTAGTTTGGTTGTCGTCATCACAAAGTGGGGAAGATCTATAGTATAATAGCATCAGGTATGTTTCTACAGCTGTCTCCGTCAGCGATGTTCGCTTTGGTGAAAAAATATGTTTGTATTTTGAAAATGACCGTTCGACATCTACGGATGTAATACAGGCATAAGTAAAACAATCTATGAACTCACTTAACGAAGTTGTAGATGCACCATCACAAATTTGTCTTAATTTGCTAAAATCAGGATCTTTCTGTAATACACTCTCGAATTTTTCACTAACGCGATTATTTTTTTGCGTCATTTATAGCCTGTAGCTGTGTATTTACATCGTCCACTATTTGCAGCGATTCCACTAATGACAACGAACTATTTTGCAATTTTTCTATTGCGTCGTGTAGTCCTCTATAATTGTTATTAATAGTTTTTAAATCTGTTTCAAGGGAAACGTCTTGAAAGCTTGTCTGGCTTTCCCTAATAGCTGCAGCCTCGTTAGGGTTGAACTGTAGTATCACAGCTTTTATTTGTTGAAAATATTTAGCATAATAAAAAGCCGCTTTCAACCACGTTCCCCAACGTGTAAAAATCGACTCTGGTGGTTCAGGGATACCAGGACACTGTCTGTGAAATACTCGAAGTCGTTTAGGAGATTTGAGAAATACTTTTTTTGTATTTGCTATTAATGTATCTACCTCTGGAAAATATTTTCGAATCGTTTCTGCCACAAGATGTAACGCATGCACTTTACACGTAACATGTAAAAACCTACAATTGTCTCTTTAAAGAGAACGGCCTACCACGCCCATTGTCGCGGCACCATCAGTCACAAACATCAATACTTGACTTGTTGAAAGTTCAAATTTTTCGAATGTCTCCAACACCACACGCGTAATTATTTCGCCAGTACACCACACAGTTAGTCTTTTACTAGCTAGTAAAAGTGGAAATGTTGGTTTAAGAGGGTCCAGTACACGTACTATAATATTTAAAATAGAATTTTTTTTACAATCTGTCGTCTCGTCAATACATAACCAGAGCCGTGTATTTTTTAATCCACATTTAATCCTATTTACAATGTCTTCACGAACAGCTGGAATATATACGTAACCATGTACGACTTGGTACGTTCCCCTGGGGATTGTATTTATTCCAAAATTCCCGAAATGGTTGTTTATCCGGTATGTGTAGCGGAATATTACAGGCTATTAACATTAACAATAAATCAAACATAAACTGAGTTGTCAAAGGCATGCCATTTTTTTTATTTCTGATGTTGCACGGTGTTCATATGACGTCGACAATCTGTTTTATGCCAGCACATTAAGTCTTGATTGCAAACTTTACAAATTATTTTGCATCCGTCATAGAATAAATCCGGAAATTCACCGATAAATTTATTCACTGTGTCCGCGTACGGTCGTTTTTTACCCTTTGGCTCGTTTGACATTATGTATAATTTATAGGTACAACCTCATGCATTAACCTTTCAAATAAGACTGCAGCGTAAATCACTTCTAAATCGGCACGTGTGACGCCAGCGCAAGACTGTGGCTGTACTCCAGCCACCTCGGCCAGCTTTACTGATTACAGTACTTATTATTTTGGTATTAGTTGTGGTATTTAGAGTGTCCAATGAAATTAGAAACACTAACATAATTAAATCTTCATTAAAGAAGTTTTGAAACAGAATGGAATTTATTGTCTCTGACAAATTATTAGGTGTAACATTGTAATAAATATGATTATTATACTTGTATAAATAATTTACTCACGGCATGTAATTTTTTATACATGTTAGAAAAATACAAATTACTGCAATGTAATTCTGATTTAAGATTAAAACAATTTTAACATTTTTTAACACTTTTTAGCTCCAATTTGTATTTATCTGATGTAAATATATTCTTGAAACAGAATTAAGTTCTCATGCGGGTATATAGTCAAAACATTTGAAAAGTTTGGTAGTTAATCAAGATAATGAACTGAAATCGTGATACATTCCAGTTTTTTTATTGTTAATGGCAATTTATATATACTTGGCATATTATTATGTCGTTAAATTTTTTTTTCAGAAAAAAATTGCTTTCATTCAATGAATTAAATTGACCACAATTTTGAAAGACCACGCAAATTTCTAGATATCGATTCACCACAAAATTGTTTCGTCTCCGTTTAACTTTATTTAGAAAAGTTTCTGGCATAATACCACCATGTCGTACAATGACAACATATATTTTTCTTATAAAGAAGTTTGCAGTTGATTACAAAATGGCTGAAAGCACCTTGTTAATCTTTGTCTTGAAGCAAGCTGACGTAGCCCATGGGCGCCGGGGAATAAAAAGAGAAGATAACGAGGATATTTTTTATATTTGGAACGATTTCTTCATGTAACTGAATTTTGTTATTTCGCCTTGGCCACATAGTACAACATAAACTCTAGGAAGAAATAGAATTAATATTATAGAGTGCGGACAAAATTTTAAGTATACTTTCGCAATAACTGCCGTGCGGAATGATAATTTTTTACTCACCAAATGTTTAAAAACGTCAACCGAAAGCAAAAATAGTAATACGAATTATATTAGGTATAGTTATAGGTTTTTTGTGAGTGGGTTCCTTAAGCGGACCCCATTGTGTACATCGGCAGGCGTATTGTGGCCCACTGTTAATTATATTCAACCCAATAAGTTCAGTCTCTTAATGGAACTGATAACTTTATTGTGTGAAAGTGTGTCCAGATCCTCTGGCAGCAGTTGTCCTTTGCCAAATATTGAGAATCGGATCCTCCCTACTGTGGGACAAGTGTATAAGACGCCTTCTCATCATCCTCTAGGCATAGGCGACACTCGACGTTTTTCGCCTGGTCAAGTTTATGCAGATGATAGTTTAGTCGATAATGCCCAGTATATAGCCCTGTTAGGGTTTTCAGGTTTACCCTGTTTAACTCGAAGTTTCCTTGTTCTTGATTTTAAAGGGTAATTTCTAACCGCCCTCGAATAAATTAACCCGGTAACTCTTGCCAATACTGAAGAGTTTTCCTTTCAGGTCAAATTTAGATAGTCATCTTGGCAGCATCTAAGGATATGAAAGGAATCGGTTCGGGTCCAATAATTCTAGATTTTGCTCGTTCTCTGCCCAAGAAGTCGGCTATTTTGGTACCTTCCAAACCAAAGTGGCCAGACAAGACACACTGCATTATTTATGCTCAAATGACTCGTCTGACAGTTCCCTACTGTGTTATACTTATACCGGTAGTAGCCAAGAGATTTTAGAGCTGCTTGGCAACCTAGGAAAATTTTTATTGATCTGCTTGCACATTCATATTTCGAGACTTCGCACACACAGTTTAATGGCATGAACCGCGGACTGAAATATAGTTGCATTAGTACCTAGGTACTAATGCAAGCCTGAATCCTAGGCTTCAGGATATCCTCACCCTTGGTCTGTACTGTCTGGTCGGGGAAAGAAAACCCACGGAAAGAATGTGATTTCTGCATCCATTCACCATTAAGCAAAATGGACTACATGAATTACTGCATGGCAAATTTTTTGATCGTTTGCGTCTGCACCTACTCATTGGTTTTGCAGAAAGCTGGCGACATCGGTAATAATCTTCCTTGCCATGCGAGCCTTCTTTCGCCGGCTGAACAGTAGCTATGTATTCCTTCTGTTCCCTCTGGAGTTTTGGAACCGTCTGTAAACCAGCAACAGTCTACCCTTAGTAGGTCGGCTTTATTCCGATACCATTCATCTCTTTCCGGGAAAAGGATGTTGAAGGTCAGCTCGTAGTTGGTCATGGTAGACATAATATCCGATGGCATCCTTAGAATGCTGTGACTTTGTGTGATCAAGCAGCCTGTTCCGCTCTGCGGCATATTAATATATTTGGTGAGTGGGTAAGGAGGATTTCAGATGACGGTGTGATGACCGGAAACTACTTTCCGTACGCTAACGAAACCCGTAGAAAACCTCGATTTAAAATATTTGTGAATAGTTGAATTTGAGGAAGTACTGAAGTCTCGAGTGAAGTACTAGTAGAACAGGTGGGCTTGCTAATGATTTTTTGAGCATTTTTTACTTTATTTTGGATGCAATCATCCATATATCCTTCTCCAACTGCGGAATGTGTATTTTCGGCTCACGGCCGTATTACATCGTCATCTCACAATCCGATTTGACTTGGACAGTATTTTTTTTACTTTTACAATCATTCAGATTATGATAATTTAATATTAATGCTTAAGGATTACGTTAAGTAAAATCATCTAAATCGTTTTCAAATTTCTCCCGGACGCCACTGTCTTATGTACTACTTAGGACCAGCAGCTCGAAGGATCAAGTTTAACGCTTTATTGTTATGTCAACAAGAACAGAGAAAATGTATCCAATAAAAACAAAGTATAACCGGATAAACTTTTGTCTTTATTGGCGTTGTTTAGGTTGTTCATCAGTTAATTGGTGTTTATTTACTGAATCATAATACTTGTTTTCCGCATTTGATTATCCATTATTATAAGTAAACCGTAGAAATATATCTGTTCTCGGTATTTTGTTACATTATTGATATCGATACTATGATAATGGTAGAATATTGGCAAAAGCCAGTAGCCTGCTGGGAATAAATAGCGTGTAGAGGTAAGAAGAGGGACTAAAATTTGCAGTCACACGTTGCCGATTTACAAATACTCATTACAATTACTCATTCGACTAAAGTTTTTATCGTTAAAAAGTGTAATCAAGGCCGAGAAACTGGAAAAAATGTGTAGTGGTATAAATTTATTAAAAACAGGCTCACAATTTGAATTGGAGCATTAACTACTCACAAAGTTTTACATTTAGTGAAACTACAAAAATTAATATGTGCATCAAAATATTTCGGTAACAAAAATAATTAACAAACTGTTTGTAATAATATTAACTTATTAAATGTTCTAAATACCCCCTTCTTCTTCCGCACATAAAGCCAAACATTTTCTGACATCACTTGTCACTTTTTGGAGAATGTGGCTTTCACAAGTATCAAAAATCTTCTGCCTGAAATATTAGATATTATTTGAAGGCGACTCACACACCATATTCTTAATGGTACCTCAGAGAAATAAATCCAGTGGGGTAAGTTCAGGAGAAATTGGTGGCCTTGAGCGGGTTCCCATTCATCTATTTTGAAAATGTTCATTAAGATGTTCCGCAAGAAGTCTTGAATTATGGACAGGTGCTCCATCTTGTTGGAACCATAAAATATTTGCTTTCAGCTGCATTGCATCTAGCAAAATAGTTAAATCATTTTGCAAAAGTTCATGTTACAGTGGCGGTTCGAGAGATAGGGAGGTCAATTAGAAAAGTTTACTGTATTACCTACCTTTTAAAGTGATTTAAATTCCAAGTCGATCCTCCGGTCTTTTTGAGATGCAAAGTGGTCAATTATTTTTTCATTAAAGTCTTTTATCTTCTTTATTAATGCCCTTTCTATGGTAAGCATAGCTAAAGAAGATAACCTTTCCTGACCCATGATATTTCTTAAAAATGTCTTTATTCTTTTTTAAGGTGAAAAAACAACGTTCACTTTCGACGGTAGTCATAGGGAGAGTACACAAGATTTTTAACAGTTTGACACTTTCAGAAAGAGTATTGCACAAATTATTGTTAATAAAAAGCTGTAACAAAGCAACTGCACCTTCACTATTGGAAAAATCTTCTCGGCTATATAATTCTTCTAATTCAGTTTTAAGTTTCAAATGATTTATGACTGAATACTCCGTTCTAACTAATCTAAACATATCTTGAGGAAAGCTTTTTTTATAATCTTTAAATCGATCTGCGTAAAATAACTGAGACACTGCTAAATGATTACTGAATACAAACCTGTTTTTGATCTCAAATGTAATTATATCACAAACTTCTAATGAAATTCTCCTTTTTGATTCTTCTGTTTTACATCTCTGGATAGACTGCATGGATGTCTCCTCCAAATAGTTATTCAAAATTTTATTTTTGGTGTCTTCAATTTTACTATTAAAAACGCCAATACACTTATTTACTGTTATGACATCGATATTACATTTTTGTAATCGATTGAACAATATATCACAATGAGGCATAACTAAATGAAAAAAATTTAACCAGTAAAGAAAATGTTCATTTTGTAAGTAGTTTTTTAAACCAATAGCTTGGTTTAGAGTGTTGATTTCTGATTCATTATCAATAATTTTTTCTAAAGAATCTAATAATTGTGTTCGATAGGTATAAACAGTCTCTATGCACTTTGTATTAAAATTCCATCGTGTTGGAGCTACTTTAGGTAATCTCACCTTAACAACATTATCTAACACGACTGTTCTTTTTGGCGATTTTCCAAAGAATGAAGAAAAGCTATGTAAATTAGCAAAAAATTGTTGATGCTTTTTGTAAAATTAAATTTAGTTGATGAGCGTAACAATGAATAAAATTTGCTGAAGGATAACGTTTTTTAATTAAAAATACCTATTAACTTTTTTTTCTTATCAAGAAATGTTTGTTTTATCGTCATATTAGGTTTTAGACGGCCACCACCTTTGAATTTCACTCGGTCTTCATAACCCAACTTATGTCCATCTTTCAGTTTTAATATAGTTTATACAACACTCATATGTAACAGTAAACACCAAAAACACTGTTATACTTAATTTCACGACAAGTAGAGATTTACTAATAAAATGTTCACAAATAAAAACGCGACAGAATTTACCGACCAACGCGTACCTAGTCAGCATTAAGACTGCTCCACTGAACTTCGTGCGTTACCGTTTCCGTAAAATGTGTCAGGGACATTGTCCCCACCAGTGTTTTTTGTCTCTTGTGTTTTGTTACGATTTGCGCATAAGTCTATTTCACTTTAATTCGTTGTAAATTCGGTCCGTAGCTAGCTTTGAGGATAAGTTGTGGATTGACCCAAGAGTTTTAAATTCTATAAATGAATAATGTAATGAATATGAATGTAGAGGTTCGGTGCTCGGAGGGGATACGAAATCCTGCGATCTAGATAGATATTTGAATAGTATTGTGCATAGAATGAACTAGAAACTTTAATATATTTGTTAAGAATGTTAAAAAAAAAAATATATATATATATATATATATATATATATATATAGGTGTATATATATATATATATATATATATATATATATATATATATATATATATATATATATATATATATATATATATATATATATATATATATATTATATATTTTTAAACTTCAGAAAATGAATAGCTCTATTTTTTTTATTTGTATGTGGGAGGTTTTTGACCAAATGACCCTATAGAAGAACTGCCAGTGGTAATACCCTGGACATTATGTGTCAGATGAAGTCAAAATTAGATCTCATGAGAATTAGATCTCGTGGGATTTTCATTTCGGGCTTTTAGATCTCGTGAGACTTTTGAATTAGTCTATTCGGAAAGCCAAACAGAAATACAGGGTGATAAGTAAACTGGTTGAAGTTAAAGCTCGTGGGAATTAGACCTCATGGGACTTTCTTCTCAGACTTATTAGATCTCATTGGAATTTGAAATTGGTGTTTTAAGTACGCATCCATGATAAAACAAATTGGGGGAAGTCGAACAAATATACAGGGTGATGCGTTATATCTCGTGGAAAATACTTTCGGGTTATTTAGATCTCGTGGGAATTAGATTTCGTGGGAATAAGATCTCATGGACGCACTCCTTTATTATTTGTATTAAAGTCTATTATAGAACGTATAAAATCAAGATGCAATGAAAATCCTTAAGCGTTATAACTCATAATCTATTGGTCATACCTACATCATCTAAATTGATGTGCATACAAATTACTCAAAATAACATTATTTTTCGAAAGCCGGAGAAAAAATTTGGTATTGATGGTAAAAATGAAAATTGGCGTAGCGAAGCCTAGCGCCAATGCGTTTAAATTTACCATTGACATGAACGTATAGTCTATTTAAGTTACTTTTGATCGCCGGTAACAATTTGTATATAACTTCTATAATTTCCGAAAAATTAAGCGTGGGGGTCGATTTCATATCACCCTGTACTGTAATGAAATCTTGTACATTATCGCATACACGTATTTTATATAGAAAGTTTTTTAAGAAAGGGAATGTAACACCTGAAAAAGTTAAAATCATAAATAATACCACTGTAGGCGATAATATCACAAGAAAATTTATAACAGAAATAAAAACTTGTTAGTAACTTTTTTTTTATAAATGTACTCCTGGAAAAACTACACAAGTTTCCCCTTGGAGACATGTTTTCATTACTATATATAAGAAATTCCTGCTGTGATAGAAGCGGATAAAAGTGAATTATGGATTTAAAAAAAAAATTAATCTAACGACTAACACGTGAATATTTCTAACCTGATCATCTTGCTTGCCTTGGCTTGCATTAATTGGGTTTTCAAACAAACGAAACCAACAGGCTGATACATAAATAGCGCGATTATCTCAGTTTTAATTGTGTTACAGAGGTAAACTAACTCGATTTAGGCCAAATATACGGTGTTCAGCCATTATCTTCCCCTCATATACCGGTAAAACTCGGGGATACAGAATATTTCCTCTTTTCTGAATTAAATTCTGCTCAATTGTAATTATTACTGTAATCGATGCAAATAAAAACAAATCAACCACTTCGGCAGCAGCTGTTTACATAGAATTCTATTTTAAATTATAAACCATTTCCAAGCCACATCGAATAAGAAATGTAAACCCGCTTGATCCGAGTTTAATTGCAACCTTTCGTTATCTGTCTATGCAATACTTACAATGCCTGCTATGTAAATGGTTTACCTAGAAAATACAATTGCGTTTCATTAGTGGTGTACGTTTGAACTTTGATTTATTTTGTTTTATGAACAATGTTTCATTATGAAAACTAAGTAATACAAATTGTAATACTTAATATATTACGTTGTTTAATCCATGAACACTAATCTCGAGCAATATTTGGTTTATTTAGTTATGTAGTGATAAAGAAATACGAAAATTTTAAACTGGAGCATTTACAGGTAGCTTGAAAATTGGAAAGGTATAGTAGGAGAAACCGCGTTACTGCCGGGACGTGCGGGGTAAGACGCTATAGAACGCAGAGCCGGATTTATCTGTATTGCTCGCTCGTTTACTTTTTCAATGTTAGTTTCTGTGCTCAATTTAGCTAGCAACAATTTAACAATTGTAGAAAAAGTATTAACAAAAAATAAACTAACCTAACCAGAACCGCGAGGAGGTATAGTTTATTCAATATGAATTGAAACACTTCAATCTAAAGTGTTTATACCAGGAGGGCGCATTTCCACTCTTATCGTCAAAGAAATAGAGCGCAAATCCTGCTTGTATTTATTGAACAATACCTCTACATTACATTCGATGTGAGAATGTGGCAATGCAGCGGACCAGATGTGAAACTCGGGCGGTAGTGTCCGAACTCTGACGAATTAAGTCGTGATTTGAATAGACTACTGGACTAGTTGTTTATATTAACCGTACAGTGCAGTTCATGTAATAATTTTGTATAAATAGAATTATTTTCTATAAGGTATTTATAGTATTTTAGTGATCTTATTAAGTGGTTTTAGTAACATTTCAATATTTGCATTAGTTATTATTATTAACATGACTTTTTGGAGGCCCCTTGGAACGCATCAAAATGAATTATCTGAGGAAAATATTGAACCGGTGGCGCCGTTAATTGAAACTAGTTCGGAGTTTAATAAAAACAAGGATTTACATGTTTAATGTCAGCGTCTTATTTTAAATATTAATGAATGTTTAAAGAGAGAAAATATTGAAACGACAGATAGAGACATTGTAAATAGAATTCATGAATTAACTAAACTTTCGACTTCTACGATTTATCGCATTATTAAGGAAGAGGATATTATAGATCACTCTACAAAGCGGAAAGGAAAAAAAACGAAAATTTTGTAGAATTGACGATACCTCGAAAGACGTTATTCAGCGAACGGTTTATAGTTTCTATGAGGAAAATAAAGTACCAACTTTAGAATTGATTCGTGATAGATTGCGTGATTATCCGGATTATAATTATAAATCTTTAGAAACGCTACGAGGTATTTTATTAGATTGCGGCTTTAAACACAAAGAAATAGATAATCGAATGGTTATAATGGAATCGCGACGTATCGTTGAACTTCGACGAGAATACTTACATAAAATGAAAGAATACCGTGAATCAAATAGCCATATAGTATATCTCGATAAGACCTGGTTTGACACACACGATGTTGTTCAGTACGGTTGGGTAGATGACTCTAAAAATTGTAGTTTGAATACACTTTGCTCGAGAGGAAAGCGCGTTATAATTCTTCATGCTGGAAGCAAATACGGTTTTGTATCCAACGCATTTCTCTTGTCGGCCAAAAAATATAACACAATCCTCTGCTGATTATCATGAAGACGTGACTGCGGATTTGTTCGAAAAATGGTTCGCTGAATAGCTTCTACCTAACATTCTTCCAAATTCGGTCATTGTTATGGACAATGCTTCGTATCACTCGCATTTATTACATAAAATATCTAATAATATACCAAAAAGGAGGACATTTTAAAATTTATGAGGAATAAAAATATGAACATCCCTGAAAAGGTTCCGATAAAGAAAGAATTATTAAAACTTATAAAGGAGCATAATTTTAAAAACGAATATGTAGTTGATGATCTGTGCAAGAGACACGGTCATACGCTCGCGCGGTTGCCACCGTATTATTGCGTATTTAATCCGATCGAGATGGTTTGGGGCACTATAAAGAAATATTTACGGAAATGCAATCAGTCACCAACTTTAAGCGCAGTAGTACTTGATAATATACGACAAGTAGTAAATGAAGTGTGCAATAGCGACATATGGGGAAAATGCGAATGTCATGTTATACAAAAAAAAAACGAGTATCATATTTTGCCACCAGTAGCACCAATTATTATTCAACCCGGTGACGATTCTAGTTCAGAATATTTTTCTGATAATTCAATTGTCACTTAGTATTTTTGTTTAATTGTTTTTTTACGTTTAATCGAAGCAACTTAGCTTGAACGGTTCAAGAGATTTATAATTGATTTTATTTGAGTTTTTAACAAATTTTAAATATTTATTTCTTGTTTTTTTGTGATTCAATTGCCACGCAGCATTTTTGTTTAAACGTTTTTTACGTTCAGTCGATGAACGGTTGAAGAGATTTATACAGTTGGTTTTTTGAGTTTCTAACAAAATGCAAATATTTATTTATTTCTTACTTTTTGTTTTATTTATTGTGTTATATTTTATTTGAAAAAGTTATTTAGTTCTAATTTAATTTGAACATTCCATCATACTAACACCTTTCATATTCCTATCCTATCCTGGCAAAAAATACTCACACCTCCATGTTGGTTTTTGCCGGATGGTGACATTTTATACAAGACTCAATATCAATTTTTACAGTTTGTAGAAAATGTTATGAACTAAGTGAATAAGATTCTTAACTTTTATTCAATCATCAAAATTGCTTATTCAACTAATACAAATAAATAAACAAGTAAGTAAATAAATAAAAAGGTTATTATAGGTATTGTACATACATATAAACTCATATAAAATAGTAAAAAAATATTCGATTTATTTTAAAGAATTAAAAGATAATTCTAAACCTTTTTGGTCGACGCTTATGGATATGACTAAATTCCAGTTGTTGGCGTTTTTATGCTGTTCCAATTCATATTGGAAACACTATATGAACATTTCTTGTCAGGAAAGGATGGGTATGAAATATTAGTATAGAATAAAGAAATTATTTAAAAAGTAACAAGAAATCTTTAAAAACAAAGTAAAACAAAAAATTATACAAAATAATAACAAAAACAAATATTTTTCTCAATAAATATACTAAAAATAAATTCTAATAGTAAAGTTATTACTATAATAAAATCAGAAAGACGTATTTTTGTCAAAATGAAAAAAAAAATAATATTAATAAACAATAACATCCTAAAAAAGAATATTTCTCAAGCACTGAATTATGAACGCACAAAAACGGAAATAAATAATACAGTTGATATCACAAAATTCACTTCTTCACTTTACATCACTTCACTTTACTTCACCTCACATCGTTTCTTCCTCTGAATCCTCGCCCTTCTCACCCTATTCTTCATTTTCAGATGAACTACTATCCTCGTTCAAATTTGTAATAAATTTATTTGCACCATTTATATGACATTCAGCAATTTTTAAATAATCATCCTCAATTGTAATTACTTTCCTAATGCTTTTTCCTAGTCTTCCTTGTTAATTTTCGACACTTCATTTTAAATTAATCTACGACTTTTTTTTATGATTTTCGGTTTTAATTTTAGAATTAGGGTATTTTTAAACCATTCCTTAAATATTTCTCCTTCCATGTTCTTCTGGTAATCCACGTTACAGTCTTCCATGTTTTTTTCGCAGAGTTTCAATACATTAATAACCCATCCCTCAACTGAACATAGTGTCCATTTATTAGGGCGCAATGAGATTGGTTGACATTTCCTAGGTCCATCTGTCCATCCTTTTTTACGGTGTCATGAGTATCATACTGGTTTATCTAGATAATAAATTGGTCCATTTACCCTTCTAAGTTATTTTACCTTTTCTAGATTTGAATTACGCCAATCCACTATTCATCTGCTTTCCATAATCGCCATGTGTTTTTTAATAATTTGATATTTAAATCCAATTTGTCTCAGCTAAGTTCCTAAACTTCTTTTGGTATATTTTAGATTATAATCCATTTCTTTTAGTTTTCTGTCTACCACGTCAATAGTTGGGATTTCATTTTTCTGATACGCGTCAAAAACTAAAGGTCTTAAAAGTTTTACTAACGATGGGTTCAGAGTTTTCAACTGACCGATGTCGCATCGTTGTTTTCTTAGCGGGGAACCTTCTTTCACCAGTATGTGTATTGTGGGATAGGGAACGTTAGTCAGAGATGCTGTTTCACCTAGTACATGTAAATCATACAAATAGGGTTATTAGATTACTGTAAGCATTAAAACAAATTTGTTTCGCTTGGTCGTTCAAATGTAGCCGATTAATTCTTACTGAAAATAGTGATGAACTTTGATTTACTTTATCCCTTCAATCACTATCATCTTCATTTTCACAAACACAAAAAAATGTAGACGTAGAGGCCTTCCACGATCGAAACATTTTTACATTAAATCCGATAACCTTCTTAAAATATTTTCAAAAACACCAACAAATAAACAGATATGAAATAATTATGTTAAATAAATCAGTAACAAAACTAAGTGCGGATGTGGACTATCATAGAATGTAAGTGAAACTCTGCCTCGGTCGCGTGCCAACAGAAACAACAATCATCTTTGTAGCTTTAATGTAAGCGATATAAAAAAAGGAAGATGTCATATGTTAGACAGTTCCTGCCCTCTTATCGCGTCTTACCCCGGATGTCTCGTCACTAAACCGATTTCTCCTCCTATATTCAAAAAAGGAAGCCTAGTCATTTGAAAATTATAGACCTATTGTATTGCTGTTATTTTACAAAAATAATCGGTAATTGTTTTCTATTTGGACGAATTGTGGAAATATTTCGAAAAACATTTCTAACAAAAAAATCAACACTAGCGGAATATTAATTATTCCTTTATAAATTTTATTGGGGTGTCGAATTTTTTGGGATATGAGCAGAGCATTTGATTCTGTCGATCATGAAAAATGTAATAGTCAAAATACTTTATTACCTATCTCAAAAAGGTCACATTAAACAAAGAGAGGTCCACAGGGTTCAGTTTTGGGCCCTGAGCTAATATTAATCTTTGAACAGATTTTCCATTTTCTAATATGCATTTTACTATATAAATTGATGCTTTTTTAAATTATTTCAAATAGAGAAGATCAAATTTTTAAGCTGAAATATAGATATAGATAATTATTTTATAATCTAAGCTAATTTTTCCAAGATTTCTTATATTTTAATGACAAAAAACCTAAGTTTTAAAATTGCATGCCAGTTAAAAATACTGTGAACTACTAAAATTTGACATAAGTAGTACTTCAACTGGTGCTGTTGATATCTCCTTTTGGGAAATACCTTCTCCTCATGCTCTTATCACTCAAAAGCGTGTTTTAAGATGGGGGTCCGATGTTGTGTATATTTACATAAAACTCAGCACTAGAACAAACATTTTAAAAAAGAATTAAAACTTATAGTTCATTATAAATTTATCGTCCAGTGTATACTTTGAAATCCACACAACGTACATAACCCAATATGATTCATAATAATTTTATTAACGAAACCATAGACATAGTAGCAAAATTTACAGCTTCTGTAATAAAATTTTAAAGCCCGTAACTCCAATAATTACCAATAATACCCAATATTAACTACATATGGATATTAATGAACAAGCTGTCTATAGTGCTGTAAAAAAACGAAAGAAAAAATAACCCACAAGAAGTCCTACCCTTTAGGAGGCATTCGTTAACTTTCTATAGTTATCAACATCCAATAACATGGACAATTGATAAGAGATACCAGAAGCATTCCATCCATTTCTGTGATTACCCGGTGTGGTAACGCTTTAATATTGTTCAATAAATAAAACATGAAGACAGTGAAAATTCTAAAAAACAACAAAACATTGTCTGGAGGAGTCAAAGGGTTCACAAAACATAAAAATGTAAGTGCTGAACAATATTTCCTGCTTCATTTCTATAAATTTTGAGAAAGCTTAAATCTAAATGATTACGGATAATTTGCTAACAACCATTCCATTGATATCCATTACCAATTACAAATATAGCAATGCATTAGTGCTCGTACCTAATGTATCAACAAGTATAGGAATCGATGAGTAATTATCTAAATCCTACTGAGTGGATGTGAAAAAAAGTTAAGAAGTTTTACTACGCTGGAACCTGAACCTCGTTTCTTGTAACTGCAAATTTATAAACAAAAAGGATCGTTAATATTTCAGACCTGGTTTGTTATTCTCTACTTGTGATTTATGTCGTGATATCTATCATAGTAATTCTCCAAAAACAACATAGGAATCATATGATGACGATGAAAAAATTTGTTGTGTTGGCAGGATTACGTTTCTGCATTTCTTTTTGGGGTTAGTTGCTGTATTGTGTACACTTGATTTTAAAAAAAACTGGTACACTTTCTTTTAGCTATGTAAATCATTCGTTCTTTGATTGATATTTATAATCTTACAAATGTTACTTTGCCGTTAATCAGTGGCGTTATTATTAAAAATGGTTCGACATCTAACAGATATTCAAAAACTTCGAATTGTTTCTAAAATTGAAGATGGTTGGTCCATAAGAAGACTTGCTGCTGAATACAATGTGAGTAAAACCACGATAATGAGTGTTAAAAAACAATGGGAAACCAACCAAACGGTATCCCGTAAAGTTGGTTCTGGTAGGCCCAGAAAGTGCAATAATCAAGAAGATGAAAATCTTATAAATTACCTAATAGAAAACCCTTTTCAGACTGCAGTAAATACAATTTCAGAGACAAATTTCCCTGCTTCGGTATCTACTGCTTGCAGAAGAATAAAACTACAAAGCGACTTGAAGAGTTGTTCAGCGGCTAAAACATACAAACTTTCAGAAGAAAAGAAGCAGGGTAGGATTATTTTTGCACTCAATTATATAATCAATGATGAAAACTTCTGGGGACAAGTTGTCCTTTCTGACGAAAAGGTTTTTAAATCCTGTAACGATGGACATGTTCGCGTATATAGGCCTCCTTCCACTAGATACGACGAAAAATATACTTTCGATCCACAAATATCAGGAAGGTTTTCAGTCAATGTCTGGGCTTGGACGAGCCTAAATGGGTTAGGTGTGTGTTGGAACAATGGTGGTCATCTCAATTCCATTAAATATATTGAAATATTAGACAATATTATGTTGCCGTCAATAATAGAGGTGTTTCCGGAAAATGATTTTATTTTCCAACAAGACAACTGCTCCATACATACGGCCCATCGTATCAGGCAATGGTTTCTTAATAAAAACATAGAGTTGTTACCGTGGCCATCTAAAAGTCCGGATTTAAATCCAATTGAAAATATATGGGGACTAATGGTGAAACATATAAGAAAATTAAATAACCATCCAAATAATGCTCAAGAATTGGAAGGGATAATTGAAGACGCTTGGGAGAACTTGTCGCAAGAAGTTGACCTTGCAAGAAATCTGATTTTGTCCATGCCTGCAAGACTTCCGGCAGTTTTAGACGCTAATGGAGCAATGACAAAATATTAGTTAATTCTGTATTACGTAATTGAAGTTCATTTATTTTATTTTTTTACTGTATTTTTATGTTCAGTTTGCAATGTTTACATTTTTTTTAATCTCAGGTGGTATTTTTGTGTTCTTAATTTAAAAATAGAATTATCATTATTCAGTTAGTATTTTAATTACAACCATTGTTAGAATTATCCGTTACAAATATTATTTTTTTAAACAATAATATGGCAGGCTTGAAAATGTTTTGAAAAAGTTATTTTCTAATTATTTTTAAAATTCCATTTGAATAAAATAAAAGAGAAAGGTTTAAAAAATTTAGAAACACGAAGAAAACCGATCTCCTCCAAAAAACTCAGGTCCGGGGTAAATCACCTCTTCTCCACCCCCCCTCTCGACATGCCTGGCCAGCCCTATTTACAGACATATGCACATAACTAAACTATTAAGATTTTCGATTACAAGAGTTGTATCAGTTTTTTTTTAAATCAAGTGTACAAAGCATTTGAGTTATAATTAAAACAATCACAGGTTGATTGTGATTTCTAATGTTTATATAATCTGGTCTCTTTCTTATTTCATCGTCTCTGATATACAGTGATGTACAATAAGATATACAACCTTTGATGTACAACATAATATACAATACAGCCATACTTAATTTCATGTGTGTCCCGCATTTGACTTTTTTTTCAATTATTTGTTACATATTCATTTGTTTTGTTTATACACAGCGGAAATTCAATTTTACACATTATTATTTTTCAAGATGACTTTATAGTTTGTTGATGTGAAATCAAACTAATATAGTATTTCCAAAATTGAATCAGAAACAAGCCAGTTCCAAACAGAAATCTTACACACGTACAAAAACAAGCTATTTTGTTGGTATTTATTAAAATTAGAAGGTGGATCACGTCATTTTAATTTAGCAGGTGGATCGCGTGTCGCGAAACATGCAAGAGGTTCGCGAGGTGTGTTTTTATTAAGGTGTGTGCCACAACAGTTTTTCTTGATATTTTATGTCCTTATAACTTATATGTCTAAAATATAATAAAACAATGGAATGTCCATTGCAGTGAACGTATTGGATAATAAAAAATTCGTAACTAAATTTAAAGTTAGGTACTATTAATATGCACTCCGTAAAACATTGTAGTCGAAGAATAGGAGTGTTTTTATTGTGGGAGCAATTCACAAGGCAGTAAATTTACACCCAAACAGTGTCAACATGTATAATTCATTAGTTTTAATGTTTTCAAGTTAGAAAATGCTTGCCTGAAATGTCAACTAAAATAACTTTACATTTTCTAAAGTTCTTGTGCATTGCTCTGGTGAAATTAAAATTTTAAATATTTCTTGCAGCTGGAATACTGGAATATGTTAATTGCTCATGCTATAATCATGTCATTCACCAGCAATATTTTGTTCTTAATGTCACGTATTTATAGTGTTAATAGAATATGTGCTCATAGATTAACACTTTCACTGTAAGATGCCCACTACAGGTGTTAAACATCTTGAGGTATCATATTGAAGAATGTATTTCAGTTTTCTAGCAGTGACGGTTCGTGGTCAAGAGATAGGGAGGTCAATTAGAAAAGTTTACTGTATTACCTACCTTTTAAAGTGATTTAAATTCCAAGTCGATCCTCCGGTCTTTTTGAGATGCAAAGTGGTCAATTACTTTTTCATTAAAGTCTTTTATCTTCTTTATTAATGCCCTTTCTATGGTAAGCATAGCTAAAGAAGATAACCTTTCCTGACCCATGGTATTTCTTAAAAATGTCTTTATTCTTTTTTAAGGTGGAAAAACAACGTTCACTTTCGACGGTTATCATAGGGAGAGTACACAAGATTTTTAACAGTTTGACACTTTCAGAAAAAGTATTGCACAAATTATTGTTAATAAAAAGCTGTAACAAAGCAACTGCGCCTTTACTATTGGAAAAATCTTCTCGGCTATATAATACTTCTAATTCAGTTTTAAGTTTCAAATGATTTATGACTGGATACTCCGTTTTAACTAATTTAAACATATCTTGAGGAAAGCTTTTTTTATAATCTTTAAATCGATCTGCGTGAAATAACTGAGACACTGCTAAATGATTACTGAAGCCAAACCTGTTTTTGATCTCAGATGTAATTATATCACAAACTTCTAATGAAATTCTCCTTTTTGATTCTTCCGTTTTACATCTCTGGGCAGACTGCATGGATATCTCCTCCAAATAGTTATTCAAAATTTTATTTCTGATGTCTTCAATTTTACTATTGAAAACGCCAATACACTTATTTACTGTTATGACATCGATATTACATTTTTGTAATTGATTGAACAATATATCACAATGAGGCATAACTAAATGAAAAAAATTTAATCAGTAAAGAAAATGTTCATTTTTTAAGTAGTTTTTTAAACCAATAGCTTGGTTTAGAGTGTTGTTTTCTGATTCATTATCAATGATTTTTTTCTAAACAATCTAATAATTCTGTTCGATAGGTATAAACAGTCTCTATGCACTTTGTAATAAAATTCCATCGTGTTGGAGCCGCTTTAGGTAATCTCACCTTAACAACATTATCTAACACGGCTGTTCCTTTTGGCGATTTTCCAAAGAATGAAGAAAAGCTATGTAAATTAGCAAAAAAAATTTGTACGCATTTATCCTGACTTGATGCTTTTTGTAAAATTAAATTTAGTTGATGAACGTAACAATGAATAAAATTTGCTGAAGGATAACTTTTTTTAATTAAAACCTATTAACTTCTTTTTTCTTATCAAGAGATGTTTGCTTTATCGTCATATTAGGTTTTGGACGGCCACCACCTTTGAATTTCACTCGGTCTTCATAACCCATCTTTCAGTTTTAATATATTTTGTACAACACTCATATTTAATACTAAACACTAAAAACACTGTTGTACTTAATTTCACGACAAGTAGAGATTTACTAATAAAATGTTCACAAATAAAAACATTAAAAACAACGCGACAGAATTTACCGACCAACGCGTACCTAGTCAGCATTAAGACTGCTCTATTGAACTTCGTGCGTTACCGTTTCCGTAAAATGTGTCAGGGACATTGTCCCCGCCAGTGTTTTCTGGCTCTTTTGCTTTCTGACGATTCGCGCACAAGTCTATTTCACTTTAATTCGTTGTAAATTCGGTCCGTAGCTAGCTTTGTGGACAAATTGTGGATTGACCCAAGATTTTTAAATTCTATAAATGAATAATGTAATGAATATGAATGTAGAGGTTCGGTGCTCGGAAGGGATACGAAATCCTGCGATCTAGATATTTGAATAGTATTGTGCATAGAATGAACTAGAAACTTTAATATATTTTTTAAGAATATTAAAAATATATATATTATATATTTTTAAACTTCAGAAAATGAATAGCTCTATTTTTTTATTTGTATGTGGGAGGTCATTGACCAAATGACCCTATAGAAGAACTGCCAGTATTTTCTAGCACAATGACGTCGGAAAACTATGTAAATTTAAGAACGCAAGGGGTGCGTTTGGGGCACCCAGTTAATTCTCGTAGGGCCAAATTCATACACAGAATAATACTCTTTATTTCTATATGCCCAGACAGAGCAAGGCGCCTTGAGCGAAAGGAATTTATTCCCTTATATAATAAGTGCGTAATTTTCTAGTTATGAAACTTTTAATATAATTATAATTTACATCGATCTTAGTCAGTAAATACATTAATCAATAAATAAGCTATGAGTATAAAGTGAATAAAGAATTTGTAAACTAGCATTGATTAAATTTAAAAAGATGTAAACAAAATTAATATAAATACGTTTTAAAATATGTCTACGCGAAAGTTTAAACGTTGTTTTCAAACCTATAAAAATGCAATATCAAAAAATATAAGAAATGAAACAGAGTAATGAGATAAAAATGTGATATTTACTTTGCTTTGTGCGGCTGTTCTTATTTTGAGAAGTTGCCTCTTGGATACCTAATGACATCTTAAATTTTCGTTACACCTAAAGGTCCCCACATTTGTCATTGTTAACATAAAGCACTTTGTGATCATATAATAATGTTTTTTGCCTTTTGGTACGTTTTATACGATATTGTTTATCATCGCTCTCTGCATCAATTTACTTGTATTTGGGAACACACATCTATATTTAAATTGGTTTAATTTAATATATTGTGTTTGCAGATAATAAAAACTATGTAACGGTCTGTTTGGACGCCTAAAATATGTAAGAAAGTATGTTTGAGCGTCGGAATATGGAACGATGATTGCTTTCGAATAGCTGGTTTGGAGAATTAATTCAAGATTCCTGTAGTTGTAAATAAGAAAGCCCAAGGTATACGTAACAGAGTTTATTTCATTAAAGCAAAATTTGTCCAAAACATGAAGTTAAATAAACTTAAAATCAGATTCTCTAACAATTAAACCAAATCAAGTAGTTAATAAATATTATATACATCTGTGCATTTAGTTTACGGGGAGGAGTGTAATTTCGGTGATTAAACGGTACGACGACGGTAGGCTTTAGCTCTACGTGCTGACATCCAGGACCCGATTCGACGACGCGACGGTAAGTTCGATAATTATTTAACGGCGGCGGGTCCAGCTCAACGCGCTGAAGACTCACGGCAATAAATAATCAGGGGACTGGTGACGGCGGTTGGTTTAGCAATTATTTACTAACGGCGGGTCCTGCTCAACGCGCTGAAGACTCACGGCAATGAATATTTACTAGACTGGTGACGGCAGTGCAGGACGGTAAAATAGCTACCAACACCAGTAGATCTAGCTCAGCGCGTGAAAAACCTCAAGATTCTACCAGACATTCGGCCGGGCGGCGTCGTCGTCGGATTCTGTATTCTAACCAAATTAAGTCAAGCTCAACGCACTTAAGACTCCTCAACTACCCAGCTCAACGCGCTGAAGATAGTTGTCAGTAGAAAACTGAATTCCTTCTCTTGGCTACGGCGATTCTATTTATACCAAAATTATGGCCTTAGTGACGTCTCATATTTCATGGCGGCAGGAAGTATGTAGCAGCACATGCCAAACAGTAATTGCAAAAATTTCTAGGAATGAACATCTGCATGATTCATCACATGGCGGCAAGAAGTGTGCCGTAGCATAAGATTAACGGGAATTTCCGAAACTATAGTAATGAACATATGTATGATTCATTACAACTGTTACATGTAATTTTTATGCAGGATAATTCCAAATTACTGTGTGGGAAGTCATTAGCAAGTAGAGAATAATTAGAGTTTCCTATATAAATATTATCCTCAAAATGATTCCTGACGAAGTTACATGCTCCACAGTTTACTACGCCATAAATTATTATTAATTAATTCTGCCTTGTTCAATATATCTGTTACGTCTATGCACTGGTCCAGAGATGGCGTTACTAATAATAAAACGAATTAAATAGCCTTGGAACTCTAGATTTATAAAGACGGAATTAGAGTTGTTCAAGAAAGGTCGGGAATATTCAAGAAAGTTGTAAACCATATATAGATGGAACTTTGTTCCACTTTGAGAAGCATTTCAGCTGTATTTGGGCGAATTGGTAAATTATTTTTTTCAAATTTTAGTACTCGACGAGATATATCTTTTTTAAAAACAATTTTTTTATGTTGTCTGTCCACGGACTACTATAATTAAAATAATATGTTAAAAATCAAGAAACATTTTAGAGTTTTTCTAACGAAATGGTTTTTAGGAAATATGGATAAGGAGTACTTAGAAAGCCTACATGCCAAATTTCATATTGACCTCAATTCGCCCAAATACAATCGAAATATAGGGGTGTGTCTTCTCAAAATAGAACACATTGTATAAGACGCACGATGGGTCGAGGAGCTCAGTCTTAATTTGGAATTGTTCAAGTAAAGAAGAAATAAGTTAAAGACTAAAATAGATATTTCTAAGGGTTTAGTTGTAATTATAGTTGTCCTTCATTAAGTTATTGTTGTTAATTATTAATTAATTAATAAAGTAGTGACTAAATGTTACCTGGACTTTCAATTAACGAATTTACGATTTGAGGTGTTTATGTGGATAGCAAACACGTAACAATACTAAAAAATGGATTTTCTTATGAACATTTTTTTTTATTAAAAGATTTTAAGAGGCATTTTACTTCCTCACCTATTCTCCCAGTTAATGCAGTCATACATTTAAATCGTGTGGTCTTTTGCTCCATTTGGTGTAAAAAAAAGCACTAGCCCCCTAAGAATATCTATAGAGGCCATTGCGAGATATTACTTGACTACTACTCTATTAGATAGATAGCTATTTGTATCAGTTTTCTAGCAACCCACGTGCTCTTGTCAAAATGACTTTCACCTTTAAAATCGTTTATATGACAGCCATCAACTGTGAAAGGTATGCAAAAACATAAAATTGTCCCAGACGTAATTAGCGTAGTTCCAGAAGAAGTTGCTGAAGTTACCTATCCCAGTGGAGTTAAAGTCAATCTTGGTAACGTATTAACACCTACACAAGTAAAAGATATGCCGACCATCAAATGGAAGGCAGAAGATAATGCATTTTACACAGTGTGCATGACAGATCCTGACGCACCAAGTCGCAAAAATCCTAAATTCCGCGAGTGGCACCACTGGCTTGTCGGAAACGTTCCTGGAAATGAGATAGCAAAAGGAGAGGTTCTTACTGAATATGTGGGCTCTGGTCCACCAAAAGGCACCGGATTGCACAGGTACCTGTTTTTAGTGTATAAACAAACTGAAAAACTCAAATTTGATGAAAAACGATTGACCAACAGATCTGGTGACAATCGTGGGGGGATTTTCTATTAAAAAATTTGCTCAGAAATATAAATTAGGACAGCCAGTTGCGGGTAATTTGTATCAGGCAGAGTACGATGATTATGTACCTAAATTATACAAGCAGCTTGGAGCCTAATCTGTTGTTGAAACAACACGTTTTCTTAAAATTTAGTTCTACGTATTGTTAAACATTAACTATTTCCAATAAAAGTTATTCTGTTTTTCGTCAATTAAAAAATGTAATCATTTATTTATTAGTCTTTAGTATTAGTATTTATCAGAGAAAATATGGATATTTCCAAATATCCATCATTAATAGCATTTCAGAAACCAAAAACGATGGATTTGAACCGAAAAAGTCAAACGTATTCATTGGAGAAAGGGTCGAAAAGTTTCTTAGAAATACACCAGATATGTATCTTGTAATGAAGGTAGTAGTGATAGTGAGAATAGCTGGAGTTTGCAAGAAACTTGAATTACTGAAAATGACTGGACGATATTCAAGATAAGAAATCCATGATAATAAGCAAAATACCACAGCCCAAAAATAAATTGGAACGCATATTTACTATTATTGACAATTATGTAGAAATGTTAATATATTAATAAAGCTGGCCGAGGTCACCTGGCCGACAGAGCCGTCATATGACTCATATGTTTACATCATATCATAATACTTGAATAAGTACAATAAATGGAAATAAATTTTAACAATAATGTTACATTTTATAAAAATTTATATAACTCACCCTTTTAAGCAGATTTATGAAGTAGTTTGGTTGTCGTCATCACAAAGTGGGGAAGATCTATAGTATAATAGCATCAGGTATGTTTCTACAGCTGTCTCCGTCAGCGATGTTCGCTTTGGTGAAAAAATATGTTTGTATTTTGAAAATGACCGTTCGACTTCTACGGATGTAATACAGGCATAAGTAAAACAATCTGTGAACTCACTTAATGAAGTTGTAGATGCACCATCACAAATTTGTCTTAATTTGATAAAATCAGGATCTTTCTGTAATACACTCTCGAATTTTTATAGCCTGTAGCTGTGTATTTACGTCGTCCACAATTTGCAGCGATTCCACTAACGACAACGAACTATTTTGCAATTTTTCTATTGCGTCGTGTAGTCCTCTATAATTGTTATTAAGAGTTTTTAAATCTGTTTCAAGGGAAACGTCTTGAAAGCTTATCTGGCTTTCCCTAATAGCTGCAGCCTCGTTAGGGTTGAACTGTAGTATCACAGCTTTTATTTGTTGAAAATATTCAGCATAATAAAAAGCCGCTTTCAACCACGTTCCCCAACGTGTAAGAATCGGCTCTGGTGGTTCAGGCATACCAGGACACTGTCTGTGAAATGCTCAAAGCCGTTTAGGAGATTTGAGAAATACTTTTTTTGTATTTGCTATTAATGCATCTACCTCTGGAAAACATTTTCGAATCGTTTCTGCCACAAGATGTAACGCATTCACTTTACACGTAACATGTAAAAACCTACAATTGTCTCTTTGAAGAGAACGGCCTACCACGCGCATTGTTGCGGCACCATCAGTCACAAACATCAATACTTGACTTGTTGAAAGTTCAAATTTTTCGAATGTCTCCAACACCACGCGCGTAATTATTTCGCCAGTACACGCAGTTAGTTTTTTACTAGCTAGTAAAAGTGGAAATGTTGGTTTAAGAGGGTCCAGTACACGTACTATAATATTTAAAATAGAATTTTTTTTACAACCTGTCGTCTCGTCACTACATAACCAGAGCCGTGTATTTTTTAATCCACATTTAATCCTATTTACAATGTCTCCACGAACAGCTGGAATATATCTACGTAACGATGTACGACTTGGTAACTTCACCTGGGGATTGTATTTATTCCAAAACTCCCGAAATGGTTGTTTATCCAGTATGTGTAGCGGAATATTACAGGCTATTAACATTAACAATAAATCAAACATAAACTGAGTTGTCAAAGGCATGCCATTTTTTTTATTTTGATGTTGCACGGTATTGATATGACGACGACAATCTGTTTTGTGCCAGCAGATTAAGTCTTGATTGCAAACTTTACAAATTATTTTGCATCCGTCATAGAATAAATCCGGAAATTCACCGATAAATTTATTCACTGTGTCCGCGTACGGTCGTTTTTTACCCTTTGGCGCGTTTGACATTATGTATAATTTATAGGTACACCCTCACGCATTAACTTTTCAAATAAGACTGCAGCGTAAATCACTTCTAAATCGGCACGTGTGACGCCAGCGCAAGACCGGGGCTGTACTCCAGCCACCTCGGCCAGCTTTATATATTAATATGAGACCTTATAATACGGAAAGTAGGCGACTTTTGATAGATACTAGTCAGGTAAATGTTGAAACAAATGAATCAAATACTGTCGGGATAGTGTTTATACGTTAGGCTTGAGAATGAGGGGTCTCGAGTTCGAATCCTGGCTAGGGTATGGATGTATAGTGGTGTTTTTAAAATACTGAGAAGCTAGCACAGTTGGCTAAAGCGTTGTTGTGTGGCAGAACATGGCTAGCCAATTATCCAAATTTCAAATTAAAATTGTTTATTTCCTATTATTTACAATTCTACTTAAAAGCTAGATATGTCATTTACTTCATTTATAAAATAAAATAATAAATAATATAGAAACATGGGACTGTGTTTTGCTCATTCTTTATATAATAATACAATATACTCATACAAAGGATGATCCTCCAGGGCAACAATTCCCGCCCAGAGGTGCGGACAGGTCATCCTGGCAGACGATGTTTTGGCTCTTATTTCATGCTAGCTTCTTCGAGATTATGCTGTGGTGGCACTTTCCTAAACAAATACAGTGCGTTTTAGTTAGATATTAATGCAAGTTTTTTTTTTTTTTTGAAAATAGAATGAAATTAAACTGTTTTAGTTAAAGGTTATAGTATGTAAATTGGTTGTTGGAGTGGGAAAGGCGTGCCCATGCATTATGAGGGGTTGTGGGAGTGGTTTAGGATATTTGGTTAGGATTATGTGTTGGGTTTGTAAATGTGATGTGTGTGTCTCCCGTTGTGCGTGTTTTGTTCGTTTTAGTCAAGAAGATAGTAGAGGTTTTCATGTAGCAATCTGTGGGTATGAATGTAATTGTCATGTCCATGTGTCTGTTATATGTTTTGTTAGGTTGAAAGCGTGAATGTTGGATGTAAGGAATTTTTGTGAGAGTTCTGTTATGTGGTCGCGTATTAGTGGCATGTTAGTGTTTCTATGTACATAAGTCGTCTATCCGTATGTATCTGTTTGTGTTGGACACGAGTCTCAGTAACTTGTTCTGCGTGACCTGGAGGAGGTTATATTATGTATCTGGCATGACAACTAAACTATAGATTTTTTAAATGAAAACCTCTGTTTCTTAGGTCCACATTTTTTTTGATTTCAAAAACTTGTAGTTTTTATACAGTATTTTTAATAATAGCGAAGACATTGATTAATTTGAGAATTAGAGTATATTTAATAGATAAACAATAAATATTTCTGGGATAGTTAGCTGTGGAAATAAAACGACAGAGAAACAGTAGCAAACAAAATATGTTGGACGGATGAAGCATCTTTGACCACATCTGACAATTTCAATGGAAAAAATTCCCAATTTTGGTCTGTAGATAGTCCACATGCACTTTAGGAAATTCATTTTCTAGGAAGACAGTCTGTTGGTGTTTGGTGTGAGGTTATAAATCAAGAAATTATTGACCCAATATTTTATGAGGGTAATCTATGTAGGCAGAAATATATGAATCTTTTGCAGAATGAAATACATAATACACTCGTCACATTAAGATTACCATTTGATGTTATTTGATTGAGGCACTTCCTCATAATATTAAAGCGGTAACAAATTCCATGGCCACCTCGTAGACCGACCTAACATCCCCTTCCCTCCACCCAAACATTGTTAGGGGATCACTGAAAAATGTTGTATACAAGGAAAAGTGTAACAATTTAGAACTTACAGCAGAAAAGAAGGGAAGAAATACATAGTACAAATAATGATAACTATATTATGAGTAATGTAATAAATAATTTAAGAAAGCGATATCTTCTATGTGTTAATAATAATGGAGGTCATTTTCAACACTTTTAATTTTATTTGTTTTGTTCATTTTCTTTGTTAAATTGTTATTGTATTACTGCATTTTTAAATAATTATTTTAGTGATTATTTTAATGTTTTGTAAATGTTAAAAATACGGAAACTGAATGATTTTCATTTGAACATCTAGAAAATAAAATGCTTCATTCGTAGATGTCAACATTAAATATGCAGAAATGTCAAGTGGTGTTAGATCTGAGCTACGAGTTGGCCAAGCAATGCTACTCCATTTCTAATCCATTCTGGGTACTTTCTACCTAAGAAGTAAAGTGACATAGTTACAAGGAGGTGGCCTCACAGTATTGTGAGATAAATAATAATAATAATAATAAAGTGTCTTTATTAAAAGAAAAGTTTACGAAACTTTCTTAAAATAGGCAAAGTCTAGCCTAGGCTACTCAACTTAACCTGAACAATGATAAATTGAGGACAAAAACACAATAACAATAAAATTAGTATGTATAAATGGTATAAAAAATTTGGCATATATTAAATTGCATACATTGCAATATCAAATAAATGATGCTAAGCACATACTAGATGCTAAATTATTGAAGATATAAGAAATGTAGTCTAGCCATTTTTCGAAAACTGTTTACAGGAAGAGATAGTTTATTTGTATATCTCAAATTATTGGCATAAATACTATGTCTGAATATAAATTTCTCTAAGATAAGGAGGTGAACCAGATATCAAGATATTATGAACAAAAACTGACAAATGATACTTAAATAAATTATTTACTGTCAGCCAGCCGAGTTGGTTTATTTTAGAGGACACATGATCATATTTTTTTAGGCCACAAACGAACCTACAGCAGCAATTTTGTATTTTTTGTCGATTTTGAGTTATTTTATCAATGCACGGGAAGTAAATTACAATGCAGTAGTTTAAAATGGGTAAAACAAGTTACTCACAAAGTTTTTTTCCTAAATTTGAAGTTTAAAATACTTATATTTGAGTAGAGAAGTGTTAATGCAATATAAGACTTTTTTATCAAGTTAGAAACATGATCTTTAAAACGTAAGTTAGTGTCAAATATTAAACCTAAATTTTTTACTTTCTACACTAGAACTAAAGGTTGGTTTTCAATATACAGCTGAAGTTGAGAATTTATTGTATGTGTTGTAGTATTTGAGGAAAAAGTAATACAAGAACATTTGTTTGGATTTAGTTTCAAATTGTTTTGTTTGGAATAATTGGATATTGCATTTAGATCTTTGTTTATGTTATCACTAGCTGCATTTATACTTTTTACGTCGAATGTATAGGTCAGTTGTGTGTCATCTGCATAAGACATTATATTTGTGTACTTTACATGTTTAAATATATTCGCAGTATAAAGAAGGAATAGAACTGGCCTCAAGACAGACCCTTGGGGTACACCTGATGTGATTGGCAGTATATCTTTGTCTTTCAGAGTGACTAATTGCTTTCGATTAGCTAAATAGGATTTAAAAAAATTTATCGCTGTATTATTAAAACCATAATATGTTAATTTGGCGCATAATAATTCATGGTCTAAGGTATCGAACGCTTTTGAGAAATGGAGCAATATCAGAGCAAAAGGTAATTTGATTACGACTTTAGATCCGTCGCGTCGCTTCAGTTATTGCTGCTTTTTCTTCTGTTATATTATTTTCACAGATTATTACCGAAATATTTTTTATATTTATCTATTAAATACAATCTAATTTTCAAATTAGTCAATATCTTCGGTATTATTTAAAAAAAAATGTATCAAAATTACATATTTTTGAAATCAGAAAAATGTGGACTAAGAAGCTGTTGAATAAAAAATAAGGGTTTCCATTTAAAAAACATACAGTTTAGGAACCAGCAAAAAATCGTCTTCTTAACACAGTATTGTTGCCTATTTAGAAATTTAAACCAAATTAAATAAAAAATATTCTTTTTGAGGTTTCGCGAAAAACGATAAATTGACAGACACAAACATCAATCAACATTAAATTACTTTTTAGGAAATTATTTAAATGTATTTGTAATAATAACTATGACTTTTGATTGAGATACTCTGCATAGGTATTGATGAAGTATATCCAATATAAAACGCAGTGGTAGAAATGAGAAAAAATAAATTACAAATTCGATTTAAGGGAGCAAATCAAAAGCGGAACTGCATGTTTGTGCTGACCTAGTGACCTATGACATTCTCATAAATCTACATCTCCATCTCCTGGTTAATCCGGTTATCAAAAAACTTATTAGTATTCTTCGCTCTCTTACAAATGGCTTACTTTCTTACACAATATAATCCTTTTTACGTCCACTGTATTAGAATGTCAACGAATAACATGATCTTCTTCCAAATGAAGTTATTTAGTCTTGGAATTATACAGGGTGCGGTATTCAGAACTTTATATAACAAGCGTTCAAAAAAACGATGTTGCTCATGCAAATTATTTAGATTTGTTTGTGTTAAGCTGTTATACGATGCACTATATTACATTATTTTAAAGACGAACCGTCCACTATGGGCCGATGGTGGAGGCGCCGTCTCAAAAATACCAAAAACCAAAAACCGAATAAGGAACACAAACTTCAACTTTCTTATAACTAATACATCAAACTTTTATAATTCGGTTCGGTAATTTATTTAAATGTTGACTGGGTTCAATTAGTAGACTTCAAAAGTAGGAATATGGAGAGATTTAGATGTGTTGTTTTGATGCTTATTTTAAATAAACAATTTCGTGCTTAAAAATTAAATAAAGTGCAATGTATTATACACCGTTTCAAAGAGCAGTTCTTCTAGTATTAAAAACATAACAAATATTTGTATATTGCTTATCCCTTACTATAATAAAAAAAATGATAATGGTCTCATGTTACTGGAATGACTTTCTCAACTTCAAGAAAAATTTTAACTGTTAGCAGGGTTCGCCTGGGTAAGTTCTTTTTCACCATCTGGCAACTAAAACGATCCTGTATAAGATCCAAAAAAAATCCTGCGGATTTTTTGCGCTTCTCTTGCAAATCAACAAAATATACAAAGAAGCGCGCGCGACGAATACTTAAAAATCTGCAATACTCGTTCCGTAAGAATTATGAATTTGCAAAATACGGCGTTATAAAGAATACATATACATTATGGAATTGCAACAAATCAGAGCATAGCATTTCACTGAAAGCCTGGATTTTAGGTTTTTTTTTAGCAGCACCACCATATTTCACGTTTGACAAAATATGTTTACGAGTCACTTGCGGTTAGATAAAATCAAATAAATATTTGTGGTTGTTAAACTTATTAAACAAATTGGTATATCGATAAAAATGGTTTACGATATAATTTGAAAAAAAATTTTTTGACCATGAAAAATAAAGCAGAGAAAATATTTTTTTCTTCACCTATACACGGGATGTGCATTCTGCGGTTACCATTGACCTAAGGAAAGTATATAAACTTGAGTTTGTTAAAATTGTAGGTTATTATTAATGTATACAGGCAGCATTAATTAATAGTAATCAATAATTTGCTGCTGTCAGCTGTACCTACGACAGTAAACAATGAACAATTTCAAAATTACTAAACGTAACATATATGACGCTTTTATAGAGCACGGAAAACATATATCAACAGCAGAACGGTATGTTAAGGAGCATTTCGATCTTTCTGAAGAGCAGTTGCAATGAGTTATCATCAAAATTCAGAAACACTTATTGCCCGAATTTAAGATACGCTGGAATAAAACCGGAAGAAAAAGGGATGTGTTCTTACGCAGCAACGAGAAATGGTTAGATGGCGAATTTTTTGTACCATTCCAAGAAGACGGAGAACCATCGACGTTCTTATCTGAAAACCCACGAGGGATACCTTGTAAGTCATTTAACGAATCCGCAGAGAAGACACAGAAACGAAAAGCAATAAAACTATTTCGAGACTCTGGACTTGATCAGTTTTATCATTCATATACTCAGGGATTACGTTCAATTGGTGAGACATGGAAATCAGAAATTATATAGGAACTATGTTCTGCATCACAAGAAAGGAAGGCTTTTATCCACACATTATTAAGACGTAATACTTCTGTTGAGCCTTTCACAAATCAAGAGGCCTTGGCTCTTTTCATTGATTTAGATTTAACGAAAAACCAATATACATACCTTAGAATCTGTTTACAAGACAAATACTGTACTGTACTCCCATCATATACCAAACTTACAGAAGCAAAGCGAGAATGTTATCCAGAGCACATGCAAGTAACTGAAATTGGTGCTAAAGTAAGTTTGCAGTCTCTTCTAGATCACACATGTAAGAGAATAATCAAAATTGAATCTGTGAATGTTGCTAACTCTTCACAATTAATATTATACAATAAATGGGGCTGTGATGGATCTTCGGGACAAAGTGAGTACAAGCAAATAGTGTCTGGTGAAAGTGACGTAATATCCGATACTAAGTTATTTGTAACATCCTTGGTTCCACTACAAATTGTAGATGAAGCCACAAAAAACGTCGTTTGGAAAAATCCAACCCCGTCCTCTGTTCGATATTGTAGGCCCATTTTAATAGAATTCTCAAAAGAGACTCCAGAGAAAACAGGATCTGTTGTCAATGAAGTGGAAACTGAAATAAGCACTCTTTTGTCTTCTTTTGTAGTGAAGAATGAACAGCAGATGTCTATTAAACATGAGCTGTTCTTTACAATGATAGATGGTAAGGTTACACAAGTAGTAACAAATACTCCATCAAGTGCCATATGACATATATGTCTTGCAAAACCAACAGAAATGAACGATTTGGAACGTGTTAAACAGAGACCTGAGAGTGAAGAGCATTATAGACTTGGACTCTCATCTTTACATGCATGGATTCAATTTATGGAGTTAGTACTTCATGTTTCATATAATTTATCATTTAAAAAATGGTCAGTAACCTCAGAGGACATGAAAAAGTAAAAGCAATCTAAAAAAAGCTTATGTACAGGAGCAGTTTCGGAAAGAATTAGGATTACTAATTGATAAACCTCGACAAATCAGCTAAACTAGTAATGACGGAAATACCGCTCGAAGGTTCTTCGCCAATTCTGCTTGCAGTGCACAAATTATTGGAGTTGATGAAGAATTAATTATGAGATTTCGCATACTACTTCAGACAATGTCAAGTGGTATGGCAATCAATGCCAAAAAGTTTGGTGAATATGCTTTTAGAACAGCCGAATTATATGTGAGCAAATATCCATGGTACTATATGCCCTCCTCTGTACATAAAGTACTCATTCATGGAGAAAACATAATTCGATATAATGCACTTTTACCACTTGGCCAGTTGTCCGAAGATGCACAGGAATCCAGAAATAAGGATTATAAACGTTTCAGGTTACATCATTCTCGCAAATGTTCCCGAAAAGCTACTAACGAAGATGTCTTTCATACTTTATTGTATACATCAGACCCTATATAATGAGCTTAAGACAATCTGTGTCACACAAGATTGTGGAACTTGAAGAAGAAGCCTTGCAACTATTACAATAAATATTTATTTAGATATAATTATGTACATAAATTAAACGCTGAATATTATCATTATACAATTATTAAGTGAAATGTATAAACACAAAATAAAAATTATTTACCATCACTACTGAACATCAGACCTTTCTTTATATCTGTATACTGAATTTCATGTATCTATAGTAACAAATAAAAAAGTTACAGATTTTTGAGACGGCGCCTCCACCATCGGCCCATAGTGTGTTGTAAGAAATTAACTGGCGTTGGTGAGGAGCAGAGTGTAACTTACATACCTCTTATATCATGTTCATTAACAATTGTTTATGGTTGTGAGCATACATTTGCATTATTAATAAACTATCTATAGTATCCTCTGCTAAACTTTTACACCTACTTCCACGTCTGTAATGTTATGTTTACATTGGTCACTATTTCTAAAGATTCGGATAAGGATAACCAGTAAAGAACATCTCACTTTTGACATTATATACGCTTGCGAAAATATTATAGTATAATCTCCGCTCCCATGTGCATGTGTACCTCAGCAGCGTCTGTGTTTGACTGATCGCTGAGATGGTATGGTTACTTATAACGGTCCGTTTTGACTCATTACAATGCAGCAAGTCTGTCATAGTTGTTATTTAATAACCGATAATTCCTTTAGTACCTCCGACTTGTGCTATTAGTGTATGCTTCTGAGAATGCCCCATACGTATTACCGACTAATTCGTCAAATTAAATTCTTACATAAGACTATAGTTTGAATTCATTCACTTAGATCAGTTCTAAAGTATAAACCTAATGTAGTAGGAAACATTATCAAGATCAAAGCATTCCGACCTCATTGTCCAAACTTTACAAAAAGCTGACAAGTTTTTTGTCAAAACTGTCTTTTTATGTCTCTTCATTATATAAATTTAGAACAGGCACATTGTTTAAAGTTTAAAGGTTAATTATTCATTGCTGTCGGAGTGGAAGTTTATGCAATGAAAGAGTGTCTAAAATAATTAATTACTTTTTTTTGTGCCATTAAAACTAATACAATGTGTTTATTTGCTTATTATTAAGTTTGTATGAACCGGGGAAGTTAAATCTTTTAATGTAGGCCAAACCAATTAAATGCAGACATGCCAAGGCGAAATTAGGAATGTTGGTCGTCGCTAGATAATTAAAAAAATTAAAAGGGGGATGAAAATACCAAACAAGTGATTATTTAAAAAAGGGTATTTTTTACTTTGCCCATAATTATTTTAATTTTTATTCATTTTCGAGTATTTAGAAAGTACAGGGTGTCTCAACATTCCGTGTACATGGAGCTACCATAGGTTTTGCGTTCAAAATAAGTCGATTTAAGTAAATTTACCTCTATTGTAAATTGAATCGTTTAGGCGCTAAAGCTCATCAAAGTTGAATACAGTTTTGTTTTTCTCAAATAACTTTAAAACGCTCTGTATGATTTTATTAAAATTTTTGTTACGCTAATATTTCCGAATAGATGTCATTTTATGATATGGTATCACGCGCTCATAATAATAATAATTATAATAACAATGATAATAGGCTTCAGTTGCTCAACAGGTAACACCCAATTACAGGACAATTTAAAATACTCTTAAATACTACGAAACATTTTATAATATTTAGTAACAAATCTTTATATTACACATAAATATGGTATAAATGTTATTGAAAGGACTGAAAATTAAATTTAAAAAAAAATAGTGAGATAGTAATAGTGAAGAAAAACAAAATAAGAATTAATAATTATTGAAAAAATATTATAATTAATGATGAGAAAAAAAATCAATAAAGGAAACGGTAAGCTAAAATTATATACTAAAATTTTGTTTAGCATATTTTACCAGCTGAATTAGTATGGAAATGTTGACTTAATAATAGCACATACAATGTATTGGTGATTTTAGCGATATATTAGTATTGGCTCGTTTAGTGTAAAATGTGGTATTTTGTCGAGAATGCATTCTTGGAGTGAAAGAATTAATTTGTGAAAGAATTTGTGGACAATTTACGGAATTTATGTTCTTAAAATTTTTTAAATCATCTGCAAAAATTTGTCGCACTTCAATTCAGTACATAAATCATCGATAAATAATATAAATGATAAAGGTCCAAGGTTAGAACCTTGCGGAAGTGGCTAAGTATATTGACGATTTATATCCATTGTAAAATATAAATTGTTGTCTGCCTGTTAAATATGATTGAAAGTTATTTAATAGATTTAAATTAAATCTATACTTTACTAATTTTAGTAAGAGTAATTGATGGTCGATGCGATCAAGGGCTTTGGTAAAATCGGTATACAAAGCGTGTACCTATCCTCGTTCATCTAGAATATTATTAGAAACTGTTTGATTGAATAGTACTAGTTCGTAGTAGTTGATTTGTTAGATACAAACTATGCTGGTCTACTGATAATATGTTTTAGTGGACATATAGATGCGATTGTATAAAATTTCCAAGAACTTTAGCAAAATTACACAAAACAGAAATTTGTCTGTAATTGCTTATATTTGACGTATCGTCTGCTTTAAAAATCGGAAACGCCTTTACCAATTTCCATCGGTTGGGAAAAACTGATGTTTTTATTGAAATATTACACAGAATAAAAAGCGGTGTTAGGAATGCATTGGCACAAACTTTCACCAAAAAGGATGGTATAAGGTCTGGGCCGGATGTAATTTTGTTCTTTACCTTTTTTTACAGCATCTTGAATTTCTAACATAGAGATGTTTGTAATACTGAAAAGTTCAACGTTATTATTGCCCATAAGCACGTGATTGTCTTGTGTAGCACATGGAACGGTATACACTGAACTAAAAAACTCTGCAAATATGTTTACAACATCTTGTGGATTATCGTAGTTATTATCCTTATATGACATTTTACAAGGTATTCGTGTTTGTTGCCGTTTTGATTGTGCAAATTACCAAAATATCTTTGGATCCGATGATATTGAAGATTGACTTTCACCCCCAAAACTTATGAGCGATTTGCTTAAGGGTGAGGGTATTTATCGCATTTTTCTTAATGCAATTACTTCGGTTACAATGTCATAAATATTAACACAATATTTTTGAAAACGTTGTTACTAGCGACGCGGGAACTGACCTGATTTTACATTCAGTTCTAAATTTGAAAACAAACCACATTACCAAGATTTAAAACAATTTAATTGGTTATGCATTTCTTAGAGATTAACTAATCTAGAATTAAGTGCGAGAATATTGCAGAAGGCTATAAAATCTTACTTAACGTTTCGAACATTATCTTCGAACATCTTCAGTTAAATACCTGAAAGTGTCTAAACATCAAGATTTTCTACTTTTATCGAAAATAGTATTACTTTACAGCAGTGGCGGTTCGTGGGTCAAGACATAGAGAGGTCAATTAGAAAAGTTTACTGTATTACCTACCTTTTAAATTCCAAGTCGATCCTCCGGTCTTTTTGAGATGCAAAGTGGTCAATTACTTTTTCATTAAAGTCTTTTATCTTCTTTATTAATGCACTTTCTATGGTAAGCATAGCTAAAGAAGATAACCTTTCCTGACCCATGGTATTTCTTAAAAATGTCTTTATTCTTTTTAAGGTGGAAAAACAACGTTCACTTTTGACGGTAGTCATAGGGAGAGTACACAAGATTTTTAACAGTTTGACACTTTCAGAAAAATTATTGCATAAATTATTGTTAATAAAAAGCTGTAACAAAGCAACTGCACCTTCACTATTGGAAAAATCTTCTCGGCTATATAATACTTCTAATTCAGTTTTAAGTTTCAAATGATTTATGACTGGATACTCCGTTATAACTAATTCAAACATATCTTGAGGAAAGCTTTTTTTATAATTTTTAAATCGATCTGCGTGAAATAACTGAGACACTGCTAAATGATTACTGAAGCCAAACCTATTTTTGATCTCAGATGTAATTATATCACAAACTTCTAATGAAATTCTCCTTTTTGATTTTTCCGTTTTACATCTCTGGGCAGACTACATGGATGTCTCCTCCAAATAGTTATTCAAAATCTTATTTCTGATGTCTTCAATTTTACTATTAAAAACGCCAATACACTTATTTACTGTTATGACATCGATATTACATTTTGTAATTGATTGAACAATATATCACAATGAGGCATAACTAAATGAAAAAAATTTAACCAGTAAAGGAAATGTTCATTTTGTAAGTAGTTTTTTAAACCAATAGCTTGGTTTAGAGTGTTGTTTTCTGATTCATTATCAATGATTTTTTCTAAACAATCTAATAATTCTGTTCGATAGGTATAAACACTCTCTATGCACTTTGTATTAAAATTCCATCGTGTTGGAGCCGCTTTAGGTAATCTCACCTTAACAACATTATCTAACACGGCTGTCCTTTTTGGCGATTTTCCAAAGAATGAAGAAAAGTTATGTAAATTAGCAAAGAAAATTTTTATGCTTTTATCCTGACTTGATGCTTTTTGTAAAATTAAATTTAGTTGATGAGCGTAACAATGAATAAAATTTGCTGGTACCAAGTGTTGCTACACTACAACAGTTATTCATATTACTTGATGCGAGCGAATGTTTCTGTACTTTTATTTTTAAATGTTTCAAGTCAGTTACAACTATTTTGGACCATATAGGATCAGGACCATCACCAATTAACAGTCATGGGAAACAAAAAAAATGTATTTTTTACCTCACATCCGCAAATCCACTCGGATAAATCGTACATTGAATTTCGAAAATACCTATTAACTTCTTTTTTCTTATCAAGAGATGTTTGCTTTATCGTCATATTAGGTTTTGGACGGCCACTACCTTTGAATTTCACTCGATCTTCATAACCCAACTTATGTCCATCTTTCAGTTTTAATATATTTTGTACAACACTCATATTTAATAGTAAACACCAAAAACATTGTTTTACTTAATTTCACGACAAGTAGAGATTTACTAATAAAATGTTCACAAATAAAAACATTAAAAACAACGCGACAGAATTTACCGACCAACGCGTACCTAGTCAGCATGAAGACTGACGGAACTAACTCCGTGCGTTACCGTTTCCGTAAAATGTGTCAGGGACATTGTCCCCGCCAGTGTTTTCTGTCTTTTTTGCTTTCTGACGATTCGCGCATAAGTCTATTTCACTTTAATTCGTTGTATTTTCGGTCCGTAGCTAGCTTTGAGGACAAGTGGACAAGATTGACCCAAGATTTTTAAATTCTATAAATGAATAATGTAATGAATATGAATGTAGCGGCTCGGTGCTCGGGGGGGGGGGATACGAAATCCTGCGATCTAGATATTTGAATAGTATTGTGCATAGAATGAACTAGAAACTTTAATATATTTTTTAAGAATATTAAAAATATATATATTATATATTTTTAAACTTCAGAAAATGAATAGCTCTATTTTTTTATTTGTATGTGGGAGGTCATTGACCAAATGACCCTATAGAAGAACCGTCAGTGCTTTACAGTACTCTTTTGGATTTTAAGTGAGTCAACCAATAAATTAAAATATTAGTATGTAGTCACAGCTGGCAGTGCCTTAAGGCAAGAAGGCTTTTAAATATTTCATGAACGCTATGGAAACGTTGAATCAAGTTTTTAAACATCTAAAAATCGTTCAGTAATCTTGTTTATATATTGGAGTAACAAGCTTTACATGTCATCTTTGTTATTTTTATTCTTTCCACAAGTGGATTTACAAATATCAGAATGTTCTCTTTTCTTTTTTGTCGAGTAAATATTTTCTTTGGCATTTAGATTCTCTCCTCGGAAGAAGATAATCTTTCATCACTTACGGTTCCTGGTTATTGACAGATTATTTTTTAAATTGCTAATGATTAAAAGAGTGTTGAGACGAAAGTTGTTTTTCTTGTAAGTTTAGAACTACTGAAGTAAGATTAATATATTTTTCTCAGCTTAAATATTATACGGAGAGGCACAAAGAAAACTAAAAGTTCTCTTGTATATTATACCTTCGAAATATTAAATCTAGTCCCCACCTCCGGAGAGTATTCAATAATCAGGTATAAGTGGTCAAATTGAGAAAATGGAGATTGTCTAAGTAATAATTAAGTGGCAAGAGTTTTTTTTATTCATTTAGAGTCATTCTACATGAAATCGTCTAATCAGTAAAGCCATCTTATTTTAGATTTTGCTCAAACTTTGTGAGAAACTTCTTTAGGGTTCTAAAGAAGGAAATCCACCGTCATTTAATTTTCGCATGCGTCAATTCCCGCCTGCCCGAATTAAAGCATTTAAAAAACGTCATTTTTATGCTTTAATATTTTTAACTGTAAAAATTGTTCTGTTAAAGATATCTACAGATTCAAGATGGCATTTCAAAGCTGAAAGATAATAGTTTTTGTGCAAAGAATATAAATTCACGCAATCAATACCGTCGAAAAATGACAAAGTGCTGAAAATACTACATGTATTTACTGCATTTCATGATTTTTAACTGACTCCAGTGTCTCGACTGGTGAATGCAAACAGCTAATATTTCTCAGAGGTCAAGTGCACATATCGTGGAAGAAATAAAACCTACAATTGACTCGTGGTTTACCACTGATCGTAATGCATAACAACTGGTCCGCAACTTTTCACAAAGTTTGTCAATGTGGATATCCCATTTTAAGGTGTTTACAAAAATGACCCATAATATTTTACTACAGCTTTCTATTTTAAATTGAGTTTAGGCTATTTAAATCACCTTGTACGTTACGTTGCTTAAAAATTATTGAAGCAGTCTTGTCCTTATTTATATTTAGAAAAATTTTTTCTGACCAGAGTATGCATTTTTTGTAAACCTTTTCTGCCAAATTATTGCTGCCGTCGCGGCGTGTTGGATTGTATAATTAAAAATATTGTATCATCTGCATAACAAAGAGTAAACAAGTTATTAAAATCTTTCAAAAAATGAGATCAAGTCATTGGAAAAAATAATATATAAAAGAAGACCTAAAATAGAACCCTGCGGGACACCTTGGGTCACATTTCTAGGCTCACTATTGGCATCATTGACTTGAACAATTTAAACTCGATTACTTAAATATGAGGTGATGAAGTTTAATGGTGGTCCTCTGATTCCATACCTATTGAGTTTTTCTAGAAGTAGCTGATGATCCACGCTATCAAACGAACAAGAAAAATCAATAAATAGCCCAAACGGGCAAATTTTTTTATCAAGTGCATTTACAATTTGTATATGAAAATTACTTAATGCTGTATTCACACCTCTATTTTTTTCAAAACCATGTTGTACTGGTGAAATTATATTATTACGCAAATAAAATATTGCTAGTTGATCATTTAATGCTCATTCGAAAAGCTTCGAAAAGCTAGATAATAATGTGATAGCTCTGTAATTACCGTAAGCATTTGAGTCACCCTTTTTATATAGCGAGCAAACTACTGAGAGTTTTAATTTTTCTAGAAAAACTCCTTTTTCAAAAAACAAATTTATAAGATGCGATATAGGTTACAAATTAAATGTTTACTGTTTTTTAACAAATTATTAGATATGTTATCATAACCACTAGAATTTGATGGCTTGAGTTTATTTATTAATGTAAATACATCTTGATCCCTTAAAGGAGAAAGAAAGAATGACCTGTTACCTACAGGTATATTACCATTCAAAAAATTAAAATCTTTTTGTTTATCATATGCCGTTATAAAATCAGTTGTAAAATGCTTATTAAAATTATTTGCAATTTCATTATCATTTAACTCAACATTATTCTCAAAAATATTTATTTCTCTTTTAGACCTTTGTTTCCCCTGTGCTTCTGATATAATGTTCCACATAGTTTTTGTTTTGTTATCTGATTAGGCAATTTTATTGTCATTATATCTCTGTTTAGCTGAAGTTAGTAGGTATATGTTTGTAATAATTGTTTAAATTTTTACTATGGATTTTCAGTTCAGGGTATTTTTGCGCCAGATCATAAAATAGGCCGATTTGTTTTTTTAAATTGTGTATGCCATCTGTTATCCATTTTTGATTATTCTTTTTATGCTTTTTCACAATGCGCTTCAATGGAAAACATAATTCAAAGTAATAAGACATTATATTATTAAAACTTTCAAAAGCTGTATTAGGGTTAGGGTCTAAATAAACATCATTCCAATTTTCTCTCTCTAAAAATTTATGAAATTTTAAGACATTTTCAGAACTATGTTTTTTATTATAGCTATAAGATTTTGTATTTAATTTTTTTCTCTTTTTATTGTGTTCTATTGAGAGAATCTGGGAAAAATGATCAGATAATTGTAGACTTATATTATTTACCGTGTCCTTTTGGACGTGAGATAAAAAAAGCTCGCAACGCTTCAAAAATCGATAAATTTTATCTGCAGCGTAAAAATTCTCAAAGTGCAGTTTTCTGTGTCATAAAAATGGATTTTGCATCAGAAAGTAAGTACAATTAAAATATCTCAGTATCAGATCAGTTTATTTATATGGTAATTAGTAAATAATTATCGAAGTGGAGTGCATTTTTGTACATGCAACGATTCATAAACTCCACAAAAAAAGCCATAAGTTACGCGGTTGGTGATGGTTGGTCTTGAAACTTATTGGAATGTGTTCAATGAACATTTTTTCGAAAGTATATAAAAAATTAGCTGCATCTTTTTGCATCTTTGCGAGATATTGACCAAATTGTGCACGAATGCACGGATGCATGCACATTCGTGCACTATAAAGTGGGCTCCTTTTGAACGCGACGATGAATGTAATTCAGATAGTAATTGAATGAAATTAATTTTCAAAGTCATTACACATTTTTATTCCATTCCCCAGATCCTAATTTTCCCGAAACAAATGAAACACATGAATTCGCTTCAATTCAATAATAATTTTTGAACTATGTATATATTTTTGACCATAATTTTTTTTGAAATTCTATATGGGATTCTTCATCAGCGACCCAAAAAAACTGTATACAAAGTTTTGTAAAAATACAGCGATAATTGGCGATTTTTAGTATGTTTTGGGGCGATTTCATGGCCGCCATTTTGTTTTTTTTTCAAAATTCAACTTCGGATTCTTGATCAGCGACAGAAAAAATCCCTGTATGCACAATTTCAGTAAAATAGCTCAATGCCTTTATATTTTGGCCAGCTTTTCGGCGTTTCCGTCCACTGTGCGGTGGTCTGTATATGACAATTATAATTATATTATGACTAATTAACTCAATACAGGTGCATTCTAAAATACCGTCTCTGCAGTAGGCACTTAATTCTATTATTTTTATATTAGTAACGTTTTCTTTAACATAAATTGCTGTACCACCATGAGTGAACAGTTCACGAGAATTGTAGGAATGTAGGTATAATTATTAATTACTAATAGTAAGCATCGTAATTTGCTCCTTTGATTGCCAGTGTTCAGTTGCCAGAAATACATCTACGTTATAGTTAGCTAAAACTACTTCTATTGTCAAAATCTTATTAGAGAGGCACTGAACATTTTGATGCATAATAGTCCAAATGAATCCACGTTATGCAAGATACTGTTTGATCGTGTTATATGTTTTTTCTCCTCCACATCATGTAAATTACCAATATACCGAATCTACTACGCATTAAATTTTAATTTAATATAGTGCATTCCCTGAACACTGTAAAATTAAATAAAATGCGATTAATATGTTTTTGTAGTTTGAGAATATTTCAGTACCTAGGTGTTTGCAATATATTATATTATATTTGTAAAAGCCATCTCTGGAAACTGATCGGTAAATCCCACGAATGATTATTTCTTAAGTTTTATTTTTATGACTTATATTTTTTAAAATAGTATGTTCTATTTCATTTGATTACGACTTTATTTGGAAATGTGCAGTGGAATTTGCCATTTGTCCCATTATTGGCTTTTTGTAGTAAAATCCATTTCACCAACTTGTTTACAGCTTTCAAAGTTTAATTACTATCTAGTCTAATTAATGTATTTACAGTATGTCTCGCTTACAACAAAATCCTAATTTAGCTAATTCTTCAACAGCATTTATATTAAATTTGTCTGTTTGAAAATCTTCTACGTAATTACAGGTTAGTACCACGCAAAATGACACCAATAACGTACTAATGATTCGGAAAAGGTCCAATTTTGAAAACATGCAGAGGTCTAGGTGTCACTGAGATATGTTTCATCTACTTGTTTTCTATTTATTTTTTAATTTAGACAAATGATTTTACACATAGTCAATATATGCATAAAAAAAACTTATTTGATATGAAAAAATATTTATCATTTCTTGTTTTAATGGAAATGTCAAATTTTGGATGGAGCGCTAAATTCTGAGGTCGGCAAGTCAGATCAATGATTGTCTTTTGTTTATTATTAACGACACATTAAAACAGAAAACTCAGTAGGCTTACACAAATTTTACGTCGATTTCTAATTGGATTCTATTGTGTCATTATTCACCGTTTTGCTGTTTTATGTACAGTAAAAATCTCCAATTTAGTTGTCTTTCTCCATTTTTATTAGGTAAGGGTTATGCAAAATAAAATTAAAAATAATTCTGATATTTCACGTATAACCTAGTTCAATTTTACATGTTCATGTTACATTTAAAAATAAACTTTTCTTCTAGTAACCTAAAGAGTTTTGATACTCCTTTTTAACACGCTTTTATTAGCTTCACCTGTATGTTTGTTTGTTTGTTTGTTTGTAACCGACTCTTTGGACTCGATTTTGACCCACTTTAAACGGACAGATTTAATTGAAACTTTGTACACTTACGAAGAACCGGTAACAATACAATAATTTGATAAGTGTATATCATTATCCTGATCAGGATCGCCAGTCCTCTCCTCACGTATCGTCTGCGTGAGAGCAAGAGGCTTAATACTGTAAGTATATTCGATGATTCTCAGTTCGGTCGTTGGCCGAGCGGGCAAGTCTTAGTCGACGCGAAACGATGGACTCCTCGGGCGTGAGTTCAAATCCCATGGCTGAAATAAAAAAATATATTTTTTTTCAGAAATATCTGTTGGATCGTAATATGTTATAATATCAGCATCAATAAGCAATATAAATATAGTTTAAGAAAACTACAAAACACGCTTTCATAGCACATCAAACTAAAAATTGAAAAATAAATATAGTTTAAAAAAACTAAAAAACACGCTTTTAAAGCACATCAAACTAAAAAGTGAAAAATAATTATTAATATAAACAGAAAACAATAATGAACGAAAAATACTAGTATTATTGTGAAAAAAGCGTGGGGCGCTTTGTGCCATATTTTTCGTATATCGAGCAACCCACGCTTTTTTCACAATAATACTAGTATTTTTCGTTCATTATTGTTTTCAGTTTATATTAATAATTATTTTTCACTTTTTTAGTTTGATATGCTTTAAAAGCGTGTTTTTTAGTTTTTTTAAACTATATTTATTATACATTATCTCAACTCGTTGCTGCAAAATAATCTTATTGTATAAAAAAAGAAATCAAATTTTTCTATTAGGTGAGAAAAAAAACAACTGCCATTCTTAGGCAACAATTAGATGAAATGGTTGATATGCAATATAACTTATAAAATAAAATCTAAGTTTATACTTTAAGTGTCAAAATTATGTGTAATTTTACCTTACAGAACAAAATTGACTTATAAAAGTGGACATAAACAATTCATTTAAAACGTTTGTAATTATTATCTCTGTGCATCATTTTTTAGGTTAAAAATAAACAGACAAAAAAAGTGAAGAATATCCCAATGGTGTGCTGTGTATTCATAAATATGGGGCTGAAATTTAGCATATAGAAAATAAAAATAATAAAAGATCCATATTTTTCTTTTTGGCATTTTTCAATTTTTACGGAGCTGGAGTGAGTCAAAGATGAATTTTTAAAATGGCTTCCTATACACATTTTTGCTCCATTTATCTGATTTCTGTTAAATTTGGTATGGCGTCCCAGGAAATTGTAATTTGTAAGATGTCTTTTGCATTTATCTGGATAACTTTTAATTTTTGGCAATTGTGTTAAGTATCATTTTTGTAAACAATTGAATATTGAATCTTCTCGTGTCTTCTAATTTTCCTTCCATTTATTGGCAAAAAAAATTATAATTCATTTTGTTTGCCAAGAGCGCCCTCTACAAGTTTTGACAAAAATAGACTTACCGAAACAAACATTTTCTACAACATCGTACCAAATTTGACACAAATCTGATAAATAGAGCAAAATATATGTATACAAAACGATTTTAAAAATTCATATTTGACCTCCTCCCAATCTCGAAAAATTAAAAAATGTCAACAAGAAAAAAATATGGGTCCCTTATTTTTTATTTTTATATGCTATTAAATTTTGGTGCCATCTTTTGTGAATTACCCTGTATATTTGATCTAGGAGAATTTCGACATAACTGCCACTGTAACATTTTTTTAAACAATCGCAATATCATGCAAAACAAATCAAAATTACTTTATATCAAATTTCTTTCGTACATTATCAAAAAGATGTTTTTCATATCTTTTGATGGTTTTTAAAAGACTAATTAACCAGCTTATGATATGTAGATACTAAATAATATTTTAGTCAAAATATTAAATAGTGGTGAAAGGTATGTGAAACTTCTCATATGGTCCAAATGCTACTATCCGACCGACATCATAGATGTCTCTGTGGCGGATAGCGACTTGCGAAGTAAGTACCGAGAGCGGCGACCTCTAGCCCAGGTGGACTAAACTACTGTTATTAAATATGATTTGAACGAAACAACTACTCAGCGGGCAAATACCCCGACCTGCATTGTATTATACCTTCAAATCATGATAGATCGGTAGCCAATATCATTTGTCAATTCCTAACCAGACATAAACCGGTTTCGAACTTATTAGTTCTCCTAGTTTCTGCTAGTTTCACATACCTGTCACCTCTACTCAAGTTACCCTAGTCAGTATATGACTAACAGGTTGGCCACTATCATCTGTCTGTTCCATAACTTATGGCATACTTAGGAGAACTAATAAGTTCGAAACCGGTCTATGTCTGGTTAGGAATTGACAAATGATATTGGCTACCGATCTATCATGATTTAAAGATAAAATCCAATACAGGTCGGAGTATTTGCTCGCTGAGTAATTGTCTGGTTCAAATCATATTTAATAACAGTAGTTTACTCCACCTGGGCTAGAGGTCGCCGCTATCGGTACTTGCTTCGCAAGTCGCTATCCGCCACAGAGACATCTATGATGTCGGTCGGATAGTACCATTTGGACCATATGAAAAGTTTCACATACCTCTCACCACTACTAAATTTAATTTAGTCAATGTATGACTAGCAAGTTGTCCACTATCATTTGTCTGTTCCATAAGCTATGGCATACTGAGGAGAACTGATAAGTTCGAAACCGGTCTATGTCTGGTTAGGAATTGACAAATGATATTGGCTACCGATCTATCATGATTTGAAGGTATAATCCAATGCAGGTCGGGGTATATTCCCGCTGAGTTCAAATCATATTTAATAATCAAAATATTAACCTTATTTTCACAATTCTAAGACTTTTACTAACAACATCCTTTATAATTTTAAGTTAATTTTGAGATACAACATCAAGAAGAACATTTATTTTTAAATTTATTTCCATTTTTCAAGTGCCATATCACAGTCCTTGCCATGCCAAAACTGTACACCTACTTAAGAAATATTTATAATATTTAATTTATCTAAAATAGAAATAGATTTTTATGCTTTTCCAGGGGATTATGGTGAATCAAAAAAAAAAAGAGAATGCCAAAGGTATTCCAGGAACAAGTTAAATAATTTCTGCGATTGAGCTGTTCTGATTCTAAAGCACCTTGTAGCCACTGCATTGTTCAGAACTTAACCTTATCGATTATTTTGTAGTCAGTTTTGGCTATAATATGCTGTGGAACACGAATTTTAAATAAAACTAAAAGCCGTAGTGTTTGAGTTAAGCAAGGAAGATGGAGGTTTACATGTTCGAAAAAATGATTTAAGCACATTAAATACAAAGATATCATATATACCACTGTGTATATTTTCATTTTTTTTATTTATTTAAATCCTCAAGGTTGAATCCAGCTGGTTTAACGAGGTTATTTAGAAAAAAGTTTTTCTGGTATAAATCAGAACAAACTGCGCATTAATATTATTCTTAATTATAGACACTTTTTTTAAACCCCAGTAAGTTTTTCAATACTCAATAGTCATTACATTACCATATAATTAGCATGCACGCTTATCGATAATTTACTATTAATTACTACGCATGCGCACACTATAGTTTGTAAATTATTAAATTGTATTTCTTTTTATCTTATGCATGATTAGCTGATAATTGTATAAAATGCCTGTATATAATTGATGTGGTAATTTAAACATAAAATTGTGTATCAACTGAACACCATGTTTATGCAAATATACCAGACAAACCAAAAATAACATGGCAAGAAATTTGGACAACAGTAATCAAAAACAGACGTGAAAAAATGGTGCCGTGCTTACATGAATTTAATCATATACAATCTGGACGATGTGTCAAAGAAACTTTTATTACTGGCAAGCCCTGGAAAATCTTTTCGATTTAAATTCTTGCTGCCTGATGATTTGGAATAACCTACAATTCACGTAACCGGTGACAATAAAAAAGTATTTTGTGAGAAATAAACTATATATTTTCATTTCCAATGTAAACTCACATGGGATTAACCTTTCGAATTTAAAACTTATGTTTGCTTCTTGTATCCAGCATTAAATTTACTCTACTCATTTCAGGCTCAGCAGTCTCTGGCTACTTCCTTTAGGCATTTAAATAATAACACGTTTTTTTAGCACGTGTTGCCTAAGGCCTAATATTAAATAAAAACAGGGGAAAAAACGTTTATTTTAACTTTTTTAACTTTCAGAATACATTTGTAGCTAATTTATGTTCTTAAAAATTGAATTGTTAATATAGCCTTATGAGAATATGTAATGTTCTGTATATCATAATCATTTTGCTGAAACATTGCTTTCAGCTTGTTCCATTAAAATGTATTTTTTTTTCATATCTGCAAATAATAAATAAGTAATTACTGGTTTATTTGCTGCAGTTTTCAGTTGATACACAAAAAATTTATTAATGTATTTTGTATGTAGTTCACAATGTCTCTGTCTATATTGATATTATCGAGCTCCCAAAGACACTGAATTATGAATTACGAACTGCATACAAATTTATATAGGGTGGGACAATAGTTCGTCCGATTTCGATATCTCGAGTTTCAAGATAGCTAGAAACTTGATTTAAAAATACAAGTAAACTAGATAGAAAAGTCTATAACCGGAAATTATTTTCGAATATACAGGATGAGCCAAGACGATTGTACAGGGCCAAGTAACATTTTTTTAAATGAAATGCCATGTATATTAGAACATTTTTTGAAACTTCTTTGTGGCCTCCTTTCACTCCTGTATTATTATTGACTTTCTCGCGACCACTTGAATGTGATGATTTTTTTTTTATTGAAATTATACCATTTATACTTGTATATTAAAAATATCATTACAATCACAACTATCGATATTAGGAAAAAATATGTTAGTACCAGTTATGAGACATCAGTGTGATGTCATTGAGCCATTTTCACTAATTAATAGTAAACAGGGTGGCCAAAAAGGTTTTTAAATTTACAACTTTTTGAACTGAATTTTCTCAATTTTTTCAAATGGATATTTTTGGAGAATGTGATGTAGAATTGTAAAACGAACATTTTTTGTACGTACATTCCTAGGGCTATTTATGATCATTTTCAATTTATTGAACAATAACTGCAAAATTCAGTAATAAAAATTAAAAATGAGTGTTTTTCTTCAAATAACACAGGCCTTCATGGTTTTAGGGGTCTACAATTTTTTTATATATTTAAGTCGTTCTGAACTCTGCAATATTATTAGCTTTCGTGTATCACGCATTGTTTACTCTAAACATACATAACGACATTATTAGTAATTAATACATATCTTTTTAAAATAAAATTATTAGGGACCACTGCCTTTTAATCTAGACGTTTCTAGTTAGAACCAGAATATACACATAGTATTCGAAAAGCACATACAGCAGTCAGTAGTATGTTAACTGTGGTTGAACGTATGCTTACAGTATATAATATCGTAATAAAGTTATTAAAAATTCGTCATGTCCTCAAGACATTGTAAAAACAGCGCCGATGTGTTTTGTTACATTTGTGGTTCATATACAGTTAAAAAAAGACAAAGAAATATTACCGAATTCGTGAAAAGAAGTTATCATGCATACTTTGGTGTAAAGCTTGGAGACCAAGACAAAACATGGGCGCCACACAGAGCTTGTCAGAAGACTTTTGCTTGTGTGACGTAAGTGGCTTTAATACTAAGAAAAAAATATTTTATCCGAACCTTCCATCAGCAATAAGGTCAGTAGCGCATGGGCCAGATGTACCTGTACCTGCTGTACCAGAGAATTAATACTCTTTTGTCGTCTGATTTTGATTCGCAATTAGAAATTGAAGATTTGGATGAAGACTTTTCATTACAAAGTACTCAGCCTCAGCTTTTTACTCAGAATGAACTAAATGATTTAATTCGTGACTTAGGACTTTCAAATGAGTCTGCTGAACTTTTTAGGATCTAGACTGAGGAACGACATTCTCATGGTATAGAAAACGTGAAACTGAATTTTTAGAATACTTTGATCAAGAGGGATTCCTTGTTTACTGCCATGATGTTCCAGGATTGGTTAGCAAGTTAGGAGCATCCATTTATCAACCAAATGACTGGAGGTTGTTCATAGACTCATCTAAAAGGAGTTTAAAGGGTGTATTGTTGCATATGGTAATATATACGCATCAGTCCCGGTTGCACACTCTGTTCATTTAAAAGAAAGATATGAAGATTTGAAACTCCTACTTGAAAAGGTGAAATATGTAGACCACAACTGGAGGTTATGTGGAGATTTTAAAATCTTAGGTATGCTCTTAGGCCAACAGTCTGGCTATACTAAAATGCCCTGTTTCTTATGCGAATGGGACAGTAGAGCACAAGGTGAACATTGGCAAAAGAAAGAATGGCCACGTAGAATTAATTTAGTACCTGGTTCAAAATATATTGTACAAGAAAGTTTGGTCGATCCGAAAAAAGTTCATCTGCCTCCGTTACATATTAAGTTGAGGCTAATGAAGCAATTTGTTAAAGCTCTCGATAAAAACTGTAACTGCTTCAAGTATTTATGTTCAAAGTTTCCTAGTTTATCAGAAGCCAAGCTTAAGGAAGGTATTTTTGTTGGGCCACAAATTAGAGAGTTAATAAAAGAGTGTTTGACTCAACAATGAATGATAAAGAAAAGGCTGCATGGGTTGGCTTTAAAAATGTAGTTCAAAAGTTCTTAGGTAATAACAGAGATCCTGATTTCAAGAATATAGTCAACGATATGTTAGAAAATTATAAAACATTGGGGTGCAATATGAGTTTGAAACTTCATGTTCTTCATTCCCATCTTGACTATTTTCCAGAAAATCTCGGGGTGGTGAGTGAAGAATAAGGTGAAAAGTTTCACCAGGACATTAAACAGATGGAGATGAGATATCAAGGTAGATGGAACGTCGCCATGATGGCTGACTATTGTTGGTGTTTAAAGAGAGAATCTTCTGAAGGTGAAACTTCACATAAATGGGCTTCAATTAAGCGTTCATTTGAAAGTAAAAGAAATCGTTTTCATTCGCAAAGAGACATGTAAAAATGTTAACAACTTTTTGTAATATTATTTTCTTGTAGGTACTTGTAAATTTTGATTTAAATTTTGTAATTAAAAATGAGAAGTATTTTACTGTAATGCATTATTTTAATACATTTTATTAGAAAACCGTTCATGTATTTTTACTTTGTGAAAAAACCTTGCGTGATAGAGCAAAATGCAAGTCATTTTTGGATTCGGCATGAAACAGTTATACAGAATTACATTAAAATATGGAAACCCCCCACCATAAGTTTTATTTTGCAAGCCTGTGTAATTCTAGAGAAGGTATTATAATAAGCGTGTTACATGATGCCCATAAAAACATCACACCAACAACAAAATTTAAAGGATAGGATAATAAATGCTTTTGGAAGTATCACTTCGGCAATTTTATGAACAGTAGAAACCTCATTCCAAAGACGCATAGAAATGTGTGTCAATCAAGATGGGCAACATGTTGAGCACTTTTTATACCTTTTTTTTGAATTACAAAAAAATATATTTTTAATTTTTATTGCTGAATTTTGCAGTTATTGTTCAATAAATTGAAAATAGTCACAAATGGCCATAGGAATGTACGTACAAAAATTGTTCGTTTTTCAATTCTACATCACATCGTCCAAAAATATACAGGGTGTTCCATTTGAAAAAATTGAGAAAATGCAGTTCAAATAGTTGTAAATTTAAAAATTCTTTTTGGCCACCCTGTATACTTTTAGGAAGTGAAAATGGCTAAGTGTCATCACACAGATGTCTCATATTGGTACTAACATATAATTGTGACTAGTAATTTTTTTATTATACACGTGTAAATGGCATATTTTCAACAAAAAAATATCATTACATCCAAGTGAGTGGGAGAGAGTCAATAATAAATAATACAGGAGTGAAAGGAGGCTACAAAGAGGATTCAAAACATGTTTTGATATACATGGCATTCTATTTAAAAAAATGTTAGTTGACCCTGTAGAATCGTCTTGGCCCACCCTGTATAATCGAAAATAATTTCTGGTTATAGACTTTTTTTGTTTAGTTTACTTATGTTTTTAATTCAAGTTTCTAGCTATCATGAAACTCGAGATATCCAAGTCGGACGTACTATTTCCGGTTATAGACCTCTTTGTCTAGTGTTTTTAAACCAAGTTTCTAGCTATCATAGCACTCGACATATCGAAGTCGGACGCACTATTGCCCCACCCTGTATTTGTATACTTACAATAGTTTATAATAACAGTATATTGTTTGTGAGGTATGGAAAAGTCAAAATTTTATTTACGTTAAAAATTGTGGTAAGATATCATTATGGAAACGCAGAAAAGTTTAAAGTTAATAATCATAACTGTTAGTGATTATAAGATGTGGGACAAATGGAATGCATTCTACATATTTTTTTTTTCAGAAAGACTCTGGCAATATAAAAATATTAAATTTTAAATAAATTTGTAAATTCAACAAATCACAGTAAATTTCTTGTGGTCTATTCTCTGTTGATGGTTGCGACAATGTCCTTGACGTAACACAAATTCGTTCTGTATGTTTGCTATATTACCCTGTATAAATTAATATCAGTTTCCCTTCTAAATCATACAAAATATTTTAATGGAGTCAAATCTGGAAATCTAGCAGGTCACTCCACAGATTATCTTCTACTTATCTACCGATTTTTTCTGTGACTCAAAATTTTGTCAAAAATTCAAAAAGAATAATCTATATATCTTTATCTTTTAAAATCTAGATAACATTTTGGCGCTGTTTTTTAGAAACTGTTGCTCATTGTACAGGATGATCACGTAAAGGTGGTATATGCCTTTTTTTTTCGAAATTGGTAAGTGGAAATGTAAAAATATAAAATAAATTAACTTATATGCCTAAACTATAAATTGTGGTAATATTATCGAAAAAAATCACGGCACGGGGATGGGCGTCACCACGCATTGAACGTATTTTTTCATTAACACTTTATTTTTGACATATCGTTGGAAAGTTTATTAAATAGTGATTCACATTGTCAAATAGAGAGAAAATATTTTCTTTAATAGAAACATACAGTATGTGTATTGAATTATTAGACATGGGTCTCTTAGATGGCAACGTTACAACGTAAACCAGAGGTAGACTAGCTATCGCTCGGTAGCGTTAGCACTAGCAAAGCAGAAAATTCATTTATCATCTAGCTACAGTGAGGTCAACGGTGCACATTGCGCGCGATACGATGTCAGTTTTCAGTCTTCCTTCAATGTACTGTGTCTAATATTGTATATAAATAATAAATAATACTGTATATAAATCTCAGGACAGCTATTTTTACAGTCAACTTTTTTACTATCCATTGTGATTTTGGAAACTATAGAAGCTACAAAATCGATTAAATGGGGTAAGTTTTAGCAAATTTTATGCTGATTCTAAATCCGTTAAGAAATCATGGCTAACTGAAACCGTTTTTGAGATTTCTCAAAAGAACGAAAATTTTGTGTTTTCTCCTTTTGGCTATAGCCAAGTAATCCTTAGTCAGATAGATTTTAGACGTTTATATTATTAGGGCACGTTTTGGAGATTAATATTTTGGTGTAGAAACGAATGTTCGATATTCTTTTGTTTTCGGGATCCCGAGGTAACTTTTTTGTTTTTCTTATGGCAACCATATTGGATTTTTCGTTTTCAGATTCCGTTTAAAGAAGCTTTCAAATGATGTACCACATGCCGAGGAAAAAATAATTTTTCAAAGGACTAATTTAAGAAAAGTTATCCATTGCTTAACAAAACAAAATAGTAGGCCGTGGAAAATCAAAAAGTTATTTTGGTTTTATAGATATACCTAATATCAACCATTATAAAAAATAACAGTAATAATAAGGTTACCAGTTTGGCATGTTTAAATAATTTTAATTTTTTGTTAAAATACTGGATATAATCGATATGGAGAAAATTTTTTTATAACAGCAAATTAACATAATAGAAGAAATGATAGTAAATAATTAAGAAGATTTAAAAAACTGTTCAATATGACCTCCATTTAGCTTAATACATTTTTGGCATCTACGCCTAACTGTGCTGATTACTCTTCTGAGAGTATTGGTATTTATCGTGCCGAAAACGTCCCTAATTCTGTCTTCCAAATTATGGATAGTTTCCGGGCTTTCACAATCATGCGATTCATTTTTCACCGTATCCCACAAATGAAAATCAAAAGGGGTTAAATCAGGCGAGCGGGGACGCCACAATACTGGTCCTCTATTTGAATTATGTAGTTACCAACATTTTCCTGTAAATATCCGTCTAACATTATTAGTATTTTGTGCAGGACAACCATCTTGATGGAACCACAATTTGTTTATTTCTTGTTCTGTAAAAAGCTGTCTTATCTCGGGTGAAATTTGAATTTCTAGAAGTTTCCGATTGGCTGCTTCCGTTAAATTGTTGTGAAAAATAAATGGACCAATTAAATGGCGATCTAAAAATAATAATTAAGGAAGGGTTATAGGCAGATCATAGGAGTAGAGTAGGAAGAGAAAAGCTAATACCTATCATGCCGCACCAAAGTTTGAATCCAAACCTAGTTTGGAATCTTCTTTGCGTAGTTACATGCGGATTTTCTGTGGCCCAGTGGTGATAATTGTGCTTGTTAAAGACTCCACAATTTCTAAAACGACTTTCATCGGTCCATATAACTCTCGATTGAAAATCAGGTCGTTCTACGCATTTTTGATTAAACGAATAACAAAATTCAAATCTTCTACCAAAATTATTGTTTAAAATTTGGACAGTCGTAGGATTGTACGGATGATATTTCCTTTGTTTTAATGCCTTGTGTACAGTTGTCTAAAGAATATTTGTTTCGCCTGCAATTTGTCGCATTGATATGCGGGGATTATTTTTAACAACTTCGAGAATATTATTTGTGCGGTCAACATTATCAATATCAAACCGGTCTATTTTATTATCAAAACTTCCACAATTTAAAAAATTGCGTACAATTCTTCCAAAAACTGTTCTATGTGATTGTATTCTCTCTGAAAATGTTTCTAGGTAGGAAACCAATGCGTTTTGCGTTTTTAGTAATTTTTATAAAAATTAGCTGAAAAATATTTAACACAATGATGGCAGAGGGGGACAGTAGTAATTTACTTGCTCAGTAGGGAAATTATTGTACCTATTAGAAGAGGTGTCTTATGTCATTAAAGTTAGGTTATATCAAGAATGAGCATAATGAAAACAAAGAATGTGCATGATTATTACTTACGATTTTCTGTAGTAGACTCCTTTGGTAACGCATAATCGTCAGGATTAAAATATTCCTTCACACGAATGTTTCGAAGAAGTAAAGTTTTAGGCGAGTTTTTCTCTCAGAAGCATATGTCCTCCTTTTGTTTCCGAACAAAATGGAACAGCACAATACTGAGGCATAATTGTGGCGCCAACTGGTGAGCCTAAAAACGTTAGCCCTTATTGTTTTAAACCAGAGCCTTCTAAATTTTACTGAAAGTTATGTGTGTTGGTCGTTTATAGAAAAGCATTTTTTCAAATTTCATTAAATTCTAATTACTTTGCATGCAAGAATGCCTTTGATGAAAAGGATTTCTTTGTTCAAATTTTGAAAACTTTATTGACAATTTTATGCCAAATAAAACCTTAAAGATCATCTTGATATTGATATTTTCAGAAAATTGTACAAATAAAGCGATTTACAGTAGATTTTAAGTCTGAATAAGCAACCTCCATGTTTCTGGCTTTATAAAAACTTTTTGATTTTCTATGGCCTACTATTTTGTTTTGTTACGCAAAAGATAACTTTTCATACATTAGTTCTTTGCAAAACAATTGAAGACCTAAGTGGATGAAGGTGTTAAGTCACAGAAATGATATTCTGAGAAAAAACCATTGAAAAATTACAAAGTAATTATTAGCGTTTAGTTATTTGATTATTGAATTTGTAAGATCAGTATATGATCAATTCAATTGAGTATACTGTTAAGAATGAAGGAAGATATAGTAGATATGCACTTAACACCTTTTCTATGCAAATATTTCAATTTTCAGCAAAATTTAGCCTTTAATTTTTCCTCGGCATGTGAACATCATTTGAAAGCTCTTTTAAAGCGCAATCTGAAAAACGAAAAATCCAATGTGGCTGCCATAAGAAAAACAAAAGTTACCTCGGATATCTCGAAAACAAAAGACTATCAAGCATTCGTTTCTAAACCAAAATATCTAATACTATTAAATTAGTCTCTAAAAAGTGACCCAATAATGTAAAATTCTAAAACCCGTCTGACCAAGGATTACTTGGCTACAGTCAAAAAAGAGAAATCACAAATTTTTCGTTTTTTTTTTTGGAAAATCAAAAAAAGATTTCAGTTAGCCATCATTTCTTAACGGATTTAGAATCAGCATAAAATTTGCTAAAACTCATCCCATCTAACTGACCTTTGTAGCACTTACCGTTTCCAAGATTCCAATAGTAAGCACCGAATTTGGGACACACGGTATAAATTCTCCTTCGTTTCTTCTGCTGTCAAATTAATAAAATCAAAACTATTGCTAAAGCAATGCCAAACTTCTACTAACTTTTTAATAAGGCAAATGAATTTTTTTATTTGACAATGTGAAGATTTAACAAGTTTTTCAACGATGTGCCAAAAAATAACTTGTTACTGAATAAACATTTTTTTTTGTTAATGTTACCAACATTATTTATAGTTTAAGATGTACCTTAATGATGCAGTTTACACTTTTAAATTTCCTCTTACCAATTTCGATAAAAAAGCATTTGTAATTCTTAAATACTCTGTACAAATAAAAATAATAAATTACAATAAATATACTTTCGTTTCATAATAATCTCACTTGCCTTAAAGGAATATTTAACACAAACATGACTGTTTCCTTAGTCCATTTCCATCAATAAATTAGTCTGTTTGGCTCAGACAGATCTAACTAACTTTCGCACTTCGATTAACGATATTATATCACTTTCATTTTGTGTCAACATTCCATAAAATCCAAATCCAAATTGATTTTATGGTAATCAGAACTTTCAAGGCTACAGTACTAATTGCAAACAAAACTTGACAGAATTATTATAAATTTACCTAGCAATAATTAGCAGCAATATTTACCTTGTCAATTTGGATATGTGCAATCAACAGTCAAATTGTATTGTAGTTTTAGTCTAGTATAAATCTGAACCGGTCGATTAATAAATAAATGCAGATGCTTGCAAAAGTTTAATATATAAGCATTCAATTCAATATACAGGGTGATTCAGTCAGAGTCGAACGTCAACAGATAATAATAGATCATAAAAAAATAAATAGAATTTGTCTAATGTTGATTGTATGCACGATAAATAGACGTACATTGTCGGGTTAATCAGTTATCCTATCTCATTATTTGTGTTTCTGAAACCATATGTTCCAACACCTTAGCACGACATACATTATATACTAACCATGAATTTTTTATGTATTTAAAAGACGACTCTTTGGTGAATTTTACTTAATTGAAAAAGTGTATTTGTGTACTTTTCCTTTCCAAAATTCAAGCAATGAAGCTATGGATATTAGACAGTTGAACTTCTTAACTCGAATACTTGTATGTGCTCTTGAATATATACTTCGTTTTAGAAGTATTTTCTCTAACTCGAACAATCTTGGAGGGATGTGGGAGGTTCTAGATAGAGAAGTTTGACTGTATTATAAGCTAGCTTTTAAAGGAAGTAATACCTCTAATGCCAATGTACCAACAATTTTGACCTTTCCAAACGATATTTCCATAGGATGTTTCAAAATGTAACAAATGAATTTTGATAATATTTAAGTCTAATAGCACTAAGTAGTCTATGTACCAGACAACCATATCAAACTGTTTGATGTTTCTTAGTTCTATTGCCTTGCTGCTTCATGTGAGTGCTTCTGGATATGTCCTGAACTGTTCACACTTTTGTGAAGACATTGTATATAGCATAAATATATGGCATGAGACTTAATGACAATTTTGAAACACCCGATATATCTCGTATTCCAACAGTTTTGTTCATTATTTTCAGTGAAGAATCATGAATATTCCTCCGTATAAACATCCTTAGAATCCTAGTCTTTTTATAACACACCTTTTTACATAAATTTCCATACTGAAATTCCGCCATTACTCAAATTTCCTTTAAAGCATTTCTTAATATAAATTCCTTGAGCGTACCAGTCCAAATTTAGTTAACGTATTAATTAAACAGCAATAAAATAATGAAAAAAGTAATAAGCAAATCTCGTTTCCAGGCAGTCCTTTTTTTATTATCTCAGTGTGTTCAATATTTGTTACGAAAAATCGTAGTGTCTAAACAAACTGATTAATATAAAAGCAATACTGTATAATGTATATTTTAGTTTCGTTTCAAATGCAACAGACAATATTATCACATAGTATAATTACGCCTAAAACTATATAGTAACGCCGAATTAATTGTTAATTGTTATTGTATAAAGTGAACGACAGAAGACATTGTTTATTATAGCAGATTTTATATTTGACAAAGTATTTTGTAATATTTTTAGATGTTGTTAGATGAGATGTTACATTTGTTGAGCAATTGTTTAGAAACTATGTTGAAGCACAAGAAGGCAGTCAAATTTACTAAAATTAAACTGAAATGATACAATAAAGGAAACTTTAAAAAAGAAAACTAAATCAATTACTACGACATATGTTGAGAAATACAATCATATTTTTATTAATTTGTACATAATAAAATAATCAAATACGTTGTACAATGAGATTAAGTACAAATTTAGTTTTTAAATGATCTATTAATTTAACGCACAAAATCAAAATTTAAATACAGAGCTTAACAACAGAACTAACACAATAATAGTTTCCGACAAATCAGCCAAAACAGAGCAATTTCCAATTATATTTTGTACCGAATAAACTACTTTTCTACATTCAATTTACAGTTTCCGAATTATTTTTTTATACAAACACACTTTGGACAAGATTTTGTTAAGAAACCACCAAAATTAAAACTATGTATGCTGCGGCAGGGGGCGCTTCACTCGCTAGCAGACAAGCTCGGCAAAAACAGCGCCAAAATAAACAAAAACAGCAGAAACAGAACAAAGCCACAGACTTACTAACCAAACCACCCCAAGCCAAACATTTCCAAAACTATACAGATTCCGCAGTTCCTAGGTTATCCCGGGTTGAAAGAGGCGCTCTAAAACCTCCCATCACTCAAAATGAACGGAGACACAGCACCTCCAATTATCACCTCAAAGAGCCTCATCAGAGAGCTCGGATCCGGGAGAGCCCTTCCATATCAATACCCGTTGTGCAACACAACCAGATCCCCCAACCGCTCACTCCTGGCACTTTGGTGCAACAAAATCATTTACCCCTACATTCCACCCCTTCCCTTCAAAGCCAGCTACCCCAAATATTCATACCCGAAGGAGAGGGGAAGCTGGAGAGAAGATGCAGCTTTGTGCGCCAAGTGGAAGAGATGGAGAAATGTCATGAGCAAGGTCTTCTGGATAGGTGTAACCATATTTGCAATTTCGAAATTAAGGATAAGCAGTGGGAGACGACTGCCAACTTTTACACCGACTATGATCGGGACGCATTTGGAAGTCTCGATTATCCTTTTTCTGAGGTGATTGTTTTTTGCATGATAGTAGATTAAAATTTACTTTACAGATTTTTTTTATAATTAAGAACGAAAAGAAACCGTTGTTTTAAATTTCATGAAAAGTAGAATAAAATAATTGAATCATCTCAATACTCTGACATGATTAAGGATTTATAACTCTTAAAAACAATCTCACACTCGAAATTAAAATTGTGTAATCTAGTTCTTTCATGGGTTTCTAAGAGTATGAGATTGGTAACTATTTTTTCACTTTTCCCAAAAACTAAGAATCAATGTATTATGCAAATCATTTCATTTGGTGTCCCACAAGGTTACATAATTGGCCCATTATATATTTATTAAATTTTATCAACGATTTGTTCAAAATAATCTTATTCGGTACTTTGTTCTTTAATGATGAAAGCAACGAAAAAGATTGTGCCACAATTAATTGTTTAATTGTGAGCGTAGATCAAATACCGTAGAAAAAATCGTTAAACATTTGATTCAGGATGAAAGTTTATGTGCTGTGGTACAACTGCTTCTTGTAAGCTTAAAACTTGGTACTGAAATATGCAATCCAAATTAGTAAAAACATGAGGTTAATAAATCAATATGTAGAGATCCTGAACCGTTTGATCTGAAATGTAAATTTAACACAAACCTCATTTCCCACGCGATAGTATTAGTATATAATTATAGCCCTTTACTGCGATATTGAAATGAATAAAAATTGTCACCTGACGTAAAGGCCCTGTGTTGAAATATCTGCACTACTTGCCACATTACTAGTGTATATACTCAATTAATAAATATTAGTCCTTTGAAAGAAAAAGGCATATGATGACTGGTGCTTTTCACAAGCATGTTCTCTTGTCTTTTATATTCTTTCTCAATGCCTAATGATTTCGTTTTTTAAATCACAGATGTTCTTATAAAAAAGATCAACGGTGTTAAGTCAGTGAACCTAGCTAGCCACCTAAGAAATCATATACCCAGGCCAAATCACAACTGTGTATTGCAGTTTTTACTTTATTGTGATCAAATCCAAGTGTAATAATATTAGCTGTAAATTTAAGTCGCTTATTGATAGCGGATGATAATCGAATTGCGACATTATATGGAAGCTCTCTAAGACTGTTTATCTGTTTTTGTCGATGTTATCTCAGATTCAAGAAATAAACGTAAATATTGATATCTGGCAAAATTGTATATTTTTTGTTTGTTCTTTTTGAAAATATTTAATATTTTCCAGCAGAAAAATAAAACATCGATGGAAAATAATTTCCAGAAAAATTCTTGTTCTGGTAATTTTTCTGTAAATTCAAAATTTTTAGGGATATTAATCCAGTGCGGAACATTTGATGAACCTGTATATTTAAAAAAACAATTAGTTATGAATAAGCCTGGCCAAGGTCATTAATCCTACAGAGACGTACTGGGTATGCATCATATCATAATACTTGAATAAATACAATAATAAAAACAAAAATATTTTATATATTGTGATGTATGTTTTTGTACTATTTCGTTCGCTTTAAATTCTTTTTTTATGTATTTCCTTATATTTTGTAAGCTTAGTGCTGCACATTATTATTAAACTGTTAAATGACGTTCACACATGTACATTGTATATCTAAGTGATAACTAATAATAAATAAATAAATAAATAAAATAAATAGAAATAAATTTTATTAACACTGGTACACTATAAAAATATGTACAAAACTCACCTTCTTAAGCAGATTTATGAAGTGGCTTGGTTGTCGTTATCACAAACTGGAGCACTTCTATAATAACTGTGTAGCATCAGATATGTTTCTACAGTTGTCTCAGTATGCGATGTTCGCTGTGGTGAAAAAATATGTTTGTATTTTGAAAAAGACCGTTCGACATCTACGGAAGTAATACAGGCACATGTAAAACACTCTGTGAACTCACTTAACGCAGCTGTAGATGCACCATCACAAATTTGTCTTAATTTGGTAAAATCAGGATCTTTCCGTAATACACTCTCGAATTTTTCAATAACGGGCTTATTTTTTGCGTCATTTATAGTCTGTAGCTGTGTATTTATGTCGTCCACTATTTGCAGCGATTCCACTAACGACAACGAAGTATTTTGCAATTTTTATATTGCGTCGTGTAGTTCTCTATAATTGTTATAAATAGTTTTTAAATCTGTTTCAAGGGAAACATCTTGAAAGCTTGTCTGGCTTTCCTTAATAGCTGCAGCCTCGTTAGGGTTGAATTGTAGTATCACAGCTTTTATTTGTTGAAAATATTCAGCATAATAAGAAGCTGCCCTCAACCACGATCCCCAACGTGTAAGAATCGGCTCTGGTGGTTCCAGAATACCAGGACACAGTGTGTGAAATTCTCGAGGCCGTTTAGGAGATTTGAGAAATACTTTTTTTGTATTTGCTATTAATGCATCTACCTCTGGAAAACATTTTCGAATTGTTTCTGCTACAAGATAGAACGCATGCACTTTATACGTAACATATAAAAACCTACAATCGTCTCTTTGAAGAAAACGGCCAACCAAACGCATTGTCGCAGCACCGTTGGTCACAAACATCAACTTTTGACTTGTTGACAGTTCAAATTTTTCGAAAGTCTCCAACACCACCCGCGTAATTGTTTCGCCAATACACGCAATTAGTCTTTTGCTAGCTAGTAAAAGTGGAAATGTTGGTTTAACAGGGTCGAGTACACGTACTATAACATTTAAAATTGAATTTTTTTTACAATCTGTCGTCTCGTCAACTCATAACCACAGCCGTGTATTTTTTAATGCACATTTAATCCTATTTACAATGTCTTCACGAACACTTGGTACATATCTACGTAACGATGAACGACTTGGTAAATTCACCTGGGGATTGTATTTATTCCAGAACTCCCGAAATGCTGGTTTATTCAATATGCGCAGGGGAACATCACAGGCAATCAGCATTAACAGTAAATCAAACATAAACTGAGGTTCCAAAGAAGACACGCAATTTTTTTTATTTTTATGCCGGTTACTATTGACATGAATTTTGCAGCCGTATTTATTCCAGCACATTAAGTCTTGATCACAAACTTTACAAATTATTTTACATCGATCATGGAATAATTCCGGAAATTCACCGATAAATTTATTCACTTTAACAGCGTACGGTCGTTTTCTACTCTTTACGCTCAACATTATTTATTATTTCTTAGTACTCTATGCATCGACCGATAGATAACAACTGAGGTGTGTCGTGTCATCGTCATCGTAAACAAGCGCGTGATGGCATTGGTATTGCGCCCGACCCTGAATCTACCATCGCTTGGCCAGGCTTAGTTATGAATATAAATAGAATATTTAATATCATATCCCATGTTTGATATTAATGCATAATAAAGTTACCTACTCCAAAGTCTTGCTTTATATTTTATATAATATAATGTTCAGCATAATTTCTTCTGTTTTAAATGCCAATAAAACTTTTATGAATAATCGTTACACAGAGTTTACATATAAAATAATATTTAACTTAGTTAAGAATTATTGTATGACCATTATTTCAACTATAATAATCTTAATAAGAGTATAAAAATCCTATTTGCTAAATATCGTCCAAAATTTTAACCGAAGTTTAATAAACTTTTATCCTTATACAAAGTGTCCCAGGATCGATTACTCGTTTACTATATGTGAAAGACCGAACATCTCTCTCAAACTTCAGCGTTAGCAAATTCGAGACGCGGTCAGCCAGCTTCGAGTCCTTTACGGACCTTGAGCCAGCTTGTTGCATATATTACACCGTATCTAAAGAAACCCAAGTAGTATTTTAAGGAACATTTTTGCAAACGTTTCAAATAATGTGTGTCTGTTACCATGTCTAAAATGGGAGGTGTTTCAGCCATGTTGAGATAAATTTTCGATACATACATAATTTCATATAGTTATACAATACGTATTTCTATCGTGGTGGCATTGTGCGCTCCTTTGCTGGGTTCGAAAAGAAAGAGAAACATGTTTCAAATTTGTAGCTTGCTGCTTTGTACACAGTCGCAAATGTATCCATACTTCATTATATTTTGTATTGATTAATGTTTTTGCAACTAACATTGTTGGAAACGAAATGCGTGCAATCAGTTTCGGAAAGTTTTATTATCTCTCATGCCTAATAAGAATGTTTTAATATTGTATCTTTATTACCTTTCAATATGGAAACAATTTACTAAGGTGTAAGGTAATATTTGGAATAGTGTGAAAACCACAATGTAAGTTTTTGCGGATGTCAGGCCTGAAAAAACGTATGCGACGAAAATTGTATCGATTAATTTGCGGAGATACTTCGATTTTTTAAACGCGCCTTACAATTATAAACGTTTTTAATTTAAAATTTTCATTAAAAATATTTTTTTTCATAATTATTTTTGGATAATGATATTAGTAACACTCCCCAACACTTACAACCAAAATGGCTAGGTACAGAAACAGTTATGCATAGGTACGTTTCGAAAATTTAGATAATATTTTACGAAAAAAAACTTGTTTCTCTAATGTAACCATTTAGTTCCGATTACTGCAGCACATCGCCTTTGAAAGGAAGCTGTTTTGAATTTATTTGAAGAAATGATAACCAGTTTCTAACAGAAACAATATCTTTTCTGCTTAGAAAAGATTTCGAACTGTCTGAAAAACGAATTTCTAAAAGAAATTCGTGATCTGAAAAGGAGGAAGTATCTTTACCATCACTATATATGTCAAATATTTTTTCATTACAACTTTTACCTTCCTGAATATTTTCTATCGAAATAGGAAATTCTCCTACTTTCGCCGTATTATCTGACAGCGGTGTAAGTGCATCAGTTGCAAGATTTGTTAATTTGTAATTGGTCTTTTTATATGTCACACCAACTTCTTTTAAAGCTGTTGTTGGTTTCACATCTCTTGTATCCTATATCAAAAAGAATGTTTAAATTATTTGGTTTTTCCCATTTTGTATCTCTAAACTCTGACAGGTGTTTTCTATGGTAAGTAATAATAACAATGCTTGTAAAAATGTAGGTTATAATAACTTTATAAACATATAGAAAAAAAAATGGAAACAGTTTGGAAACATTTAGATACATAATAATGTGTTTCATACAATTTCTATAATGTATCAGCACATGTTTGCAGTTGGAATGAGGTAACTGATGCTGCAGTATGTTTTGAAAATATCTTCAAATACTTGTTCCGAAGAAAAATTATACCTAAATGTGGAAACAGTTATTAAACTGTTTCATAATATTGTTGTGCTATATGTAAAAGTTAAAAAATCGGTACTAATTTCTGAAAAATGTTGGAAATGTATGTAAACCTTTGTATCTCTCATAAAAATCGAAACAGTTATAAAACTGTTTCCTACTACCAAATTTGTTTCGAAATTGTGTCTAAAAATATTACTTGGATACATTGTAATATACCGTAAATAAATGATTATTGATAACACCGGTACACAAAAAAAAAGTTGTTTGTACATTTGACGCCACCTACCTCCCGACATGTATTTCGACCCGCTGAATCCGAATTTGAAGTCAGTTTGGACCGTACACCCTCAAATATCGAGTAAATTGAAAAACCGTAAAAAATAGCGAAAATTGGGTGTTTCGGTAATGAAAAAAATGTTGTGCATCTAAACCAAGCCTAAATTTTATGTATTTCGATCCGCTGAATACGAATCTAAAGTATATTTAGACCATAAGCCATTTTAAATCTAAGTAAATTGTAAAAAACTCTCGAAAATTGCTAAAAATGGCAAAAAATTGTGATTATGTTGATGAAAAAAATTTTGTAGACCCGGATCGAAGAGGATTATTATGTAATTTGATCTGCTGAATCCGAATCTGAAATATATTTGGCCCATTAATCCCTCAAAATCTCAAAAAATTGCAAAAAACCGATAAAATAGCAAAAAATTGCAGTTGAAAAAATTGAAAAAATCTATGAAACACGATTAAATACGTTTCTTGTATTTTTTTATGCATAAAATACAAGTTTAGAATCTGAAAATGTGAAAAATTGTAAAATCTATAAAAAATGACGTATAAACAGAATGAAAATTTTTTTCATCAACATAATCACAATTTTTTGCCATTTTTAGCAATTTTCGAGGGTTTTTTACAATTTACTTAGATTTAAAACGGCTTATGGTCTAAATATACTTTAGATGCGTATTCAGCGGATCGAAATACACAAAAATTAGGCTTGGTTTAGATCCACAAAAATTTTTTTATTACCGAAACACCCAATTTTCGCTATTTTTTTACGGTTTTTCAATTTACTCGATATTTGAGGGTGTACGGTCCAAACTGACTTCAAATTCGGATTCAGCGGGTCGAAATACATGTCGGGAGGTAGGTGGCGTCAAATGTACAAACAACTTTCTTTCTTTTGTGTGCCGGTGTAATAAAACTATCATCAAGTTGATGAAAAAAAATTCTTTTTCACACGCGTTGATTCTGAAAGAGCCTGTATAATAAAGTTATCAGACTTCGTCAAATAACTATAATTAATAGTGACCATAAAATCTAATACGCTTTACATGTTTAAAAATTTATTATGAAAGAAATCAAACGTTTTGATTCGCCATAATGAACCCTTATTAAAAAATAATTAAGTTGACCGAAACTAGATGCCATTGTATCTACTGTTTTCCAACACAACAGTCAATATATCGCTTGAAGAGTTATTGTTTCAAACAATGGATTTACATTTAATTGTACTTTGAAGAATAGATTGAATATTGGATACGATGCAAGGACAAATTATATATAGGTAAAAGCCGTTGCAGTTGTTCTACAACGAGTATTAATGTTAAATCAATACCTTCGACGTGTTTACACTAGGTTTTTAATTATTTGTTAAACATTTTCCTGAATTTTAAACGTCATGGCCAGACTGTCGTAAATGTTTATTTTGTTAATAACAAAATTCTGTCTGCATTAGTTCAAATTACATTAATTTATTGTCACGTATGTGATAGCCAGAAAACTTTACTGATTTTTAAGAAAGTTTGTTGCATAGCAATTTCACCAATGACATTGATAAAAAAATCAGGATTTATCAGGCAAATGATTTTTGATCAATGTTAGAGGAATGGCAACAAAAGTATTCAACGAGACGCAGTGTAGATATACATGTCCATCATTATGTTTTGGAATTAGTGGCAAAATTTCGTCACACGGAGTCTGTAGCAAATAAAAATCTAAATGCTGAAATATTATGGCTTTTAGATATTCCAAAAAATGATTCTGGTCCAATAAATGACGATCCTGCATACTCCCTTGCAAGGCAATTTCCTTCCCTTCTATTCCTTCATGCCCTGGCACCCACATCAAAGTAAACTTGTACCTTGCCAGTTACTTTACAGTTTGTAGATATTCCCAGATTCTATGCTAGACCTACAAGTAAAGTAACTTAAAGCTTTAAGTGCTGTCTGGGAGTATATGAACCCTTGCTCCTCGTGTGCCTTGTTTAATGCATTACTATTTCGTAAATTTTCGACTAAAAGATGGTGTGGTCTATAGCCACAAAACAGTTCGTTTTTAACACGGCTGATATATTTTTTTTATTTTACTAGGCACAATACAAGGGAGAAATAAGTACCTCTCTAAGTAAACTTTTCGAATGACCAAATAATGCTTTAAATTTTTTTCAGCTCCGTCATTTTTAATATATTCTCGGATAAAGTAGGGCTCAATGCAATTGACTTTCGTATACATAGATAGAAAGATAGAAATCTATCGCAACAATTGACACAACACAAACTGACACTTTGCAAACTGATTTTGTTACTTTTAGTTTATTGTTTTCCATGCATTACCTGCTACTTATTTCAATGTATGCAAATGATCAAAAGTAGAGAACGTAAACCATGGATAACGAAAGGTCTGCTAACATCTGTAAACAAAAAAAAATTATACAAATATGTTAAAAATAATCCAAATGACACTAAAAAAACAAGAATATAAGGATTATAAAAATAAATTTTCATTGCTAATAAAAAAAGCAAAAGTTGATTATTATAAAGCAGAAATTACTAGAAATAAAGACAGTCTCAAAAACCTTTGGCAATTTTTTAATAAAATCTCAAACAACACAAAATCAAGTCAGAATAAAATTGAAAAATTAATGTAGTTAAATGGAGATATAATAGTTAGAGAAAATGAAATAGCAGATACTTTTAATGATTTCTATGTTAATACTGGCAAAGTGTTAGCCGATAAAATACCTAAAAATATGAACAATCCACACACAAATAATGAGACTAACAATCCAGATTCAATTTTTTATAAGTGGTACCACTGAAAATGAAGTAAGAACTATTATAAAATCATTAAAAAACAAGAAAACACCGGGATTAGATGAAATTACCTCTGAAAATTTAAAAAAATACCGTGAAAATTACGTCTAGGTTAATCTGTCATCTAATAAATAAAATTATAGAGACTTAGGTGGTACCTGAAAGGTTTAAAATAGGTATAATTAAACCATTATTTAAGACTGACTCCCCTTTAGATGTTTCCAATTACCGTCCAATTACACTAACAAGCACATTTGCCAAAGTTTTTGAAAAAAGTATTAAAAAGTTAGAATTACTAAATATCTAGAAAAATATAACATATTGTCAATAAAACAGTTTGGATTTAGAGAGAAAATATCAACTCAAGACGCAATTGCTTACCTCACTTCGAAAATATATGAAATGTTAGACGAACGTCAATGCGGTATGTGTATATTTGTAGACTTCGCAAAAGCCTTTGACTGTGTAAGCCATGAAACATTATTAAACAAAATGTCACAACTAGGCTTTAGAGGCTTACCATATAAATTAATACAGTCTTATCTTTTAGATCGAAAGCAAATGCTAAAGTTGGCTCCACATTAAGTTCTGCACAAAATATCCAATTTGGTATCCCTCAAGGCCCAGTAATCGGTCCTTTGCTTTTTAGTATATATGTAAATGATCTCCTTAAGATGCCTTGTAAGGGAGATATCCTCAGTTTTTCCGACGATACGGTCATAATATATAAAGCCGATACATGGGAAGAAGTCAAAAGCGTGGCAGAAAGAGACTTTGTTATTATTAAAGATTGGTTTGATACTAACCTTACAATGAATATAGATAAGACCAAGTACATGCCCTTTGTTTCATATGCAAACCGCCTTTCCGACTTCGGGCCATTAATTATAGAAACTGAAAATAAAACAGTTTATATTAATGAAACTACTGTAATCAAATACATTGGAGCGGATGTAGACAGATATCTTAAATGGGATGAACATGTGAATAAAATTATTCGTAAGCTTAGACCATTACTACCAATTTTTAAGTTCATGAAAGATATAGTAAGTACACATTACTTAAAGACATTATATTACTCACTTGGTCAATCCCATCTCAATTACGGAATCATTGGGTGGGGAGGAGTAAATGACAATTTTCTTAATAATTTAAATATGCTACAAAAGTGGTTCCTAAAACTAATATATAATAAACCAATAACATACCCTACTCGTGACCCGTTTGATGAAACAAAGTCTTAAATCTGCGACAGCTGTTCTTCTCTAGTGTAGTAGTAGAAACCTTTAAAAGTAAAGATATGATCAAGCATTACCTCTCTCTATAACGAAATATTTTGTTTTGTTCTGTATTACTTACATTATTTTATGTTCTGTGTTACGTTATTTTATATTGTAGAAATTAAACTAAGGCTAAGACTTGCATAATACATAATGCACATCTAGTTAAGTTAAATTCCACACTCACAAACAAGACCTCAATGAGATCTTCGTGAGTTCAGTTGGTTTATACATTTTTCATTTATTTCATTAATAATCTTTCTGTAATTATTAAGTTGTATAATTCTTGATGAATAAACTTATTAATATTATTATTATTCAACATGCATAAAAGTCAATAAAGACGTGTTAAAAAACTGCTTATCACAGATAAAAAAGTGAATCAAAAAAGGGAATGTTACGAAAAGATGAGGCTAAAGTTAGCTATTAATTGTAACTTTCTATTGTTGCTGGTGCATACCACAGGGTGTTACGAATTGTTGCACCAAAACCCAATATCCAGTGTTTGTTCAAAAGTGAATTTTATTTAAAAAAATCAGTAGATAGTAACGTAGTTAACCTATCTTTCAAAAAGAAGATGCTATAATTCTTGTGGGGTGTGTATTAGTGCTCAAGAAAATTAAATTAAAAACCAGCAAAATCATTCACTGACCTTTAAATAAAAAGCTGAATTATTTTTAATTTAAACATGAACTAAACGTCCTTATTGCATCTTACTACAGGCTTCTATAATAAACTAAGCAAGTGTCTGTTAGTCTAGTCTAGTCTGTATTGCTCTTATATAATATCTAGTATATGACATAATCCATAATTTAATGGATAAGAGAGGTCAATTAATGTATCATGAATCCCGGGAAGTGTGTATGTATACTATAGGAAACTCGGCTAGGATGGCATAGCTACGTAGGTGAAAAGGCTCTCATTCATGATCAATAATCGATATAGGCTGACCAAGTTGGTAAGCAAGTCAACATTTTTAATGTAAATTGTCCGGGAAAGTTATGGAACCGAGGCGTGACATGCCTAAAATGGCGTGAAAAAATGTTTGGGTTGAGATGGAAATGTATACCTTGCAGGTCTATTTTGTTTCTAAATTTGGTTGATTTCCGTCCAAGGAAATAAAGCCGTTAACAGATATTGGATATACATATTTTAAATTTATTGATTCTTTAAGTATTGCTTTGTTATGTAAATTGAACAAAATCATATAACAATAAATTTATTATTAATATTACGTATTATATATTTTATATACAGTGCGTCCCAGCTAAAAAGCCCCACCTTAAGTAACTCTGAGGAATATTATTCTTTTAATAAACGTCGAACATGTCAATATTAAAAAAAAATAGGTATCCTCTTCTTGGTAAAAGTTTAAAATACAGAGTGAAATGAAAAATAATAACGCTGAAAATTTATTTTTAAATTATTCTACCCTACGGGGAATTTCCACTATATAATTTCAATGTTTATTATATTGGGATTTAGTAGTTTTTAGTTACTTTGGATTCTTTGAATGAGCTATCTTGACAAAGCTAAAAGTAGGAACACGTGACGGTAGATGTTTTAAAGTTTTTAAAGTGATTGTTCAACTGATGAGTAACGCTGGCTGAGGTCACCTGGCCGACAGAGCCGTCATATGACTCATATGTTTACATCATATCATAATACTTGAATAAATACAATAAATGGAAATAAATTTTAACAATAATGTTACATTTTATAAAAATTTGTATAAAACTCACCCTTTTAAGCAGATTTATGAAGTAGTTTGGTTGTCGTCATCACAAAGTAGGGAATATCTATAGTATAATAGCATAAGGTATGTTTCTACAGCTGTCTCCGTCAGCGATGTTCGCTTTGGTGAAAAAATATGTTTATATTTTGAAAATGACCGTTCGACATCTACGGATGTAATACAGGCATAAGTAAAACAATCTGTGAACTCACTTAACGAAGTTGTAGATGCACTATCACAAATTTGTCTTAATTTGCTAAAATCAGGATCTTTCTGTAATACAATCTCGAATTTTTCACTAACGCGATTATTTTTTGCGTCATTTATAGCCTCTAGCTGTGTATTTACGTCGTCCACTATTTGCAGCGATTCCACTAACGACAACGAACTATTTTGCAATTTTTCTATTGCGTCGTGTAGTCCTCTATAATTGTTATTAATAGTTTTTAAATCTGTTTCAAGGGAAACGTCTTGAAAGCTTGCCAGGCTTTCCCTAATAGCTGCAGCCTCGTTAAGGTTGAACTGCAGTATCACAGCTTTTATTTGTTGAAAATATTCAGCATAATAAAAAGTCGCTTTCAACCACGTTCCCCAACGTGTAAGAATCAGCTCTGGTGGTTCAGGGATACCAGGACACTGTCTGTGAAATGCTCGAAGCCGTTTAGGAGATTTGAGAAATACTTTTTTTGTATTTGCTATTAATGCATCTACCTCTGGAAAACATTTTCGAATCGTTTCTGCCACAAGATGTAACGCATGCAATTTACACGTAACATGTAAAAACCTATAATTGTCTCTTTGAAGAGAACGGACTACCACGCGCATTATCGCGGCACCATCAGTCACAAACATCAATACTTGACTTATTGAAAGTTAAAATTTTTCGAATGTCTCCAACACCACACGCGTAATTATTTCGCCAGTACACGCAGTTAATCTTTTACTAGCTAGTAAAAGTGGAAATGTTGGTTTAAGAGGGTCCAATACACGTACTATAATATTTAAAATAGATTTTTTTTTACAATCTGTCATCTCGTCAATGCATAACTAGAGCCGTATATTTTTTAATCCACATTTAATCCTATTTACAATGTCTTCACGAACAGCTGGAGTATATCTACGTAACGATGTACGACTTGGTAAGTTCACCTGGGGATTGTATTTATTCCAAAACTCCCGAAATGGTTGTTTATCCAGTATGTGTAGCGGAATATTACAGGCTATTAACATTAACAATAAATCAAACTGAGTTGTCAAAGGCATGCCATTTTTTTTATTTTGATGTTGCACGGTATTGATATGACGACGATAATCTGTTTTGTGCCAGCACATTAAGTCTTGATTGCAAACTTTACAAATTATTTTGCATCCGTCATAGAATAAATCCGGAAATTCACCGATAAATTTATTCACTGTGTCCGCGTACGGTCGTTTTTTACCCTTTGCCGCGTTTGACATTATGTATAATTTATAGGTACAACCTCACGCATTAACCTTTCAAATAAGACTGCAGCGTAAATCACTTCTAAATCGGCACGTGTGACGCCATCGCAAGACCATGGCTGTACTCCGGCCAACTCGGCCAGCTTTACTGATGAACACCTTTTGTTTTATTTATTTTTGGTATAACTGAACAGAATAGTTGGAATTAAAAATAATATTATTGCGTCAGTCACACTGAACATAATGTGCATTTCATCTTTCTTGCAATCCAAGTTTCAGCATTTTGGCAAATAGCCGGGAAAAAAATTGTTTAAAAAGATATATGTTGTACTTATCTAAGATAAGTTTTGTAAAAGTAGTAAATAATAATTAGCAAGAAAATATTTTGCAGCGTTATCATTTTTCATTTCACTCTATATGTCAATATTCATTTCTGGAAAGCAACTTTTGGGCACAATTGACATTCAACTTCCTCAACATTTTTCGTACGAGCCATCGTAATAGAGGTTGAATAATACCTCATTTTGAAAGTCTTTTAATTTGGTGGTTTACTCTATTTCGTTTTTGAAAATTTGACTTTAGAAGTGTTACACATAATAAAACGATCTGTTGTGAAACAATTCACAAAAAATTAATCCAACCAAAATGTATTACTGTATGAAAATTCAAAAATAGAAATATATTAATACTTTGAATGTTTAATGACCTGTTATACAGGGTGTTCCAAAAATATGTAGGCTAAATAATGTAAAATGAAATACTTATAAACATTTGATCAATAATACTTATTAGAGAAGTTACACTCTCTCAAAGATGGACGAAAAAAAATTTTTTGTGCTGTAATTCGGAAACCATGATAGATACGTATAACAGACTTTACAGATTACTTTTTGTTTACGATCTAAATAGTCTCATATACTTACTTTTAAGAAAGTGGTCAGGAACGGTGCACATGGGACTTGTTACCTGTATTAATAAATTTTTTTGATAATTTAAATCAAATTAAGTATCTTCTTCTTGATAAAAGTTTCAAATATGAAATGAAATGAAATATAATAACACTACATTTTTTTGCTAATTATTATTTTCAAAAACTTATCACAGATAAGTATAACATATATCTTTTTAAACAATTATTTTCCCTGCTATTTGCCAAAACGCTGCCTTGGATTATAAAAAAAAGATAATATGCACATTATGTGTATGTGTCGGTGGGTGTTTTAAATACCTATCCGATGAAATCTGCACAAAAATATTAGAGAATTTGTAAAAAAGTTACTGCAAAATAATAACTTCCGGTATCTTGGTCACACTATACTTTAACCGCGAAATCTATTCTAGAGAACATATCACTCGCCTTCACCCCAATATACCCTATTAAGGTTAAAAATGCGCATTCATTCTGGTTATTTAAAGGTCATAATATTTTTTCGGTAAATGTCATTGAAAATTTGATGAATTAGTTTTATTATTAGTGGACTCGAGTAACTGACATTTTCATAAGATTTATTTTTACAGTAGGTAGTTTGTTTATATAGTAATGAAATGCACACATACAGGGTGTAATATAATGGAATGATATAAATTAAGGAGCATATCCTTTGTCTAAATTTAAGAATATTTTGTCATTTTGTCGTTTCTAAGATAGAGAGCGCTTTAAAAACAAAATATTTATTCAAGTATCTTTTGAAGAATTGAAGATATTGAAACGAAATCTGGTGTATAACAAGAGTAAAATGGCATTCAACATGAAATAATTTAGCCCCAAGTTTAATAATAATAATAAATAATAATAATATATTTATTAATTTCAGAAAACTACTTACCACTGAGTAAGTTTAAGAAATTTTGTCATTGTCAACAGAAAATATCGATACAATATGAAGAAAAAAAACGAGAGAAATAAAAAAAATTAGCAATTATTGAGTACCACAAAATATGAATATTAAATATTAAGAATTTATATCTCTTATGTAAAAAATTATCTAAAGATTTTGATAAAATTCTTACGAAGTAATTATAAATATTTGTATACACATATATAAACATATACCGGGTGGCCCAGGGACTAGGGAACCCCCCTACATTTTTCTACAATTTTTGAGATAGAAATTTGAAATTTGTAGCGATGAATCAAGACAAAAATTGTAATTTTTTTATTCGCCCGCGCCAAAAAAATTACGTCCGTTTTAACCAGAAGTGACTCCAACTTTCTTATTTTAAATAGCACCCTGTATATTTAGGTGATTTTTCTAATGAACATTTAATTTCCCTTTATAAAGCTTTTTGCAGATTTAAAATCGGTTCATAAATAACCCAGACAATTACATTTGTTTGTTTCTTTTAAGAAGGCCATGAATCTAATAAACGAAATACATTATAAATAAAATAATTGTCAACACTCGTTGTAAGGGTGTCTACCATCATTACTATTATGTAATTGTAATTATTTCTTTATTTACGTTTGTCTATTTTTTTTCTATGTTTATTTTTTACATTTCGTACTACCATAACTTGCTTATTTTGAATAGCATCCTGTGTGTTTTATGTGGTGTTTTTCTTCTCATCAAATTATTCTCTCCGATGATGTATGTATTTGTTATAATAATAACGTTAGTAATGCACAAAATGTCGAACATAAAATATTCCTGATACTGTTTTCACTCTTTTCTATGAGTAGGCTGTATACTCCTATACCTAGGTACGTGAAAATGTAATTTTTAAGTGATCCAATTGTTTACACTTATCAAATTATACCTATTGTAGTATAATAATAATAGTAATAACAAGAAGCATAAATTTATTTAATAATTAAACATATACATCTACCCTACCCGACAAAATGAACTAATCATTGCAAATAAAGAAACTAGGAAGTAAGTTTTGGAAGACCAGAGTTATAAACTAGAAAATAATGAAGAAATAGTGAGTACTATACATTGAACTAAAGTACAGAAACTCATAAAAACTGAACTAAATTAAATGTTAAATAACTAAAACCTTATAAATTTTGTTCAAATTGGCCTCCGTTTGCTTGAATACAAGCACGAATTCTTTCTGAACGTTCTCTCATTACATTTCGTAAGTTTTGGGGATTTATGTTATTAATTGCCTGTCTCACTCTATCCTCGAGATCTTCTCTAGTAGTCGGCTGCTGAGAATATACATTATTTTTTAAATATCCCCACAAATAGTAGTCTAATAGACTCAAATCCGGTGATCTCGCACCATCTAGTTGGATCATGAGTACCTATCCAGTGATCTCCAAAACGATTATTTAAATATTTTCTAACCTCAAGTGTATTATGGGGCGGAGCTCCATTCTGGTGGAAAAATAACATTCTTTCTCGAGCAATAGGTAAATTCTCTAAAGTAAAAGGTATTTTGCAAATAATTAAGTGAAATTTACAGAAAATGGATTATTTTCGTTATACAAATAATGAAAAAAACTGGATTTATGGAGAATGCACGTGCTTCCTGCCGTTTATATCGTCAGAGATATCCAGATCGACACCAGCCTAGTGTAACCTACTTCACCAGACTTGAAAGAGAATTCAGAAAAAAGCGTGATATTCATAACTATTTATAGTTAGTGAAGAAGCAGAAATAAATGTTTTAGCAGCGGTTCAGATTGACCCTTCTACATCTCTGAGGCAGTTGGAACAAGACTTAGGTGTAAGCAAAGAAAGCATTAAAAGAATATTAAAAAAACACAATTATCGAAGTTTTAAATATCAACTTCATCAACATTTATATGAAAACGATAATGCTAGACGCCTCGAATATTGTAACTGGGCATTGCAAAATGACACAAATATTCTTAATTTTCATTACAATATTTTGTATTCGGACGAATCACCATTTAATAACAATGGCTTGTTTAAGAGCAATAATTTGAGACATTGGGCACAAGAAAACCCTAGACTAGTAAAGGTAGGGCCATTTCCAAAATCGATTTGGATTCAATGTCTGGATTGGAATATTGTGAACCACAATAATTGGACCAATTGTGTTTGATGGCCCACTCGATGGCGACAGATATTTAAATTTTTTTAAGGAATGAAATAGAAGAATCTTTAGAGAATTTACCTATTGCTCGAGAAAGAATGTTATTTTTCCAACAAGATGGGGCTCCGCCCCATAATACACTTGAGGTTAGAAGATATTTAAATAATCGTTTTGGCGATCACTGGATAGGTACTCATGATCCAAAAATAATGTATATTCTCAGCAGCCGACTACTAGAGAAGATCTCGAGTTTAGAGTGAGACAGGCAATTAATAACATAAATCCCCAAAACTTACGAAATGTAATGAGAGAACGTTCAGAAAGAATTCGTGCTTGTATTCAAGCAAACGGAGGCCATTTTGAACAAAATTTATAAAGTTTTAGTTATTTAACATTTAGTTCAGTTTTTATAAGTTTCTGTACTTTAGTTCAATGTATAGTACTCACTATTTCTTCATTATTTTCTAGTTTATAACTCTGGTCTTCCAAAACTTACTTCCTAGTTTCTTTATTTGCAATGAATAGTTCATTTTGTCGGGTAGGGTAGATGTACATGTTTAATTATTAAATAAATTTATGCTTCTTTTTTATTACTATTATTATTATACTACAATAGGTATAATTTAATAAGTGTAAACAATTGGATCACTTAAAAATTACATTTTCACGTACCTAGGTATACGAGTACACAGCCTACTTATGGAAAAGAGTGAAAACAGTATCAGGAATATTTCATGTTCGACATTTTGTGCATTAATAACGTTATATTATAACAAATACATACATCATCAGAGAGAAAAAAAAAACACCACATAAAACACACAGGATGCTATTCAAAATAAGCAAGTTATGGTAGTACGAAATGTAAAAAATAAACATATCGAAAAAAAAATAAACAAACGTAAATAAAGAAATAAACGATTTGAGAAATAATTACAATTACATAATAGTAATGATGGTAGACACCCTTACAACGAGTGTTGACAATTATTTTATTTATAATGTATTTCGTTTATTAGATTCATGGCCTTCTTAAGAGAAACAAACAAATGTAATTGTCTGGGTTATTTATGAACCGATTTTAAATCTGAAAAAAGCTTTATAAAGGGAAATTAAATATTCATCAGAAAAATCACCTAAATATACAGGGTGCTATTTAAAATAAGAAAGTTGGAGTCACTTCCGATTAAACCGGAAGTGACTTTTTTGGCGCGGGTGGATCAAAAAATTACAATTTTTGTCTTGATTCATCCCTACAAATTTCAAATTTCTATCTCAAAAACTGTAGAAAAATTTGGGGGGGTTCCCTAGTCCCTGAGCCACCCGGGCCACATATACACATAAACACATTTACACATACATACATATTCAAATATAACTATAATACATTAAATAGTTGATATTTATCAAATTTGGCTTGCATCGTTAAAATGAGAAGCATAAAATCTTAATTAACTAGTTGTTAAAAAATTCGTTGATGGTGTAGCAATTTTTATTTAGCAATAGCAATTTTACAGCAGATTTGAATTTGTAAATTGTTGGTAAAGGTTTAATCTTTTCCGGCAGCACATTGAAAAATTTACACCCATTAAAAAAAAGACTTTTTTGATACAGCGCTGTCTCATGCTTATGTGGTAAAAGAAGGTTTCTTTTCTGGTATTGTGAGGATGTTGTGTCCTGTTTTCCAAGAAAGTTCATCCATCGTTTTGGTTATAGCATCCTTCATTATAATATTGTTTATACCCTTGTAATTAAAATCATTTGCGTCTGTTATTTGCCATGTTTCCGTGAGGACAATAACATCAAGGCTGTTCTCAAAAAAACACAAAAACACTACAAATGCATTAAAATTTTTTGCCATCCTTCTTATATTTTGTTGAATGATAGATAAGTTCTTGTTGCTGTTTGGCAGCATACATTTTTTTGTAGTTTCTACGTCCTCAAATACTTTCGTATTTATATTATTGTAATTGTCGAGTTCCCTTAATATTTGAAAATTTTTCATATTATTTTTAAAAACGAGATTTATCAAAAACGTTGATATCAGCGAAGAAAAATATCAGATTACAAATAAATGCATATTTATAGCCCAGCAAATGAGTGAATAATAATAGTAATAATAACATATGGAAGACAAAATGTTCAGTTCGATCAGTTTCAGTTACTATGGGTTTGATGCTATGATATGGCACATACTTATTTGTCACAGTTTTGTTGTTTCTTAAGATTCTGAATTCACTGCTTGTAGAATTAGTTCGTTTTTCTATATCTGGGTTAGACAATTCTCCAGTCGGTGTTATGTTGCTACTTGCGTCCTGGTGTGATAAGATTTGGACAGACTGTTTTGCGTTTTGTAGATCTTCAGCGTGATTAGATTGTTCTTTTGGCAATGTATTTACAAGGCTAGGAGTGGCTGTTGTACTATTTTCTTTATCGTTTCTTAGCTGGGTGATGGTGAAGGCTTCATTATTTACATATTGTTTGTGGTTTTTTATATAAGCGTTGAGGTTTTTCTTGCAAGCTTCTTTTAGGTTTTCGTAGAGAATTCTCTGGTCCTTTTGGTCTTCTGGACAAAGATCGTTTGATATCGATATATTGCTATCTTTTACTTTTTTAATATTATTAAATACCAGCTGTTTCCGTAAATAACATATAAATTCCAATATAACGGTATTTTTCTTTCCAATTTTATAGATATTATTTACATCCGTAAATCAATTTGAAGCAACTCACTTAATTTTTCTATTACATAGTTTAATAAATTATTTTCGTTCACCTCTTCCGCGCCGAAAATTATTATGGAGTCTTTCCTGCTCTCCCTATCCAATTTTATGACCCTTTTTTTCAAGATCACTGTATTTATTATCGAGTTTAGTTACAGCATTAATAAATAATTTGTTTTCTGTTTTTATTTCATTTACTTCTTCATCCAGCAGACCTTTAATTTTTTCAAATAGTTCATTCAAATTTTTGTCATTCATTTCTCTTTTGCAACCACTTTATTTTCACTTTTATGTCACTCTCGCTAGAAAGTTGTGCAGTCGCGTAGTCTATACACTCGACATTAATTATCTATTACGTACACTAGAAACCTGCCGAACGATTTTTGCCAGATGTTGGTCTTTTAGCACTTAAAGTAAACTTCGTCCCTTTTCAGGTCACTATTCTGTGAATAGAAAGCATCCAAATATATTAACCACTTATTAGCAAAAATTAGTTATCTATTTAATCAGTCTTTATCAAATATTAATTTTATTCTGTGCCTATTATAATAATGAGTTGTGTGGAAAGAATAAAGAATAAAATTGTATTTTCTTATTTTCTTTTAGTTGTAATTTTGTTTGTATTTATCGCACATTTTAATACGACATATGAATAAATTCCTTATTAATAGTACTAGTAAATGGTACTACGGTACCAATATGGTTCTATTTGAAAAAATTGAGTTTAGCCCCAAAAACCATTTTGATGAACTTTATTTGCTCATAAATCACGTAATTTAGTACTTTTGACGGAATTTCGATTTTTCTAGCATTACACGGGTCATTTAGAATGAATCGAAACCGGCATGGCACACTTAAGTGGAAAACTAAAAATTATATTATAAAAAATATTGACGTTTAAAATGTCATTTATTTGGTATCGTTGGATTCAGAAAATTATGCAGAATTAAAAAATGCAACAAGATACAGGATGTTCCATTTAAAAATCGAAAGTAACTGTCAGAAAAATGAGTGAATCTATTCTGTTAACCTATTTCATTATTTGGTGAAATTGCAACTGTATGTATAATTGACAGAACAGTGTTATAGGAAAGCAGTGTATTCCATAAAAAACACATTTTTTAGTACATACTCCTTTGATAATGAACTTCAACCTTTAAATATAAACTATTACATTTTTCGAGTAAAAGGCTACTAAACATTTTACTTGTGTTTAACTAGTAACAAGTTTCTGGTATAGTCAGTTGAGTATATTGATGTACCAGTCTCCACCATGAAGCAGTTATACATTTTGTCCACCTAAATGGATTCTGATTGTGGTTAAAAATCAATAAGTCATTAACAGATCTTAATTAAACTTTATGTTCCTTTAATTAACCCATTGACATTGTTACTTTAATATCAAGACGACAATTAATCATTGATATGCAGATTAATGCTGTTGAATACACAGGATGTTCGACTTTAATTTTTCCGATTACCTACAACTTTTAGATTTTAGTTAGGTAATTAGTTTATTTTCACATTTTATTTTTTTAATTATTAAAGCAACTTTCTCTCCTGAATATCAATTTTATAACCCAAAATTTTTGTGATGTTTCAGTTTCCCGATATCCTCATCAGCATCAGTTTTTCCTATAGTCGACCCATGGGTTAGAAAACAAAATATTATAAATGATATTGTATTGACTTTTTTTATTTGTTCGAAAGCCAAATTTGTTGGTAGAGGCTCTACACGAATTTTATTCTAATGCTGATATTAAGGTTATAGAGTCGTAAATAAAAGAACCACATTATTACAACAGTTTGATATGCTTACATGACAAAATTATACATATGTAGATACTTAGACTTACTTTAAATAATTATGTTTCAAAATTATATCCTTGCCCCTTCTATAATCCATAATAATTTAATAATAATAATTTCATATAACATTTATTTCGCTTTTTTATATAAACATTTCTTTCCAAACATAACAATTATTTATCCATTGTCTTTGTAGCAAGTAGTGTTATATTATTTTTTCTACAAACACTATTAAAAACTAAATTTTTAACACGGCATACTTAAATTAAAAATGTAATTATTATATAAACTCGCGTTAAAAATGATCACATGATTTACTTTTAACACTAGTGCAAAAAGTAAAATGACAAGTCGGTTGTCAGAATGACATTTATATATTTATTAACAAAAAATTATTTAGAAATATTTATATCAATTATACAATTGGAGCAATTAGTAATATTTATCCCTTGTGAGGAAGCTACTTCACAAGAAGAAATTGTTGAAATTGAACTTGAAGCAGTGGAGGAAATACTATTAATATGCTCTATTTCTGAATTGTTTGAAGGGCAATTATTTGGAAGAATGTGACAAGCAATCTTCTTTTTGTTTTCTAACGAATCTTCCTAGTATCCTTCTGCAACACTCGACCTTTTCCATCCTCCATGTCTTTTTATTGTACATAAATTTGCACCAGAGTCTGCTAACAAGCTGGCGGATGTCCGACGGAAACAATGTCCGGTGTAAAGTTCACTATTTGGTAATTTCAAAAATCTTGCAATATCTGTAGGCATCTTTCCAAACATATTTATTCCAACAGGTTGAATCGTACATTTGTTACTAGTGTATTTAATAAAAAGACGTTGGTGGTTGACATGAGCTGGACGTAATGCTAAGTACTTATGATATAAGTCAATATAAGTCTCAGTAATAACAGTAAAGGTTCTTGAAACTCTAGTCTTGCTATCTGGAATGTTTACCACTAGTGTATTTCCTAAATCCTCAATATTGTTTAAACTCATTTGACAAAGTTCTCACGGCGACACGCGCCTAGTATACCCATTGCAGCAGCTTCTTTAAATATCAAATACTTGTCATCTGGCGCCTCTGCAATAAACTTATCAATATTTTAGCGTGTAAAAATTTTTGATTTTTTTGGACGATATCCTTCTCCTTTGCGCTTCAAAAATGCGATGAGTTTATAAAACTTACTTATATCTTGATTGTTTTTGACATTTAACATAGCCTTTATCATTGAAAAATGTGCCCAAAGCGTCGAAGACTTCCAAATTTTAGAATTTTGCTCGAAATAGGCCAACATTACATTTTCACTGTACTTGCCTGCAACATTGTTCCGATAGCACCATTCCACAAAGTGTTTGTACGCTAATTCATATTGTTGTTTGGATTTTGTGGGCAACAAATCTAAAGTTGCCCTTGTAGCTGCTTCTTCAATTTCTTGAGGAATCGATTCGCTTCGTTCTGTACTACAATTAATATTGGAACTCATCATATTGCAATAGTTTTTCACATTTAACAAGCATGTGTCAAACAACGGGCAGACTTGATTTATTTATTTCATAAGTCCTACAAACTACTAGAATTATGAGGTAACCATTATAAGAAACTTTATTGTTCTTTTAATGGTGTTTGTAGAAAAAAACGTTGCATGATACAAGTGTTAAAAATGACTTTGTTTTGTTCGTGGAGTTGCTCCACTCGCTTTCGCTCGTTTCGCAAACTTCTCCACTCACAAAATAAAAAGTCATTTTTAACACTTGTATCATAAATAACTATTATCTACTACTTCCTTGAAAAATACTTATTTTATCATTCACTGACGGCACATTTAGTTATGTAATGTACTCTACTACACAACTCATTTGATTTTCAAAAGTTATAAACAAAGAGATGTACAAATTTATTGAAACTAGAAATAATTCATACATTTATACATAGTGAGCGATAAGTGAATCCCTCTGGTGGTCAATACTACTACCCGTCAGTCATCACTGATGTCTTGGTGACTGATAGCGACCTACAAAGCAGGTACCAAGAGCTGTGACCTCTAACCCTGGTGGGATAAACTATATACTGAATAAGATAACTACCAAACAAGACTTACCGGTTTAATTCAATGCAGGTCGGGGCCATTGTCCGCTGAGTAGTTGGTTTCTGCAAATCTCATTCAATTATTTCTTATTATAAATATGGATGACACGTTTTTTTCATTCTGTCAGATTTATACCAGCTGATGTGGTTAGTTGTGTCGTATTGTGATTGCTTATTTTCAACGATGAATTGTTCGTGTAGCCACTAGTTGTCGGGGTTTCGTCTTCTCCAAAAATGTTCGTTGCTACTTTCTATTTATTTTCCTTCGACGTATTGATGTATCCCTCTGCAATCGTGTTAGATTTCCAACTGACATGACATACAAATAAATCTATAGGGTTTCATATAATTTTAACAGTAATGTTCTTTCTAGGTTGTATTGATCATTGGAATTGCTGGAGCATACGCACTAAATAGTTTTTAGAAAATGTTAAGGATGAAGTTTTGGTTTTTCATATAGAAATCCCAAACACCAAGACCAAATTTCCCGAGAGGTTTTTGTAACATCTGGTGGCATCCAACGAACTAATATGATGGAAATAATTAAAAATATTTGGCACTACGCCCTCAGCATGCCGATCATAGATGATATTTCGTAGGATATAGGAAAAGGTCTTGCATAAAGCAGCCGTTAGTTTTTTATTGCAGTTGTTTGCCAAAATAATAAAAATAAAAGATTCAGATTAGACCAATATTTTAGATCCTTTTCTTCGCAATTAACGTAATTTAATGGATGATTAGAGAAATATTTTAAGCATATCTTACCTTAGTAAGAAACAATTGTTCATCGTCAGCTTCTTTCAGGAACCTCACAATCTCATCTTTCGTAATTATTTTCGACTTCTTAGGTCTGTACCTACTCCTCCGACTAGCCACAATAGGCCTACTGATGGCCGCAGTGGAGGGTCTACTGAGACCCACTCACAAGAAACCTAACTCCTCCGACTAACTTTTAAAAAGTGCAATAAATTGACTATTTGCTTATATCCACATTTTTTTTCATAGTAATCGTTGTCTTCAACATTGAAGAGAAAGCCCAAAGGCTTTCGACAAATGATTGAAGTATAACAAAACTTCCTCATTCCTTTGAGTTTTCACTTTTTTCTCATCACACCATTTTACGAACCACTCGTAAACTTTTTCATAATTCAGTCTTGATATTCCTAGTAATAACACAGATACGACACTGGTTGCAGATGTTTCGTGTCCGTGGGAAGACTTTTTGAGTCCCTCATCACGCTTTCTGCTATTTTAGTTGGATTTTAGTCAGGTTTTCGCCTTAACGCACAAAGTAAAATCGTTTTTTTTATTAGTTTTTTCTTATCCAAGTGGTCGTAGATAAATTGTTGTACCCTGCACGTGGGCTAAAGCATATTATAGCACTCGTGTGGCTATCACGATTCGTTCTACGACCTCGTCGTAGCAATACTCCCACTCGTGTTTGTAGTGATGCTTTTGTCCCACTAATAACATTATACTATGTAAATAACTATAATATCGTTATTTTATAACAAAAAATAATAAGAATATTACAAGATTTGTATACGACCTAAAAATATGTTTTACAAATATGGTGAAGTCGCCAGTGATACACACAGGCCTCTGTTTAGCATTCTTGTTTTAGAATATTTTAATAAATCAAAAACCTGACCAGAATATTAAAACACAGTCATCATAATTTTCATATAAATAAGTTGTGAACATATAAAACTTAATTAAACTTATATTTACGGTTTTCTTCATTCAGTGAAGTCCAAATAATATATTTGTCGACCTAATCGTAAAAACTTTTTATATGCTGATTTTATACAATTTGCCACGCCCATTGGATTTTCAAATATATTGTAGATTTTCAGAAAAAACTAGAAAAAGTAGGTTTTAGATTTGCCTAAACTTTATACAGAACGAAGATTAGATAAAATTTTAACCTGTCCCGTTTATTTAAAAATAAATCAACTTTATCAAAGGTGGCGGATTTCTGTTCATATAATTTGCCAAACTTTGGGGATCAATCGATCACATCAAAATAATAACTTTTTCTCAAGTACACGAAGTACACTCTGCACAGAAAGTTAAAGATATTTTATATTTTCATGAAAGAATGAACATACAAAAAATCGGTATGGGGGTTACAACTTTTTTATTAACCTTTTTTGCATAATTTGGTAACGAGGAAAACAATTTTAGCTTAAGAAGTGTTTAGCCGTGGAGAACCAAGAATGTTCTAAACCTATCATCAATTTCCGTATGCCGGCACCTCATTCTATTTAGTTCAATACATGCCTGTGATGATGTGACTGATCACATCTTGTGGGATTTGTGTCCATAAAATGGGAAGAATATCTGACAATTCCCTAATGTTCCCTGGAACCAGTCAATGGATTTGAAATGCTCTACCGAATAAATCCCACATATGTTCAATGGGATTCAAGTCAGGAGAACGTGGTGGAAGAGGACTGCGATTAATTTTGTGAGTTCCAAGGACGTTGATAATTTACTGAGTATGATGGGGGAAAGCATTATGATCAATGAAAATAAAATTTTCGTTTTTCGACAAAATTTTATATAACATATCTATCGATTCCCGAAGTTTGGCAGTTTATTATCTGAGCAACCTGTATATTGCAGTTCAGTTATTTTTTATCGTTCTTTAAGTATTTTACACTTATTTTTCACAGAAATGGAAAAGAATTTTATAAATTGACCAAAATTTAGCGATATAGGGTTAAAAGTAATGTGCCTAAAGAAATAAAATTGGTGATTTTAACTACATAAAATGAAAACAATTAGAAACAGATTCGACCCAGGATAAGAAGACTATAAACGAATTATATAGATATAGTGGAAACAATCGACCAAAGAAATGTTTAGAAGAATGCATGAAAAAAAACTAAGGGGCCACAATTTATGAAAACATATCAAAATATACAAGAAACTTATCGCTTGACTGTAACACTATTTTTCGAATTTTTTTGCTATACTTAATGCTTCGGCTGCCGGAAGGAGAAGTGCTTTGCAAATATTTATAAAATAAGCTTTAATATCTGCAAGAATCTAGCTATCTACAATCTACAACATATTTTTATAACTATATAAAGATGCCTTGTACACCTTAGTTTAATATCTATACATTTTCACATGGAATCTATACAAAAAAACTATTTTGTGGTCTTTTAATATCTGACAAGTAAATATGTGGGAGCATGAAACAAAATTTATAAAAAATTTAAACATAATTCTTAAAAAACGGAGAATTAAATTCAAGATAACTAAACCAACTAAAGTTTACGTTGGGAAGCCATAAATTTTGTCAGTTCTTGTAAATAAAGTGTTCGGGTACAAGTGCGCGAAGTACAACGGATGATTTTCCGGTGTACGATGGTTAAACCAGGCGACTTTTTCACTGCATGAGCACAGCAGCAGCTGCCGGAATGCAAGCCGCCTTACTCATAAGAGAGAAACAGCGCCTTCGACGAAAAAAATTCAGGAAGGGCCGTTCCGAATTACCCAGCCATATTGCTACCAGAGAGATAGGGCCTTTCCCCCAGTATCCACCCGGATTTTTGGTAGGTATCACATTGATCTAGATTTATATTGAACTTTGTACCATGTATTTTCTTAATTACGTGAATATCTCAGTAAAAGGAAATAAAATAAATAAAGCTAAGTACTGGATGATCCAAATTCGATTCCCACGACTAATTACTTGGAAATTCTAGAGGTTAAGCACAAATTGCAACCGGCGGACAAAAGTAATTTATATTGGGTGCACACTATTTTCTTTATTTTTTAAGATAAAATTTTTAAATAGGGTACAGGATATTTGGCATAAGATAGTATATTATTCGACGACCATTTAATGATAGTTATGGCTCCTATTGTAATGAATACGAGTATCTTAATAGTCATTAAATGTTAGCTGCATACACTACTTTTTCTACGACCAGTCATAACAAAAAAATAAGCACTTTGTTTTTAAGACTAATTCAATTTATAAAGAAACTATGTGTAATAACTAAGGAAATGTTATGGAAACTTTATCACAAACAAAACTTAGAAATGTCAGAAAATCAAGGTTTAGTAAAAAAAAGGAAATTTTAGAATTATTCTTTTTGATTTATAGTTATATTCTGGATATTATAGTTATTAAAATACAACTGTGGCACTTTTGGCAGTTTTGTAACAACACTGGTGGATGTCATTGTAGATGTTGATGGAGTAATGTTTATTAAATTTGATTGAAGATGACGTTACTTTGTGAAAATCCATTTTGAAATTAAATAATTACAAAACACTGGTCTTTACTTGTCTAATTTTCACTTTTATTTTTAACTTTACAATTAGTTTCATCCTATTCTGATATTTTCAAGTAACTAAAAATACGACTTATAGTATATAATAACGGGTACCCTCAAAATACAATAAATAAATTAATTTTTAAAAAATAAAATAACATTCTCTTAAAAAGAAATATACCTACTCCATTAATAACGTAAAAAAAACAAAATATATATCTCAATACCATATGCAGGACACCTCTCTAACTCAATCTGTAATACCTTTTCAAAATTTAATATAAAAACATCATTCAGTTCGAACAAAAACATAGGCAGACTTCTGTACAACGCAAAATAAAAAAACTGGAATTTACAAAAAATGTGGGATATATCGATTAGATTGTCCAGAATGTAATGCAGCATATATAGGTCAAACGGGTAGATCATTTGATATAAGATATAGAAAGCATATTCACACACAAAAACAACATTCCAACTTTTATAAATATTTGGTAGATTCAGACCATATTATAACTGATAATCATAATAGAAAAATAATACATATTTGTGAAAAAATTTAAAAACTTAACTTACTAGAAGATATGGAAATAAATAAGTTAAACAAAAATAAAAATTATAACATATTAAACGATCAGATAGATATAAAATTCCCTGTTATTAAATTTAGTTCAGTAGACTTTTTGCTGTTAAGATAAAAATTCAACCCAAAATATAAATTTACTACCTCACCCTCTATGCAGACAACATCTGTACACAGAAAAACCAACCATAAAATTATTTGCTGTTTACTTTATACTTATAAAATAAGTTTAGTCACGTGAAAATATCTGAATAGGATAATACTAGTCGTAAATTTAAAAATAAAAGTGAAAATTAAACAGGTAAAAAACAGTATATTAAATTGCTGGTTTGACTGTACTCAATCGAATTCAAAATTTGATTTGCTACGTTGACTTTATTTTAAATTGATTCGTCAATGTAGTTTTAGGCCACTGCTGTGGATTTCCATCCACCATGACGTTTTAGTGAAGTGATGTCACCACCAGCATCAACCAATATTGTGGCAGAACTGCGACAAAAGTAGTGTTCGGTATAATAAACCGGGATTCGGAGGTTTTAAATAAGTGGCAATTTCTTTTCCCATGTGTCCAAATTTGTTTATTCTTACGTTTTGTATGGTGCATTTTCCGTTTACGTAATTGATAAAACAAGATGTGGTTATACAATTATTTGGACGAAGATTCATCTACGTCTTGCATATTTCATAATATTTTCCCGTAACTGTGAATTTTCGTGTTGTTTTTGTTTTTGAATCTTTAATTGTGACTAAAGGAGTTAATCTGAAAACATTTACATCTTTAAATTCCAATTTGTGTAGCTCATGCCTACTATATGCCATAATACCGAAGATATATGCCAGCTATAAAAAAACACAAGTTCTCATGTACATTAGATTGAAAACTAAGATCTACTTAACTTGGGCAATTAATATTTAACATGTGGGTCTCCTCCAATAAATTGTTTTGTTTCATTTATATAAAACGTTTTTTTTTGTTTATACCCTTCAGATTTTATTTTCAATAAGGCGTGCAGGATATTTGGATATGTCCGCTTTATGTTTAATACGTAGATTTCTAAATTGAATAATGTGTCCATAAACTTATGGATTTAAATTTTTTTGATAACTCATCAAAATAAACAATTAGACATAAACTGAAAGAAAATTTTTCATATGTTTTTGCTGATTTTAGAGGCAATAAATTGTTTGTTTTTCTTGTGGCCTGTTCCACAATTTCTGCTGGAGTTAAATTCTCAATTTTACTCTCACTATCGCACAATTGTATCGATTTTATTTGCAAAAATCACAAATTTTAGAAATCTACCGGGTGATCCAAATAAGCCTCCCACCCCCATTGTCTCGGTTATTTGGAAAGATACGAGAAAAATGAAAAATGCTTTTTGTAGGGTTTTTAAAAAGGAATCCAGACACATTAACAGAAAAACAACTGAACATCAAATAAAAAAATAGAGGCCTAAGTTACATTTTTTTAAATGAAAGTACCCAAATATTTTTCCATATTTGAATAGGGCGTCTTATTCTGATTTCAAATATATACACTTTTTATATAGGATCTTCAGTAAATATTCCGATAATCGATTTTTTTTCAATATAAAATACGTTACTTAACAGATATCAAGAAATACTATCTAGGTGGCTGTGATAGTAAAACAAAAGTGTTAGTTTGACAGTTTGACTATTATAACTATTAACTTTTTGCCTAATTTACCTATATTTAATTTCTTTTTTATTATCCTCATGAAACTATGCTCAATTATTAGTTAAATTATTATATTGAAAAATAAATAAATAAATGAAAAACGCTTATGCTGCCCAGCCAGCTAAAAAAAACTACAAATATAGAAAATAACTAAAGAACACTATTGAAGTGGTATTTAATTTATTAAAAATAATATTATCCATTAAAATAAGAGTGGTAAATGAAAATATTTAAATTCTTTACCGGCTACAGAAATGTAGTAAATTAACAATAATTTATTGCTAGTTAATTAATAATAAAATATCACAAAATATTCTCTATGTGCCCTCCATTGTGTTCTATACACAGAACGTATCGGTTTCTTAAGTTTCCCATTACATTTGCCATAACAGCGTTGTTATTATTCAAATTTCGTATTTCTGTTCCAATTTTTTCCTTTATTTCTTCCAAGTTGTTGCTTCTTTCTTTATAAACAATATTTTCTAAATGGCCCCAAAGAAACGTGTCTAATGGAGTTAGGTCCGGACTACGAGGTGGCCAAGCAATAGATCCTCGTTTTCCTATCCATTCTTGATATGTTGTGTTTAAGTAATTTGTAACATCATTAATATTATGTGGGGGTGCCCCGTCCTGCTGCCAAATAACATCGAATTGCAATTGCATTTCTTCTAATAAATTCTTTACATCATTTCTTAACATATCTAAATACAATGGTCTTCTAAGGGAGCCTTCGTGAAAAATAGGCCCTATAATTTTTTTATTTATTATTCCACACCAAACATTTATGGATTTCCTTCCTTGGAATTGAATCTCTTCAGAAATATGAGGATTTTCGGAAGACCAAAAATGTGAATTTCTTCTGTTGAAGATACCAGATGTGTTGAATGATGTCTCATCGGTCCAACATATTTTATTATCAATGTCATACCTGTTGATCATATTTCTACAAAATTGTTGCCGCATTTCATTATCTTGAGGGAATAATTTTTGAACAGGCAATATACTATAATCCTTAAGTTTATGTTTTTTTAAAGTTCTCTGTATGGTTCCATAAGAAAAATTCAAATACCTCATTGCGTCTCTTATTGAATTTCTTGGATTCTCTTGAAAATAGAGTAAAATACTGAATTCTCTATCTTCGTTCACTATTCCTCGTTTCTTTTTATTTTGAATTGCTCCTGTATGTTTTAATAAATTATCTGCCAACTTAATAGTGTTCCTGTCAGGCAATTTCCTATTCGGATATATTTGTCCATATTCTCGCTGGGCAGCAGAAGCGTTTTTATTATTTTTAAAATATAAGTTTACCATATCGTATTTTTCTCCAAAAGTATAATGATTATTCATATTGGTTATTTTTGGCCAATAAAGCAACGTTCAAAAGTAACAGTTGTTGGCAAATTGTTGAATTATTAAATGAGCAAAACTGTCAAAATATTAATTGTTGTTTTGTTAACACGGCTACCTAGAAAATATTTCTTTATATCTGTTAAGCAACGTATTTTCTTTTGGGAAATAATCGATTATCGGAATATTTACTGAAGATACTATATAAAAAGTATATATATTTGAAATCAGAATAAGACGCCCTATTCAAATATCGAAAAATATTTGGGTACTTCCATTTAAAAAAATATAACTTAGGCCTTCATCTTTTTTATTTGATGTTCAGTTGTTTTTCTGTTAATGTGTCTAGATTCCTTTTTAAAAACCCTACAAATAGCATTTTTCATTTTTTTTCGTATCTTTCCAAATAACCGAGATAATGGGAATGGGAGGCTTATTTGGATCACCTGGTACAAGGTAAACAGTAAATATGAACTGTCATGATTAATCAATTTTAGATCTGTCATGATTATGGCAATATTTGATTGACTGAATATTACTGTGATGTTGCATTTATATTGGTTATAAGTATCTTAATGAAAAATCTGCATCACAGTGAATTTCATTAAAGTACAGGTAGTAAATGTCTAATAAATCAACTAATGTATGGTAGGAGAAAAATACATTTTTTGATCTAACCAGACCCAAAATTATACTTCCGGTTAAACTACTAGTAATTTTTTAATTTGAAATAGCATCTGATATATCCGATAAAGATTTAAATTACCTTTACAATGGTGTTTTCTAAATCAAAATCGAATCAAGAATGACCTTGAAAAATAGAATTATATGTGATTACCAACTGATCATGGAAATCATATTAATAAAGTTTATAATACCTAGTAAATAGCTAGGTATTAACCAAAAAGGTATTTTTAATGCTTGAAAATATTTTTTAAATATAACATCCCTTATTTCATATGCAGGGTGTCCCAGAATCGACTGTACTAAACTGTCCCAGAATCAACTGTCCTAAAGTGTGAAAGCTCTTCACTTTTTGCCTTCATTAAATGAGCAACTTTTTTATTTTTGCTCTTACCAGAAGTTTCTCCGAATAATTCTTCTAGACTGCCAAATCGAGCTGGACTCTTGTATTGCATCATGCTTTATCTTAAATTCCTGCTCCAATTTTTTTTCAAGACTAAGAGTAATCCTGCAGTTCTAAACATATTAAAATGCGCTCAAGTATACGCTTTTTCCTTTCACTTAATGGCAGTTTTAATATTTTGTTTCGCTTCGTTGAGAAAAATGCTTTTCAAAAATAGAAACATATTGGGGTGTAATCTCAATGTATCATGAAATACAGAATGCCCAATATTTCAAATCTACCCTTCAGATGCATAAAGAAAATAACCTGTACTTATCAAAATTACGAGTTCCATAAAGTGAAATGCATTATTAGTTTATGTTAAACTCACAGGATCTGAGCATGTACAACATTACAGCATTGTTGCGCTTATTTATTTGTTCGATTTGTTTATTACATCAAATAGGGGGACCAATTGAGGAATGAATAGAAGTAGCTTTGCGTTAATATGTAAAAGGTGTTTCAATAGAAGCGCAAAATTTGAATGGAGCGTCAGTTTTGCTGTCATGATGTCACAAGATTATGTCATGCCAGGTCGATAGGAGACAGATAGAAGTTAGTAAACATGGAACATTATTTTCAAAATGGTGAAAGTTTGGTTGCCACAATTCGTAAAGTGCGTCCAATTTTCGGTCGCAATAATGTTCCTCATTCGTCTACTGTGAAAAGAATAATTGAAAAATTCAAAAGTACTAGTTCGGTCAGTGATGTGAAACACATGACATGAGCTCGTAGAGGTCGTTTAGAACAAAAAATCACGGCAGTTGACGAGAGCGTGGTCGAGAGTCCAGGGACGTCGTTTCGACATCGTGCACAAGACTAGGTCGTTACAACAGCCACTCTTCAGCGTATCCTCACTAAAGATTTGCATCTCCATGCCTACAAAGTCCAATTAACTCAACAACATCTGCGAACAGACCATGCACAACGAAGAGAGTTCACCAATTGGATCCTTGAACAACAAGAAGTAAATGCCGATTTTGCGGACAAAATTATTTTCAGTGATGAGGCCCATTTTCACCTCAATGGCTTCGTTAAGGCAAGACTGCCGTATTTGGGTCTGAGAAAACTCATGAGAAAGCAATGCATCCAAAACGTGTCACTATTTGGTGTACATTGTGATCTGGAGGATTCATTGGGCAGTTTTTCTTCGAAGACGAGGCAAGTAATGCAGTAACGGTGAATGGCGAACATTATCGTGCTATGATAACCCAGTTCTTTGTGTCTCAGTTGGAATATATTGCTCTCGATAACATGTGACTTCAGCAGACCGGTGCCACTTGCCATACCGCCCGTGAAACACATCGGTCTTGCATGAGTATTTTCCTGGTCGTGTCATCTCTCGGTTTGGTGAACAGAATTGGCCGCCACGCTCTTCCGATTTAACACCTTTGGACTTTTGGCTGTGGGGTTATCTAAAGTCACAGGTTTATGCCAACAAGCCCGCGACCACCGAAGCATTGAAGACCGAAATTAGACGATATATCAACGAAATACCGCCACTTGTATGCAATATCGTTATTCAAAAATTCGCATGTGGCAGCAAAACAGTGACGGCCATTTACCAGATGTGTTGTTCCATACACAACTCCCAAATGTCTACATTATAACTCAATAAATATTTCAATATTTTGCTGCAGAAAACCATGCTTTATTGAACCTTGAAATATTGCGCTGTTATTGAAACATTATTTATTTCCACCTAACGCCATATGCCTCGCTGTCAATTTCTCCATAAAAGTAGATACAGATTTTTTGCATTGTTTTTAACTGTTCTATTGATTCCCGAAGGTTCTCAGAGAGAGACATTCTGTATTTTATACATCAGGTCAATTCGATAATACAAAATTTAATTTCTGGTCCGACCATGACATTCCGGTTTCAATAATTGCATGATGTAACTTTGGTAATTAGAAATTTTTAATGATGCATTCATATATCATATATTTAATAATTATCTGTTTGATTGCTGTAATATGATCCAGATAAAACAATAAATTTATTTATAGTTATAATTTATGGAGGGTTCATGGAAACAAAATAACGGAAGGTGGTATATTAGCACTGTTAGAAATTATTTATATTGATTTAAATCACAACTTCACACAAATCGACCGATTTCAAAACGGGGCAGGACCAAGACGATGAGGCATAGTGGATGAACGGACAGCCTCGTGTATATGCGATGTGAGCACGTTTGGCAAAATTTCCAGGTTACGTATTTTTCTAATTACTGATTTTATTTTTGTGAATGTCCAAACTGAAAAAAGGCTTTGTTGATCCAATTTCTTCCGTAACGCACTAGTGTAAATCTTCTCTGTTTCCTCATAAATCCATTAAAGTTCAAACCAATTCTGTTTCCTTTTCCTACGTTCTTGGCCTATACGTTTTGATTCTACAAAGGTCATGTTTTTAAAAACCGAAAGTCAAATCTGAGATATGCGAGTACATTTCGACGAGACCAGTTCGTCTAATATGTTGTTAGTATTCATGCCAAGCATCCCACCAACTTTTCTCCAGAGTATGTTAAATATTAAATTAAGTTTCAATTATGTCGCTTCATGTTTCGTGTCTAAGCTAAATACACATTATAGGGATAATACGAGACTCAGTGCGTGATTCCTGATTGTTATGTTCGTCCTTGTAATTACGTGTTCACTAGGGAACACGATTTTTTTCTGATCGATAATTGGATTTAATTTGTACCTGTTCCATATATACCATTAAAAAACTAAATACACGAGTTTTCACTCAACTATCGCGAAAATAATCATAATTAAATTCATAGGATTTAAAAAGTAATTCACAAATTAACAAGTTGCTCAGTTATTTTGTTTTAAATCAATATTTTAAATCGTGTGTATATTATATCTGTAACTGTCTCCATATCTATCTCTATATCTATGTTTACATCTATATCTACGTATATCTCTATATCTATCTCTGTCTATATATCTATTTCCATCTCTATCATTGCATCTTTCTCTATCTCTGTATCCATCCCGATCTCTATTGCTAACTCTGTTTCTATTTCATCTGGAAATATATTTAATTGATTATCTCGGTCTATTAGAATACACTTGTTTTTGTATTTTATTTTTGTTACATCATCGTTACAAATTAATTGAACTACTGTAAATGGTAATATATCATATATAAATTGACCCAAAAAAAAATAGTTTCGTCTCCAAAAGAGACTGATCGCCACTGCCCTTCGATATTTCAACAAGTATTGATTTACTAAACCAGATATGGAAAATAACGTATTAATCCAGTCACTTAAGCCAAAAAAGAGGGTCAACCTCGGAATGAGAGATAATAAGCTGTAAACTTATATAAACCTTTATTTTGGCGTTCTAAAAGTTGTCTCAAAGGTCTCATAAAATCTCGTGTCCGCGTCTTAAGATATTCAAGGTCAAAAGTCACAAAAATCGGTTTTTTTGCAAATATCTCGCTTCCTATGGTTTTAATGCCATTTGCATTTATTATAAAAATTGTTGAGAATAAAATTCTCTACAACTTTTGTCCCAAACATTTTTTTATATACTAAACCGTTTTTGAGATAGCCAAGATAATCAAGTCACATAAGCAATGATAGAGATTTTTAGTTATATAGAAAATCATGACGGATCACAATTTACATTGAAAGAGCTCAAAGATGTCCTGACGGAGTATGTACCAGATGATAAGACTATCATTACAAGACTTCAACAAAAATATTTGACCGATATAATAATTACGAGAAAAGTAGGATCATTTACTATCATATCTTTTCGTGATACACAAGCTAATATACTATCAAAAGCTTGGTACGATAATAAAAAAATGGATATATTCGATAAATGAAAAATATTATTAAATATAATGTATTAATTAATAAACAATGCAAATTATTCATAATTATATATTTTTTAATGATTTATAGACTTTAACGGCGTATTATTTACCGGGACTTACAGTTGACCTTGCATTATGCTGTGAATAGGTAAGCGCGGCGCGCTCTCCGCCCTCTATCTCAAAAACGGTTGAGTATATAAAAAAATATTTGGGACAAAAGTTGTAGAGAATTTCATTCTCTACAATTTTTATAATAAATGCAAATGGCACTAAAACCATAGGAAGCGAGATATTTGCAAAAAAAACGATTTTTGTGACCTTTGACGTTGAATATCTTAAGACGCGGACACGAGATTTTATGAGACTTTTGAGACAACTTTTAGAACGCCAAAATAAAGGTTTATACAAGTTTACAGCTTATTATCTCTCATTCAGAGGTGAAACCTCTAATGTGACTGGGCTATATGCTTATTTCTAATATTTAAAAAATATGCATTCACTTCATTTCTTAATCACATATTTGCTAAAGTTTCCAAGGGATATTAGAAACAACCGCTGACGACAGCAAAAAAACTTTCGTTCGTAATCACCCTTAATTCGCTGCCATTTAATTCGTATAATTAGTTAAGACAACGATGTCGAGATGAACATTTTACGCCGACTAAATTTTAGCCAGTCATGCAACCATTGCGTTTGGAGTTACAGTCAGGTATATTCTGCAAGAGAATTCAGTTCACCCCTGTTATTAATTCATGATAAATTGGCAAAGTGTTACTCTTCGGTGAATTGCAGTCCCAGGGAATCCATGGTGTATGTTCACCCCGCAACTCCACATACTCTGAGACGAGACATTTTTTGTAGATAGTGTTTCAGTGAATACTTTATAGCCCAGGCGGCAGCTAATTTGAGATTAAAAAAATTAGCAATATTTAGAATTATGCTAGTTTTAATTTTATATACACTCAACCCTAAAATTAACCGGACACTAGGTTTTCAGGAAAATTTCAACTTGAATCAAATTAATTTTAATTGAATCTTCAAGAATAAATTACATTATAAAATAAACAAAAATTTCACTTTAATAACATAAAAAATACATTTTTGCAAATTTGAAAAAAAAAATTGGAGAACTGCGAAAAAACATGCCTCAATATCGAGTATTTTCTCCTCGAGAATGATAGCTCGCATTCTTTGTGGCATGCCTTGTATTAAAGCAGCAAACTAATCTTGGGGTATCTACTCTCATTCATTCAGCAGCGCCTGTTCCAGCTGAAGTACTGTATGGAACTCGCTGTAGTTCCGCCTAATCCTTCTGCCTCGGTTGTCTCACATGTGCTCTATCGGGTTCAGGTTAGTTCTCCTGGATGGCCACCCTAGTACCTGAATTCCAAAATTATGAAGATATTGGCGAATTATCCGGGCTTCGCACATTTTCCTGCATTAGGGGAAAAGTTCTCCTACAAATGGAGGTAAAAGTACGCATGCTCGTCTAAACACTCCCTGATGTACCTGTCAGCATTGAAGGTATCTTCCCAAAATGTTACAAGGGCCGTACGAGCTTTCAAAGAAATGGTAGTGGAGTTGTGATGATATGGAGGCTATCATCACAACTCCACTACCAAACTGTACTTTAGGAGAAAAGCAACACTGGGCATATCGTTCTCCAGGTCGTCTAAACACTCTTTGGTGACGATCAGGTGAATACTTTGTGAAATGAGACTCATCCATGAAGAGAGCGCATCGCCATTCGTCCATATCCCAATCGGCATGAGTTCGCGCAAATTCCAAGCGCTGCCTGCGATGAGCTGCGTCCAAAAGAGGATGGTTATAGATCTAAGTAATATTCTAAATGACCATTCTGCCTAGGTTGTCCCACATGTGTTCTATCGGGTTCAGGTCAGGACTTCTGGATGGCCACCCTAGTACTTGAATTGCAACATTGTGAAGATATTGGCGAGTTATCCGGGCTATGTGCGATCGCACATTTTCCTGCATTAGGAGAAAAGTTCTCCTACAAATGGAGGAAAAAGTACGGCATGCTCATCTAAACACTCCCTGATGTACCTGTCAGAATTGAAACTACCTTCCCAAAATGTTACAAGGGCCGTACGAGCTTCCAAAGAAATACCGCTTCCATATCATCACAACTACACTACCAAACTGTACTCTAGGAGAAAAGCAACACTGGGCATATCGTTCTCCCGGTCGTCTAAACACTCTTTGGCGACGATCAGGTGAATACTTTGTGAAACGAGAATCATCCATGAAGAGAGCGCATCGCTATTCGTCCATATCCCAATCGGCATGAGTTCGCGCAAATTCCAAGCGTTGCCTGCGATGACCTGCGTCCAAAAGAGGATTGTTATAGATCTAAGTAATATCCTAAATGACCAGTTAGATCTATATTAATCAACCCTCTTTAATGTATCAAATCCTAACCTCTTGCAATCTCAGTTATCTCATTCTAAGTAATTACGTTAATGTTTATTGTCAAAATTTCCAAACCCTTGTTAATACAATCTCTCAGGTTATAAATACCCCCAGTACCTTTGTAAATTCATTCAATTGTAATCAATGGTTTTAAAATGGCACGTTAAGGTGCCAAAACTGCATAAGTTATAATAAATTAGTGATAAAAAACAAAGTAAAGTGTTTTATGAATGATATCAAAAAACTTTAAATATCAAAGTTGTAAAGTATTTTTTTATGATTTTAACAGCATTAAGAATAAAAAAATTATAAATGGTTTTTGAAAATTAAAAAAAAATTTTGTTTTAAATAAAATTTAATTCCTTATTTTTCTTCTTATTTCAAAGACATGTAAAATCTACAGGACCCACACTGTAGAGCTACCGATCGAACTATAAAGTAGAACTTTATCCAACATCTTATTTAATAATGAACTTGATTCAAGCAAAGCTCGAGCATTACAAAAGCGTAAAGTGTTCCGGGTCACTTTTATTTTTGTTAAATTATTCAGAGAATTCTTAGGAATAATTTGTTTAGTGCGACGTGTGTGGTTGAACATTTCAAAGAAGAGATTTTCCACGTTAAATGGAACGAAATTCTATAGAATTATTCCAGCTTACTGTGTGCAGTTTGGAGTTGCAAAGAGAAGGCCTCTTTTAACAGCAGATTAAAAGGACTCAAAAGAATTTATAAATAGATATTTCTCAGTAATGGTTTGCGAAAGATATTATGAAATATTGTAAAGGACTCGTGGGAGTAACAGGATAATTAAATTTCAGTTTTGGCGTTTGAGACAGGAGAAAAAATTCAGCCGGTTCGACGTATACGCAGAGTCCATCTTGGAATAGTTTTATCTGAGTTGATTTTAACTGACTACTTGTGTACTTTTATTATTAACAACTTTATAAAATCTGATGATAGTTTATTTTGTAAAATAATCAGTTTTAATTCGTCTTTCGAACGATTTATATTGTACATTTTTAACTGACCAAATTATAATAAAATAATTTATCCTTCTTACGATATTTTGAAAGTAGAAAATCATGTGCCACTTTTATTGACTGTGCCTCGCATGTATCGAATGAAGTTTAATGGTATACTGTATAACGTGAACTTAATACGAGTTTTTAAAAGCTGAAGTACGATTTATGTGTATAATGGTGTTCTTTGTATCTTGTTTCACATGATGTATATTGGACCTATGTACGACGACTAATACTCTACGAAATTTAGCTGCTTTCTGTACTTTTGGTTTTTTGATTTGCATTCTGTCAAATCTGCCTAAATTTTCTTTAAAATGTTATAATTTGTTAAATTTTGAAACAGCATTTGGAAAATTTAAGTGTACAGGTTAGAGATAACTCTAACTTAGTATACGTTTGTACTGGAGATCTTAAGAACGTTGTAGGAATTAAATATAGCAAAACAATAGCAGATGCTATTGAAATAATTTAAAAAGAAGTGGCTAGTAGATACATTAATGCCTCCACTATTTATAGATAAAATACAATATAACATTATTAAGATTTCTTTCTATTCAAAAATACAAAACTGATTTTAATATTTTTAGACTGCTATTGTACGAAGATAATAATGACAATATGTCTGACTAAATCATACTTTCAACGTGACCTACTTTTATTATTATCATTGTAATATCGAATTTAATTTTACACTGTTAGAGCAACGATTTTTATTTAAACCAGATTATAAATAGGTTTTCCGGATATAATCTTACGTAGCTGATAGGTTTCGAAAGCGACCGAATTTGCCTAAATGATGTTTTAGCAAAGTGGTATCTGTCATATTCAAAGTCCTGTGAATAAACTGCGAAATGTTTCCACAAAAATCAAGAGATATTTTTTACTAGTTATCAGCAGAAAAGTAGTTAAATTAGATAACCTGTTGACGCCTTATTTTGTGGTTCATATTTTCTGTTTTCAGCTTGTTTGTCTTTTGTTTGTATTCTGCAAATGAAGTGTAAACAAAATCTGAATTACAAATTTCATATTTTGTCATGAATATTTATCCCAATATGTCGATACTTACATGTTCGTGCTTTGTACTGAAAATGGAATATAAAATAGTGGAAAATGGATTTATAAAGGAATGTTTTTAAAGCTATTATAAACACGAGAAGAGTGTCACACGTCATTCAGTTTGTTGCAATATACACAATGCATATGCTTAGATTTTCTTGCAGCGTACAAACGGTGCGATCGAAACCGTAACAATTTTTTTTCAAGTCGTACTCAAAGGAGCCAATTTGGACGTAGTGTTAACATTAATTAAAACACTATTTTAATCAAAGAGCTACTAGCACGCGATTGCACTTCTTGCAAAATTCTAAGCTATACAAGCAATGATAGTGTTGTGACTTTGTTAAACAGATGTATTGGCATTACCATTAAAAATCCTTTGGCCCCACCTTGGGCGCCAAGTATAACAATCACTTTTGTTAAATTTCTAAATACAATTGTTCGAATTTGCATCAGTTTTGTTATTTATCTATAATGGCACTAGCTAGATATTACACAAGAATAAAGCAAAAGTATCAAAGGAGCATGCAGACTATAGCTTTAGTTTTCAAGTCTTAAAATAAATTCAAAATGGCCCCACTTCAAAACTACGAATTTGTTGACTTGGAAGCAGTGTATGTATATTGATATTTATTATTTGGTACTTAACAACTCTTCTAAATTGACAGAAAATTGGGATAAAACAGTTTATTTTAGCTTAAGCAAAACTCCATACACCCAGAATGCGGATAGAGGGAAACGAGGCTCGTTTAAGGCTTATCGGGTCTTCTTCCCCTTAGCTCTTATCATTTAACAACGGAAACATGTCTTGTTCTTAACGTTAAAATCTTGAAGTGAGCCTCATAATTTAATTAAAATCTAGTAGATAAGAGATCATTAGAACTTGATATAGTGAGTAAATTCATTTATGGAGATATTTAATTACCATGTTATCAAAATTTGATTTTAAAATGTATGTTTGGTCTGAATATTGGCCTTATTTTCATCACTTCAGTAAGAAAAATCAGTCAAACATTCATCGTCAAGATTTATGTCCGACGTTTTAGGCCTTAGAGAATATTTACGCATGGTTTTAAAATGGTCTATTTAAGACAACTTAAAATTGTCTCTATTTTCTATAGATGTCTCTGGTTTATGATCTCTTTTATATTGAACTACTTATTAAATTCATACAATGCTTTATTATTAGATTAAGAAAATAATCGCGGGGTTTTAGAACTCCAGCAATTTAATTCCAGTGTACTCTAGTAATGTGGCAAACACTATATATAGTGATCACGAATGTCTCAAATCGTGTATCCTTGTATGTGAAAAAAAATACACACTCTGAATTGTGAATGATATATATTTGGTGAGAATCCCATACCCAATTTCCATAGAAAATTAATTTATGAGCTGAGATTACTGGTCGGTGTATAATTGGTCTCTTTTTAGAGCAAAACATAAGCCTATTAGTAATCCATATTAGTGTGACGTCACATAATTACATAACCTACATAAAAGAGTCACGACACACTGGTTGCCTATACATAACACTGCAGGTTGACCCTTATGCCCATGAACATAAAGGCGACATTTTCGAAGGTTAGAACACAGCACAGAATTTTTTTCTCCCTTTAAAGAAATATTTAAGAATTTTAAGTTACCGCTCACTATGCACACAATACATGTTAAAATATATTTTATATATTTATAATTTTTGGTTAAGTGTCAAGTTCTAGTGTTACATATGGGCAACCAGTGTGCCATGATTCTTTTACGTGGGTTGCATAAATATTATTAATTATATGACGTCAAAACTAATGTGGTCGATTGTAACCGTAAGAAGATACTAAAATACTCTCATATATTAAATTACCTAAAAAAATTTAAATTCAGTTCCTGCTAGAAATTAATTTCTGAGGCGGATAATGCCGAAACATCGGCAAGTTAAAGAATTGATTTGTCTTTAAATAAAGAGCTTTTAAACTCAACATTTTCCAACCAGAATCTATCGGTCAAATGAAATTATGTTAAGGTTAATATTTCGCAGAGTGCCTAGTTTCTTGCAAATATTTAAAAAATCAAACATAGTAAGATATTCAAAATGATTTTAGGACTTTTCTGTTGTTCTAATGACTATAACAACATTAATAGTTTGTTGTTAATTTTTGTTGTAGTTAGAATTTGTGACCTGCCAAAAAAAATACCTACTTGCTTACATTGCTAGACAACAAATTTTAATAATACCTAACACAAATTAACAACTAAAATTGTATTTTAACATAGTCGTCGTATTAGTAGCAAATCCCTAAAACCATTTTAAATATCTTACCAAGTTCGGTTTTTAAATATTTATAATAAATCAAAAATGAATGCCTACGGCTCTGCAAAATTCTAACCTTAAATGTAATTATTTATAATTGCAATTGAAGTTGATACCTATAACCATTATTTTTGTGTGGCAGTGTTCACAGGGCCGAGCAGCATGGCAAGAACGAGAACGGGGGAGACGCTGTTCACTCTCCGAGGAGGCGCGGCAACATCGCATCAAGCAGACAGAAGCTCATCATCGATGGATGAAAAGAAACAGAGTAAGCTCTGCTTCCTTCAGCGCTTTTCTGCCAGTATCTAGCTTGTCATGAATTCCTGTCGCTAGAGAACTTCAAAGTTCAAAGCATGTTGTGACATATTCCTGCAAATTATCTAATATACAAACATGGAATGTAAATTGCTTTTTTATTTTATTTACAGCTCGTAGTATTTTGTACAGAGTTCTGGCGATCGTTTTATTTATTCCTTGCACGTCACCCTCAAACTAATCCTTTAGGAGTAAGCGCATGTCTTGTAAAGATCATTTTTTTTTAATTCAGTATTTATCGTGGCAAATAACCAGGAAAGTAGTTGCTTAAAAAGAAATAAGCTTACAAGTTCTTTAATTAAAACAAAAATTGTGTTTGGTAAGCTCAACTAAGTTGCAAATGCAAATACAAATTTGAGAACATAGCAAAAACATTGAACAGGGTGAGATATCGTGGGGTTCAAGAAAGAAAAACTGTTCATCGGGGTAAAAAATTTACCCATGGGACACGAAGATTCGAATGGATTATCGTGTGGTGTAATTTTCACGTAAGGTTTAGTTGTTTTCTTTCATATCCCAAACATTATGCTACGCTGCGCTGTGCTGATAAGGAACAATAATTTAGAAATACCGGTGTCCGTAGCTGCTTTCTGTTTCTTTTCACGATACCCTTTTGTTTGAGCAAAACTATTATTCATATAAAATGCTGTGGCAGGCGTTACCTATATGTGATTGGATTTATATCATCTCACGATTAACATTCAATTAATCTTGCCTAAATACGACCCAAATTTTAATAAAATTCGATGAACGGTATCAGAGTTGTTCAACAAAAACGTAAAACGCATTTGGCAGTCAGTACACACTAAAATAAATATATTTGAGCAACGAAAAATTATTAACAGAAGAAACAATTTCTTTGTATATACGCAACAACATTTTTATTTGTATGAAGAGAATTTAAGTCTTGATATATTCTATTTCGTTTAAGTGAATTTTAATTACGCTAACAAAATACAATTTTTAAATTTATTAAATTTTTATTTGAACCAATAAAAAGTATTTTTCAATGAAAAATGGATTTATTTAGTATAAAAGCCTCCATTTTCAAGTGTCATTTCGTTTGAAATTAATAAAATATTTCTTTACCAACCGATGGCATTTTTTTTAATTCGAAGGAATTTGTATTAACTTCAACAAAAATTTTATTTGCTGGGAGGAAATAATTTATTTCTCTCCAATATAGAAGGGATTTGTTTGGGCGTTGGAGTTTTAAATAAAATGAATATTATTGTAAAACTTTATTTTATTACCACTAGACAAGTACAGTATATAAAATACTGTACTCGTACGACTACCGAGCTACAGAGCGTTTTTGGAAAATTGGCATTTTTTGGATGACCTCTATATCTCAATTACCATGTGTCGAATCGAAAATCGAATAACGCATTCTCAAGGCATTTTCTTGAGTAGAATCCGTTGCTGATAAGAAGAAAATTATGCACGCCTCAGTTTTTGAGATATAGACATAACTTGTATTTTTTTAAATGGAAGACCCTGTAAATTATTTCATAACCCTGTACATTAGAAATTAAATATTAAAAATTCGACATAAATAATTGTTGTGGGTTATATTAATTATGGGAGTTATGGGTGCATGCCGGGGATGAGGTATGGACATCCGTTTAATTTCCGATATTCGATCAGTGAAGTTAAGCAGCACTGGTCGAGTCCGGCAATTGGATGAATGAACGATAGCTCGTCTAACAGTCGGTAGGCTGTCAACAGACAATCCCGGGAAGGCCGTTAGCCTGATGCAGGCGGAGAGGCGAGCCCGGGTGGAGGGTCGAAGAGACCTACCCAGGAGGTTTGCCACTCTGCTAGCGGTGCAGGCGGGCAGGCCCAGGCGGTGGGTTAATTGACAGTCGAGGACCGTGGTTCGGAGTCCACGCTAAACTGTAGGTCCCTAGATAAAAAGGGCCCATTGTGGCCTACTTGCCTAGTAAAATAAGTAGCTACTACTACTACTACTATGGGTGCATGCCGCATGGATGAGCTGTATAAAATTAAAATAACTGATTTTAAATATTTAGATTTCAGTTGAAGTGTTTAATACAAAAACAAAAATTTCTATAAAATTCACAATAACGGAACATTTTTATGAGATTTTTAAAAGATAGATAGATCTTTGCTCACAAAATACTAATGAATTCTATTTTTTTTTTCTAAATTACCAGAAAGGGAAATAAACAAAGTTGGATATACTGGAAAATAGATTGCTGGTTACTTAAAACTTCCAAATCCGGAATTATATATCGGCCACTGACTCCGCAGATCTTCTGCAATAATTCTTGTGGACAGTGACGCAGACATAACATCTTTAAAATGACATGGTGGGTGGAAATCCACAGCAGCTGCCGAAGTATACATCCACGAATCATTAAAAAGTAAAAACGACGCGACGTAGCGAATAAAACTTTAGACTCAATTGAAGACTCGACAAACACTACGTCTACTTGGAGGATCGAAAATTTCGAAAACACAGTGGATGTAGCTATAGAAAAAAAATTCACAAATTCTCTGAGAATTAAATTTAATAATTGTACTAATATTACATTTAATATTGTAAATAAATAAAACAAAAATTTCAAATTATTTCTGCATCTACCGGGTGTAAATGAACCCCCTTTATTTTCATTATTTATAGAAATAAATTGATGGAATTTTAATATGCTGTTATACACATAAAATTGCATTAAAGTATTGTCTCTAATGCAATCGATTTTCTCACTTTTGAAGGCTCCTATGTAAGGCAGTATTTATCACAAAACAGTAGTTCAATTTTTGCAATAGTAAAAAACCCCGTCAGAAAAATTTTTTGTAAATCACAGCACTCGAAATGAAAAAACCGCTGCCAATGAGGGTTAAAGTTTTTAGGCTCCCCAGTTGGCGCCACTGGTCGAGTAGAGTCGTGTCAAAAGATATTGTTAGGCGCGGAAAAAGTTTATAGTGTTTTATTATAATTATTTCGTACACTAGCAAATAAAAAACTCGCCTAAAACAGTGGTTGATAGAGATAACTTTACTCCTTCGAAACATTAGCGTGTTTGTAAGAAACATTTTAGTCCTGACGATTATGCGTTACCAAAGGAGTCTACTACAGAAAATCTTGAGTAATAATCATGTACATTTCGTTGTTTTCATCATGCTCATTCTTGATATAACCTAACTTTAATGACATAAGACACTTCTGATAAGTACAATAATTTCTCTACTGAGCAAGTAAATTACTACTTTCCCCTTCTGCCATCATTGTGTTAAATGTTTTTCAGCTAACTTTTATAAAAATTACTGAAAACTAGCGTTAAAGAGCCATAGTAAACATTAACGTTCAGTGACATTGACCTTTCCATACACTAGCAGCTCTCGTGGTGAATTCATGCGCGTTAACCCTCATTACTTGGGGATCAGAACTTCCTTGCCGCAGTAAAACTCGACGTGTGGTGGAGTTTATAATAAAAGTAATTTTTGACGTTTCAAAAAAGTCACATTTTTGACGTTTCAAAAAAAGTCACATTTTGATGTTTCAAAAAAGTCACATTGGTGGAATGTCACTAATATTTTTTTAGACAATGGGGACCGATTTTGTTCATCAACAAACTCAATCTCTTCCTTGACCTCTAGAATGTGTGTACCAAATTTGAAAGCTTTATCTCAAAACCTCTAGCTGCTATCGCGAACCACACAGACAGACATACACACAGACAGAAAATTTTTTCTGTCTAAAATTTTGTGTATCGTCATAATTCGTCGAGATTCGTCCAGAAATGCAATAAAAATTTTCAAAAAATTTTTTCACGAATACAACTTCCTCACTTTGATGGGTGAGGAAGTAAATAGTTTTCGTTAAAAAAAAGACATAAATAAAAAATCAAAAAAAAAGTATACTGTTATATTTAGAATTCATCACAGATTTCAAAAATGTAATAATATACAGGATGTTCCGTTTAAAATAAGAAAGTTGGGGTAATTTCCGGTGAAACCGGAAGTGCATAAAAACTGAATACTGTCTTCTAATGCAGTTTTACGTGTATAACTTCACATGAAAATTTCATCAATTTATCTCTATAAGCAATTAAAATTAAGGGGGTGAGCTAAATTTCATCTCATCAAGGCTCGTGCTGTAAAATTTCATACTCGTAGGAAATGGGTACCATTCCGTGCTCTTTGTACAATGTACTATTTCAGAATCTTACTCTACGTAAAAAAAGTTTTTACTGTTTGAAAGAATATTTACAAATAAATAATAAGACCTACCCAAAAATCGGTTTTGGCCAGGAAGTGAATTTTGGATGCGATCAGCGTTTCTCTGTCTATTGCAGAAGTGGTTGAGACACGTTAATACTCGCCAATTAGGGACGCCCTGTATATCCAATGTTACTTTATTAGCTACCAATTTATATGTCGCCTTAAAACTCCTAAGTTTATATCTTGTAGAGTTAAGTTTTCAAAATGTACTGAAGAAAACACTTTTTATCGTAATCCTTATTTCTTTGATTAGTTTGGATTTTCTTTCCATAAAAATCTCAAATACTTGTTTGAAAAACAACTTGCTGAGCTACTTTACAGTACAAACAGTTTCTTTCCTCTTTAATTATTTTCAATAGACGCCGGAGGTCTCTTTGACAAACATATCAACTATAACATCAATATCATAAGGACAAATTAGATTTCATCTTTAGAAAAAGTTAATTAAGTGATTCGATCTTGCTCAATTTAGATAAATATCCGTTAAGAAAATCCCCTGCAGGCTGCAAGAGTTAACAAGTTCGATTTTAACTTAAAAGTCAATTCAAGCCACCCACGATATTGGATTTTTATCTCATAAGAAGGGGCATGGCTTTCTATGTCACAACTAATCATATTTTGTACTGGAAAATATTAAAGTAGGCGACGACGTAATAAAAGATAAGTGCCTGTGAAATTAACATATTTTTGTAAATTAAATTCTGCGGCTGACTTTTGCTTCTTATATATTAGGTATTATCTTACATTTGTTGTTATTCGGGTGGCTGCGTAAGTATAGCATTTTGGAGAAAATACGGCTTTTGATAAACAAAGCCAAGTCGCCTCGTACAGGTGTTCATTAGGAAGGGGTGGAAACGATTCATCCCTCAGAAGGAGTCTTTTAAAGTGCGTTCTATTGTCCATTGTGTGCAATATTCATTAAATGAGTAGATTACTAGTCCAATACATATAAATAAATCCAAAGAATGGAACTATTATTGACATTGGAATTGAAGTGGGTTGGAACCTTTGATGCGAAGCTAACACTATCGTGATTTTTCATAAAACACCATATACTGATTCGACGCATGTTTCACAAATCCGGTTGGCAACATCTGGAGATGATTAAAAGTGTTATTATGGTTCGGTGAACCGTGACTCACTAACCAATAGACTATATGGGATTGGCTCACTGTCACTATTCATACCATTTTTACACCTTGTAATTTCCAAGCTTTCAAATGCATCCAGCTGTCTCATATTTGTTGCATTCCTAATTGATCTTAAATTGCTAATATCTGTTTTATGGTTGTTCTCAATCGCATGTTGGGCAACACTAGACTAATTTGTTCTATCACATGTGAGATGAGCAGTATGTTCCTTAAGTCTAGTTTAAAATGATCGCCTAGTTTGTCCAACATACTGTTGATTACAATTTTTACAGCTAATTTCCTAAATCCCCGACTTTCCGTTTGTTCCAATTTTGTCTTTTGGATTGCCTAAAAGTTGTTGTAGGTAGTTTACTTCCCGATGAATGAATCACTGTTATACCTATATATTTAAAAATCTTACCAATACCACGGGTGAATCGAGAATTGAAAATAAATCGACACTTTTTCGAAAACCTGTTGCTTAGTAATAGACACAAGAACCCGTAGGGGCTACATACGGAGAAAGTAAAATGTAAATAAACATATTAAATATATAATACACTGAAACACACAAAAGATCTACTATACCTACTAATTGACATACATAATACACTGATTCTGTGACAATACACAAGCATATCTAAACTATGTTGCCACTATCAAAATATTCTTAAACAAAATAGGCACATATACTTGAAAGGTATTTTTAACATGTTTTATAAAAACAAAAATGGTTTTTAAGTTTTTATATGTTAAGGGTAAACTATTATATAATTTCAATCCCAAGATATTATGGGCTTTTGAAGTTATATTTAGATGCCTATTTGAAATATAAATATTGTTCTTATAGCGGATATCATGAAACTGTATTAACTCGTTTTTATCAAATTTTTTGTTGATTTTTGTATATAGTAGCAATTCTAGGATATATATACTTGGCAGAGGAATAATTCTATATTGCCTAAAAAAGTTACGACATGAATAAATTGGTGGTACTCCAGCTATACATCTTATAGTGCGTTTTTGTGCTACAAACTCGTGATGTAAACCAAAGAAGCTTCCCCACATGGTAATATCTTACGTCAGTCTTGACTGAATCTGTCCGAAATAAAATAGAACTAGACCAGATATATCCAAAACTTTCTTCAAAGTTCAAATTTGAAAGCATTTAGAATGTAGAGTGCTAGTAAGTTTACTACAATGATTTCTAAATATCAGCGTTTCATCAAACTCAATCCCAAGAAATGTAGTGCAGGCACTTGTCTCAGTGTCAATATTATTTATTTTTATATCTATTGTTGCAATATTTTGACGAGTATGAAATCTCATATAATTAGTTTTTGAAGCAATAAAAACCATTAAAATACAACAAATTGGTACACTTAATTTCAATAAAAACTGGTACACTTTCTTTTAGCTATGTAAATCATTCTTTCTTTGATTGATATTAATAATCTTACAAATGCCACTGACGTTAATCAGTGGCGTCATTATTAAAAATGGTTCGACATCTAACAGATATTCAAAAATTTCGAATTGTTTCTAAAATTGAAGATGGTTGGTCCATAAGAAGACTTGCTGCTGAATACAATGTGAGTAAAACCACGATAATGGGTGTTAAAAAACAATGGGATACCAACCAAACAGTATCCCGTAAAGTTGGTTCCGGTAGACCCAGAAAGAGCAATAATCAAGAAGATGAAAATCTTATAAATTACCTAATAGAAAACCCTTTTCAGACTGCAGTAAATGCAATTTCAGAGACAAATTTCTCTGCTTCGGTATCTACTGCTTGCAGAAGAATAAAACTACAAAGCGACCTGAAGAGTAATTCAGCGCGGCTAAAAAATACAAACTTTCAGAAGAAAAGAAGCAGGGTAGGATTATTTTTGCACTCAACTATATAATCAATGATGAAAACTTCTGGGGACAAGTATTTTCTGACGAAAAAGTTTTTAAATCCTGTAACGATGGACATGTTCGCGTATATAGGCCTCCTTCCACTAGATACGACGAAAAATATACTTTCGATCCACAAATATCAGGAAGGTTTTCAGTGAATGTCTGGGTTTGGATGAGCCTAAATGGGTTAGGTGGTCATCTCAATTCCATTAAATATATTGAAATATTAGACAATATTATGTTACCGTCAGTAATAGAGGTGTTTCCGGAAAATAATCTTATTTTCCAACAAGACAACTGCTCCATACGGCGCATCGTGTCAGGCAATGGTTTCTTAATAAAAACATGAGTTGTTACCGTGTCCATCTAAAAGTCAGGATTTAAATCCAATTGAAAATGTATGGGGACTAATGGTGAAACATATAAGAAAATTAAATAACCATCCAAATAATGCCCAAGAATTGAAAGGGATAATTGAAGACGCTTGGAGAACTTGTCGCAAGAAGTTGACCTTGCAAGAAATCTGATTTTGTCCATGCCTGCAAGACTTCAGGTAGTTTTAGACGCTAATGGAGCAATGACAAAATATTAGTTAATTCTGTATTACGTAATTGAAGTTCATTTATTTTATTTTTTTATTGTATTTTTATGTTCAGTTGCATTGTTTACATTTTTTTTTAATCTCAAGTGGTATTTTTGTGTTCTTATTTTAAAAATAGAATTATCATTATTCAGTTAGTATTTTAATTACAACCATTAGTAGAATTATCCGTAACTAATATTATTTTTTTAAACAATAATATGGCAGGCTTGAAAATGTTTTGAAAAAGTTATTTTCTAATTATATTTTAAAATTCCGTTTGAATAAAATAAAAGAGAAAGGTTTAATAAGTTTAAAAACACAAAGAAAACCGATCTCCTCCAAAAAACCCAGGTCAGGGGGTAAATCACCTCTTCTCCACCCCCCCTCTCGACATGCCTGGCCAGCCCTATTTACAGGCATATGCACACAACTAAACTATTAAGATTTTCGATTACAAGAGTTGTACCAATTTTTTTGAAATCAAGTGTACTAAACTAGTTGCATATATGATTAGCAGTAGTCTCAATTTTGTGTCGAAGTGATTCATATTAGAGAAAGGAAGAGTGGCATCATCAGCGTACAATGAGACAAAGGCCTCGATAAGCATATTGGGCAATTCATTGATTTAAATAATGAAAAGAATGAGCCCCAATACAGAGTCTTGCGGCACACCCATTTCATTATCTAATATGATTGATGTGTAGGAGGTTTTTCTATTTTGTTACAAACAATTTATTTTTACCATTTGATTTCTTTCGCTAAGATATGAGGCCCATCAATTACACGGTTTTCCTGTTATCTAATTTATTTAATAAGAAATTATGTTGAACGCTGTCAAACACCCGACTCAAATCACAAGAAATCCCTATGGGACTTTCACCCTCCTTAAATAATATTAGTTTACAACAGGTAATGAAAGTGAAAAATTGCAATTTGGTCATAGATGACAATAAATACACAAAATTAAACAAAAATAATGGATTCTAAACAACACTGTTTACGCTGTATGATAAGCAAGATTAAGTCGAGACGTAGTCGGTTGGGACCAATGGCGTACATAGCAACCAACGTGCTTCTGTGGGCCGCTTTGGTCCCATGGAATAACACATATTGTTCAGTTTTTTTTTTTGGAAAATCTCAAGGCATAAGGATTTTTATGTAAAAATACATGATATAACAACATCGGCTGGTAGGGCCGGAAGCAAACGTGTTAATCAATGCCTTTTCTTTTTCAAACATCTCCTTATTGAGAGAGAATCTTAATAGGTGATGAATTAGAAAATTAATACTCGCCATTTTGTATTGAGCACAATGCAATAGTGAGAGACCTTATGTCTTCAAGAACTGGTATCTTTTTCTCCGTACGTCAAATTCTAACTTAACTTTCACTATTTCTAATTATTAATACATCTAAAAATGGTAGTTGTTCAGAGTTTTTAATTTCGTATGTGAATTTAACTCACGCGATTCACAGGCCTGCAAAAAAAATTTTTACGAAAACTTTTTTTTATTATTTAGGGTGATCTAACAGTTTTGAAGGGTGCTGAATCCGAAAATGACATCAGTTTCTCTCCATCACACACCGTTTTTCCGCAACTCGACCCAATGTTTTGAACCTAATAGGTATGAATATGGCTATTTTGGAATGTAGAGATGTGTTTTAAAAAAATTTAAAAAAGTTTTATTAATCGAAATTAAGTTTATTTACAACGAAAGACACTGTTAATGTATTTTGAATTACTTTAATCCACATTGATCGCCCTGTACTTCCTTTCCCTCTTCTTGGAAAAGCTTCGACTGTTACTTTTCCTCTTGTGAGTAACATCTGGATTCCCTCGATGAAGTGACCAGCAGTAGTCTCCCATCATACTGACGTTCCATCTACCCTGATACCTCTTCTCCATGACCTTTATATCCTGGTGGAAACGTTCACCCTGCTCTTCACTGGTAGATCCCAAGTTTTCGGGGAAAAAATCCAAATGAGAATATAAAAAGTGAACACTTTTTATACTCATGAGGCAGCCAAGTTTTTCCATTTTTTTGAGAAGATCTTCGACAATGCTGATATAGTTAGGGTCTTTTTTATTCCCTAGAAATCTAGTGTTCAATTTTTTGAAAGCATTCCAAGCTTCTCTTTCAACATCTGACATTGTGGATTGAAATTCCTCATCAAACATTAGTTTTCGTATGTCAGGGCCCACAAAAATTCGTTCTTTTATTTTTTGCCTCTGATACATGCGGAAACTTTGTACAGAGGTATTTAAAGCAGTCATCAGTCTTGGGTAAAGCTTTAACAAATCGTTTCATGATCCCCAATTTGATATGAAGAGGGGGAAGACAAACTTTTCTGGGATCAACTAAAGCTTCGTGGAAAACGTTCTTTTCACCAGGCCCCAACGTTTGTCGGGTTGGCCATACTTTTCTAGTCCAGTGTTCATTCCTTGCTCTGCTATCCCATTCACAAATGAAACATGGGTACTTGGTATTTCCTCCCTGCAGACCAAGCAGCATGCCCAAAACTTTCAAATCACCACAAACTATCCAGTTATGATCTGTATATTTAATTTTTTTCAGCACCTCTTTCAAATTCTCGTAATTTTCTTTGAGGTGTACAGAATGTCCAAGAGGAAGAGAGGCATATGTGTTTCCATTGTGCAGGAATACAGCCTTCAGGCTTCTCTTTGAAGAATCAATGAAAAGCCTCCATTCATCGGCTTTGTATTTAATTCCAAACTTTTCAACCAAACCAGGAACATCACTGCAGTAGACCAAGTCACCTTCTTGTGTGAAATAGTCAACAAATTCACGATCTCTAAATCTGTACTGATGAAAAGATGTTCCAGCAGCCAGTAGTTTTTTTTTCTTTTAGTCTAGAACCCAAGAGTTCAGCATTTTCCTTGGTAAGTCCTAAGTCTCTCACCAAATCGTCAAGCTCAGACTGAGTGAAAAGTTGAGGGGTGGCATAATCTGCAGGATCTTGGAATTGGCAATCATCCTCATTTACATCAGAATCGCTTCTGCTCGTCTCACCTAGCTTTAATGTAAGCTGAGGTACAGGCACATCTGGTCCATGTGACACAGGTCGCAATGCAGAGGGAAGGTTGGGGTATACTATATCTCCTTTATTCTTAGAGTTATAGCCATTAATATCACAGGAGCAGAAATAACAATCATCACTGTGATTTTTTTGGTTCCCTCCACATCATTGGGATCCCAAATTTGAATGATTTCTTTTTACCTGATGACCACTTCCTGAGATCTTCTACACAAATATAGCACACCTTGTGAGGAGCCCATGATTTATCCTGGTCACCAAGTCTCACACCGAAATATGAATAATACACTTTCTTAACAAAGTCTGTAATGTTTCTCTGGTGTTTTTTAATAACAAGCTCACCACAAATGTAACAAAAATTGTCAGGAGAATTACGACAACCACGGCTAGAGGACATGTTGACACGAGAGGAAACAACACGCAAATGAAACATTGAGCAGAGTGAAAGTATGGTTTTGTTGGGATGACTCAGGCCAGTGAAACTTGCGAATTGCGCATGACAAGTTCGCATCGACATGACGCACGCCTATGTCGTTAGAGAATGAAGAAGCTTAACCTATTTTACAGCTACTCATCTCAGTGTCGCCAAGTCTCCCATTTCAATGAAACCATATTGCAATAAGAAAAAGAAATAGGGAAATGTGTGAGGCTGCTTTTCAACTAAAAATTTCATACCGACACCCAGAAAAAATTGAATTTGCAAAAGAACTGAGGGTGATGGAATTTTTTCATTATTTTCCCTGGATTCAGCACACAAAAATCTATAAAGATCACCTATTAGATTCAAATAAGTTTTTTGGTCGCAGGCCTGTGAACAGAAGCAACAGAAGAATTCGAGTATTTCCCCAGGATTTGGTTTAGATGTATGGATGATGTTTTTTGCAGTGTTTCATACAAATGTCATTGATATTATCAATTTTGTTTCTAAATTAAACAGTCGTTTCGGATCACAAAGTTGTTCTACCACACTTAATTTCAGTTTCATCGTGTTACAAGTCTTTTGAGTAAATTATCCAAAGTTGGTACAGCGTGTTCTTCATACATTTTATAAACTTTACGTCAAATTATCTTCTCGTCTCTTCGACCAAATTTGCCAAAGTACCGGCATCACTTGGTTTTTTCTTTCGTAATGGGATTGGTCACAATTTTCCATATAATTGATACGGAAATTTTTGTTAAAATAGCTGTTTCTTCTACCGCTCTTTGTTTACCAATAATATTACCGATAAGAGTTCAATAAACATTGTTTATAATTTGTCTGGTCTGTAGATATATGTCTTCTATCATTGCTTTGAATTCTGCATTGCGACATTATACTTGATTCCAGGGGCGTGCGATGAGTTTTGTTACAGGGGAAGCAGATTGTGATATAGAGTGATGGGTAGCGCGAGGCCCCGAGCGAAGCGAGGCATAAATTATTTTAAGCAAAGGGGCGTGGCTTCCGTATACTTATTTTAAAGCAAATGTCGAAAGCTGCAAAGTTATGATATCTAGAAAAAGGTACACTTGTAGGACCGCCACTCCTCAATAAACATAAAACATAAAAACACCACAAAAATTAGACAACCCCCGATTCCAAAGCCGAAGCTGCACGGGCGACGGTTACACTTATGAAAAAAACGCAGACACACAACCATATCCACCGACATTGCCAGCGCCGATGGCGAGGATTGAACCCGCAGCGAAATAGAGTTTGTTTAGTCACACTAGCCATCGTGCACTCTCTAGCCAACTATAAATTGAGCCAGCTAGTTAAGTAGTTAACATGCACATACCCTACCTATTTACAATGTAGTTTAATCCGCCTCTCCTTTTTTGCGATGTCGGAAATAACTTCGTCGTAAAAGTTTGAATTTTGGGACATCTCCTTCACAAAGTCACTTTCTATTGCCAACAGGGACAATTTTGAAAGCCGCTCTTCACTGGTTGAATTTCTTGAAAAAGTTTTTATTCTCGTGTCCGTTTTGATGATTTTGAAATAAAGGCAGCCATTCCACTAATACTTGAAAAAAATACTTTGCATTCTTCAAGACACGCTGCAGATTGAGCTAGAACTAAATTTAATCGATGCGCAAAACAATGTACAAATATTGCATTCTGAAAAGTCTCTTTTACTTTGGCCTACAGGCCCCCCAATTCAGCAGCCATTACAGCGGCCCCATCATAACTTTGGGCGATAAGTTTAGCACTACACTGTAGATCATCGACTATCTGACAAACTATAGTATATAAAGCTGCGGCCGTTCATGGCGTTGTTACGTCTAAAAATCCTAAAAAGCACTCTTGGACTTTCGCATTTGGATTTATGTAGCGTACTACGATTGACAACTGACTAATATTCGTAATATCGGTTGTTTCATCTAACATAACTGCAACAAAAGAAGCTTTTTTATTTCTTGCTTGACCTTTTCTAAAACAATATTGCTTATCGACTGAATCAAATCATTTTAAATATGATTTGATGTGCCGCGAAATATCGTGGAGTGTTCCAGATGGTTACTAAAAATTGTATCGTATTTTGCTAATAAATCAACTAAATTGATAAAATTGCCCCTATTAGCAACGCTCCGAGATTCAGTATGACCTCTAAAACTAAGTTCATTTTCGCCGAGAAAACAAACAATGTCAAGTCTTTTTAACACTTTCTTTCAACTGCTGATCTAATGAATGCTCAATTCGTGATTTTCCAAATGTTTATTCTTTTAGCACCGCTCGCAAATGAGTTTCACACTTACCATGCCTTTTTGTCACTTTGTGAATGTTGTTTAAATCTGAAAAGCCATTTTTATTCCAAACACCTTTTTCATTTGTGAACAGTACACATGGCCAACAAAACAATTTACACAAATTTTCACAACCCCTTAACCACTGATTAGCACTGTACACTTCAATATTACAGTACCTATAGCATGATTTAACTTTCATTTTTAAGAGTTTTAAATCAGGTGTTGGTTTCCCGTTTCTAATAATATCCAGTTTATCTTGAAACGAATATGTTGAAAATCCCCTTTTCAACAAATTGCACACCACACAAACGCAAATAATATTTTCCACAGTGCTAGGACCAGCTTCCAAATTTAATAAGTAATTCTAAATCTGCTTACACACGCACTAATATTTAACGTTTTAAAAATCACTTGTCGCCGCACCACAGGTTTAGAAACACCAAAAAAAGTTTTTACAAATATAGCACAAAAGCTGAGAATAATACTAGGAAGATTAATATTAAGTATAATATTAAAATAGATATTAAAATCGAGATTAAAATCTATAAAATAAAACGTATTACGATGCTATACAGCTCAGATATCAAGATTATGAAGTGGGGATGGGATGCATTTCAATAAGTTACTTACATCAGAGACAGTTGTCTCTGCTTACATATATCGAAGTCGCGTGAGTTCGTGTTGGCTCGATTAATCGAGTGCGTCATCGTTACGGTTTTATCATGCAACCAGCGACCTAATACACTAAGGTCGCTGCATGCAACATTATCTCAGCTGCTGGAAAGCAGAGCCGTGTCTATTGAAATTGGGTAAAAGTAAATTTTAATGATTAATATATGTGATAAATAATAATTAGGTTCTAATTGTGTGTGTTTTTTTAATAATCCCAGGGGAAGCACTTTTTAATAATCCCAGGGGAATGACTGATGTTTGTTAGATACCACGGCTATTTATTCTAAATTAATTCTAGGTCTAACAATAAGTCTAACTCTAAGTTTGCGTATAAACATCCTACACTAAATTAGTTAAAATTACAAAATAATAATTATTGTAAATACCAAGCAATTAATTTAAAATTTAAATTACATTTACTAACTTAGAATACTGACTTACGAAGATTAAAACTACCGTTAAAAATATTAAAGTATGAGGAATACTGTTTGTTGAAGGCAGAAGCCATAAACCAATTATGTAATTAAATTGCTTTTGTAATAAGATATAACATTTTGATGAAGGAATATTATGAATTTTCTCTTAAGCGGCAATTTAAAACTCGAATCTAATTAAAACACACTGAGCTCATGATTTATGTTGAATATTTGAAAATTTAAAGCCGGCGATTTCTTTATTAAAAATATATTTTGTTCGCCAGTTTAAATGCTGGGCCGTTTAAAGCTTAGAGTTACCATATCCCATTTTTATTTATCTTCATCATATGGATATGAAGCAAATAAGACTTGGGGAAAATAATGTTCGACAATGAATGCCATAACTTTTCTGTTCTGTCTCATTTTGTTCATATATACACGCACACCCTTGTATTTATACTGCTAGTTGTACGAAAGATATCCTAGTCACATCTTAGGAGTTTGTGATAAGATATACAGGGTGTTTCAGTATTAACAACGGGATAAACTTAAAATTTGAACTCGGGACCTTAAAATGTTTGGAAACGCTTCTTTAAAGGGTTACGCCCCTTCAAAGGTGAAACTTAAAATTAGGTTTTTAATTTTTTTCTCAAATTTGGAAGAATATAAAGAAATTGATTTTGGTAGAGATTTTCTGCTAATAATTTATTTTCCACTAAAGGATATTTTTTTTCAATCATCCCTTATCGGTAACATGGTTGAAATCAGCAATCCCCATTATTTATTTTTCCTTTCGAACTTTTTAACGGACTCGAATTTTATTATACAGTGTGGAAATTAAGCAACGCATAAATTCAGTAATTCCGTTGATATTAATTTTTTTGGAAAAAAATCTCGAAGGGGTATAGCGATTTTAACTTCGGCAAATATTTTCAGTCTATTTTCAGTTTCTTATGTCATTTATTTTTTTAAGTTATGATGTCATCGACTTTTTTTTTAAATGACAACCTATATTTTTTATAATTGATTTTGGTAGTAGATTTTATTCTGGTTCCGACCGTATAAAATTTTCATTGTGTTATTATTTAAAAAAATCGAGAAAAACAGTCTTAAAGTTCAAATAATAAAAATTCATTAAATTGGGTAAATTTATCTAGTTGCCTAAGTTCGACGGAAAGTTATCGACGGCACATTCGTTTTTATTTTGAAATTATACAAATAGTTGAAAAATCGAACTAGAAATTTATTATCTGCTCAATTCAAAGTTAGTAATAACGATAACTTCGGGAGGCAAACATTAGTATAAAAAAGAAACTAAATTGCTTAACCAGAAAAAAATCTAACAATATCATCAAACACAAAAATAAGCGCAGAAATAACAGTTGTTAAATTACATTTACACTAAATGTTCAAATTGACGACCCTGTACCATTTGACAATACCCAAGACGATTATAAAATTCATTTCTCACATTCTGAATAGTTTGAGGCGATATTAACCTAATCTCATGTTGAATTCTTTGCCTGAGATCGTCTAAATTATTGGGTCGATTGTTGTACACTTTACTTTTTAAGTATCCCCATAAAAAGAAGTCTAATGACGTTAGATCAGGAGACCTAGGCGGCCATTCTATCTGACCTCTTCTCCCTATCCATCTTGCTGGGAGAACTTGGTCCAAGTACCGTCGCACAATAATTGCGTAATGAGGCGGAGCGCCATCTTGTTGTAACCAAATGGTATTCTTTGGTAGGTCAGGGTTATTTGCATTGGGGAATAATACAGCTAATGCAGGCATCAATTCCAACTGTAAAAATTGCAGGTATCTATCTCCAGTCAAATTGTTTTCAAAAAAGAATGGACCTATAATTCTGTCACCAATAATTTCTGCCCAAACATTAACTTTCTGAGGATATTGGGTATGACTTTCCTGCATCCAATGGGGATTGTCCCTAGCCCAATATCTACAATTCTGTCTATTGACATGGCCATTTGCTTCATCCGAAAATAAAACACGCTGGGAAAACATTGGATCGCGGTTGCAAATTTCCATCATTTGTTCACAAAACTCTTGCCTACGATCAAAGTCATCTTCTCTCAACTCATGAACCAAGTGCACCATATATGGGTGGAATTTTTGAATTTTCAAAAGTTTTAGAACTGTAGTGTGGCTTATATTGTGGTTCAAATCAATGCTTATACTAGTTGAATGTGGATTGTTTTCAATTTCTAGTAGCATATCAAGTTGTGCATCTTCATTTAATGTCGCCGGACGTCCAGTTTTTGGAATATTCTTTACAACGCCATGTTCCCGAAATTTTTTTTCAATCCTACTAATTGGTGATTGATTTATGGGCTGATCCGGGTATTTTTCTCTAAAAAGATGACACACTTCTTGATGTGTTCTAGCTCTGTCGCCATAACCAATCATTATTAACACTTCAATTCTCTGTTTGTCGCTCAACTGTACCATTCTTATTAATGAAATAGTTTTTCTAATTTAGAAAAAGCAAAATAATAACACTTATTCTATTGTGACATTTACAAATTATTTAAATCTGACAGCCGTAACTAATGTGATACACCGGCAAATAGATAAATTTACCCAATTTAATGAATTTTTATTATTTGAACTTTAAGACTGTTTTTCTCGACTTTTTCAAATAATAACATATTGAAAATTTTATACGGTCGGAACCGGAATAAAAACTACTATCAAAATCAATAATAAAAAATATAGGTTGTCATTTAAAAAAAAGTCGATGACGTCATAACTTAACGCATAAATGACATAAGAAACTGAAATTAGACTGAAAATATTTGCCGAAGTTAAAATCGCTATACCCCTTCGAGATTTTTTCCAAAAAATTAATATCAACAGAATTACTGAATTTATGCGTTACTTAATTTCCACACTGTATAAAAATATACATTGAAAAGTTTTCGTTTAAAAACTCTTTTATCCCTTTCATTTTTTTCATCGAACTGACAATTTTTGAATAAAAATGTAAAATAATCTCGATCCACATGGTTATTTGAGAAACTGCATTATTTAATAAAGTGGAAAATAATAATGACTGTATGGATCATGATTATTTTATTTTTTTTATTCAAAAACTGTCAGTTCTATGAAAAAAATAAAGAGACAATTGAGTTCCTAAATAAATCAAGATTTCCAAAGCACATTTTTACATGATAAAATTCGAATCCATGATAAAATTCGAGTTCATTAAAAAGTTGGAATAAAAAATAAAACAGAGTTGCTGATTTCACCCATTTTACCAATAAGGGATGATTGAAAAAAATATCGTTTAGAAGCGTTCATATTAGTAGACAATCTCTATCAAAATTCATTTTCTTATCTTTTTCCAAATTTGAGAAAAAAATTTAAACCTAATCTTAGCCTTCATCTTTGGGGGGGCGTAACTCTTTAACGAAGCGTTTCCGGACATTCCTCCATACGAAACATATTTTGAGATCTTGAAGTCAGATTTGTCCAGTTAATCCTGAAACACCCTGTAGATAAGAGATAAGAATAGGTACGAGGATTTTATCTTTCCCTTCCCTTTGAAAACGTTTACCGAATCGTACCCAGTGTATGCACATAAACAAGACGTGTAAACGGGCTAAACATATTCGTAAACTGAAAAAATGTAGAGTGGAATGAAAAATAATATTAACTGAAAATTTTTGCTAATTATTATTTACTAACTTTTACAAATCTTATCACAGATAAGTATAACATCTTTTTAAACAATTATTTTCCCGGCTATTTGCCAAAACGCTGAAACTTGGTTTACAAAAAAGATAATATGCACATTATGTTCAGTACAACTGACTCAATAATGTTATTTTTAATTTCAACTATTCTGTCTAGTAAATCCAAAAATAAATAAAACACAAGGTTCTCACCAGTTGACACTTTAAAATATCTACCGACACGTGTTTCTGCTTGCCTTGCGTCATCAGGGTAGCCAGCACATTTAAAGAATTCTTTAAATCAAAAAACTTTAAATGAAAAAATGTGTCAGTTCGAGTTACGAGAAACTAATTAGTTGTCAACGAGGATCTGAAGATGGTAGATGTGACTGCCAAACTGTCATTTAAGCAACTACTTTGTCTAGGGATATATCAGCTACGCGGGAGTGCACTTGGAAATCCATTACACCATTAATACGTATATTATAAAATAAATGCCGAAAACCTAAATAACAACACTGAACTGTGCGGCATAAAAAAAAGTCATGTCGCCAAAGCCAGGTGGCGCGAGGAATGTGCATATGAAGCTACTGCTATTAGAAAAACTTACTAAACATGATGAAACTTAATTAAATAGCATGCTTATATTTATTGATTATGTATTTAACCTAAAGGAATCCTCTTATATTCTATAATAATTGTTTAATGTACCTGAACAATGGAATCAATTCTACGGGCCAGAAAGTTTTCTTTTAATTATTAATAATTAATAGATGACGTAGCTATGCAATAATGATGGTAATTTTCTGATGCACTTGCTCCAGTTAAAGGTCATATGGCAAATGTATTTGAGTTTCACAGGGTGGATTAGGTTATTCCCTCTGAGAATACATGGTGAAATAGCAAATGTCAGATTACTGAAGGAAAAATTTGTTTTTTGTTTAGTAAAACTCATGTCTTTAAACCGTTGTTCAAAATTTCTACTGTATATGTACTATATGAGAGTTATAATCAAGGTACAGGGTGGGCAAATTTCGATGTGTTTTATAGGGTAACTCGGTAACTGTAAGAGATACAAAAATATGGAAGACACATATTCCATCTCTTTTTTTAAGACAAAGTCACTGGCGAAAACAAAAATTTGCTATCGTCTTTTGTTTTCGAGGTATAAACAAAAGTTCGATTTTTTCGACTTTTTAAACACATGTCAATATCTTAGTTGTTTGTAAAGGTATGGAAAAATAACTTTTACATTTTTGAGGTACTTTTTTTCTGTATCATACAGTGGCGTCGAGAAAATTTTTAAAAAAAGGTGCAATTTCGAGTTATGGCATAAAGTTGTTGTTAATACCAATTTAATTCAATTCAAAACAAGTTTATTTAAATTAAAATCAAAAAACACAATGTATATTGCCCTCGCCGGACACCCGGTCCGTTGCCGACCTAGCATCCCCGCGTACGGTGGCGACGGGGCAATTGTTAGGTTGGGCGGAGGGGGCCGGTCCGGGCTTAGAACTAGAAAACGTTAAATAACAATACAACACCTAAAAATAAATCATTTTAAATTGCATAATATTAACAGGAACTAGAAAGCAACGACGCATGCAAAAGCATGTGCCGTTGATGTAAAACTTTAAAACAATGCAAACAATAAACTGTAAAAATTTGTGTACATAAATTTAGAATTTTGATGATGCTTCGACGAGCCCAACTGCACAGTAAAAAGCTCGCCTCTAAATAATACAGATCTGCGGAGCGAGAATGTCCAACTCCGCTTATTTTTGGGTATGTTTAATCATATTTCTTGTATATAATAAAGTGCCACAATTTACTGATCGTTGCCTTATAATTTGGAATCAATTTTGCGGGGAATTTTGATAACAAAAACGAACAAAAAGAAAAAAAGACAAAAGTGAATTTTTTTTTGTTGAATTTTGGTGCCTTGTTCGGCAATATATGAGAATATCGTGATAAAAACATATCTTGGTAATACGGTTACTACCTTTCTGACTGGTGGTCTGGTTGTTCTTCAGTGGCACAGAATCCCAGTGATCTTGGGCAGGAACTCCAAGGAGCGACAATGGACTGTAGGGGCGAATCATGCCAAACACTTAATTTTAGCTAAAAAATAGCGCACAATATCCGGAGTTAAAAAGAGTTTTAATATCGGCAATTCATAGACGTACATGAGCAATGGTAGACCAACGTCTTATCTCTCCCCCGTAGCGATGTAGTTTGTTGAACCGAGGTGGGGTTGTTGTACTACCAAGAATGCGCGCGAGGATAATTTTAATGATGGAATTTAATGTCACATATATTGGCAATACTCCTAAAAAAAAAGACAAACAGAGACATGGACAATTAACTGTATATAATATTTATAATAAAGAGAAAAACCATAAAACAAGAATATCATTCTAGTAACTGGATCGGTGAATCCTGAACACCAGTTATGAAACATCTGTGTGATGACACTCAGCCATTTTCACTTCCTAAAAGTATACAGCGTGGCCAAAAAGGATTTTTAAATATACAACTTTTTGAACTAAATTTCCTCAAATGGAACACCCTGTATATTTTTGGACGATGTGATGTAGGGTTCCTATGGCTATTTGTGACCATTTTCAATTTATTGAACAATAACTGCAAAATTCAGCAATGAAAATTAAAAATGCGGGTTTTTTTTTCAAATAATTCAAGAGACGATATTATAATATGCGTGTTACATGATGCCCATAAAAACATCACACCAACAACAAATCAAAATTTGAAGCAAAGAATAATAAATGCTTTTCGAAGTACCACTCCGACAATTTTATGAAGAGTAGAAACCTCACTCCAGAGACGCGTGGAAATGTGTATCAATCAAAATGGGCAACACGTGGAACACTTTTTATAATATCTTGTTACATCTAACCACGTTGGTAGCCAAATGTTACATCTGGTTACGTTGGTCGTCAAATGTAACCGGGGAACCCCCGTGGTACCGTGATTTTAGTTTCGCCCTGTATTAGGATGACTCTTAATACAAGAGGAAACCAAATCAGGTATTTATGGAAAAGCCTTCACTTTACCTGTCAATAAGAACTATTCTTATTGGCAAGGAAAGCGAAGAAATTTCCTGTGCCTGCGGCTAGCTGATTTTTTTGGGAGGCAAGGGCCGTGCGTTTCTTGTTTCCTTGAGACCTTGGTTCACTATTATTCACTTCAAATAATTCTATCAACGAGTAGTAGGCGAGGATGAATAAGTAATATAAAAAAATATATGTTTATATTAAGGGCGCCATCTGCAGTTTTACTAGTGATTACTTTTTCATCCCCCCAACTCAGAATCTACAGAATTTCTGTCTAAGGTAGAGACAGAATAAAAAATTAATTAATAAAATTAAGTATTTATTAAATCAACAGCAACACAAAATGGTAATTTAGAATTACCGACAAATATAATATATACAAAAATTTATTAAGAGTGGGTGAAACTCGTTCACCGAACACAATCGAAAATAAAATAACTTGCCACACTCCAGCGAAGGCTGACCTGTGATGGAAAGGTGGCGTGAGTTTTGAAGTTAACGTTTTCTCGTCTGGTATGGACACCTAGTTTCTTAATACATAGTCTACCGATGAAATGAAACGTTACTCAAAATTGTGGAGCGCATATCACGTTACAGTTACAGATGAATTCTGATCATCCAAATAAAACATCCACGGAACTAATCCTCTGGATCCAAGAATCGTGACTTTTTAATTTGCCAATGTGCAACTATTAATGTCCAAATGAAATTGGAAGTGTGAAATATAAATTCACAAAAGAAATTCCTGATGAATTTACTATTAACAATGAATATATTATAGCGATGAGTTATATTAGTTTTAACAGATTAATATTAGCAATCAATAATATCAGATTTTTTTAAGCCGGCTTCAGACTATGTATTTAAGAAAGGAATAAATAGAAACATATTATTAGAACATGTGTCACATCTTCACAAAAAAATTAGAAAAATTAATTATTAACTTTTCCTTAAAAATATACATCGTCAAGAGAACTTGCAAGAAAAATAAATCATTTAAAACTATTAGTATTACCTGATGGTTGTTCACAACACTAGTAAATTAAGATAACATTTCGAAAGTTGATTGATGTTATCGATTGTCTGCCAAGAGGTGTTGCCGGTGCAAAGTTGATTATTAATATGGCTTATCTTCCTGTCTCTATCAAGGAGGTAAACTAGTTTGATATAAAAAATCAAACTTTATAAAATAAGATATGAAAGTAACTAAAATAAATTCATAATATATCACAAATAATATTTAATGATTAAAATCCACTATATGAATAGTCTAATGGTATTACATAACACATGTATTACACAATGAGATTTAAATTAATTATTTCCAAAAGTAGATCGTAACGCCATCTATGTGCGGTATGATAAGTTGTCTCCCTAATGGTAGACAACTGGGTAGTTTATGAGACAGAAAACTTTAACAATAGTAGCTGACGGTCAAACCAACCAAAGGCAGTCGCAACCCTTCTGAAAGGAAAACTATAAACAGCTGTTCCCAACATTAATTAATATCGACGTAAATATTGAATATTTATCTAATAAAGTAATAAATGATTGCATATTTTATGTGACACATATTTCTAATCATATTTTCTTTCAGTGTGAAAGCGTTACCTTTGGGGACTGTTATTACAACAAAAGTACTTAAATAATAAACAACAATATTGGATATGTAAATATGTACAAGATAATTTTAACTTAGATGGTAAACATAATAATACCTTAATAAATATGAGATCGACCAAAGGTTAAACAGAAATTCTTCACCTACTAAAAATACTCTATTATAAACAATTGGGAACCAGATAGATATTTGGAGGTTAGCGTTTATTTATCATTATATTCCGGACAGTGACGTTTTTGAACGGAACAATCTTCTCTTGATTTACAAAAAAAAAAAAAATTATTGCTGAATTTTGCAGTTATTGTTCAATAATACGAAAATGGTTACAAATAGCCATAGGGATGTACATACAAAAAATGTTCGTTTTTCAATTCTACATCACATCGTCTAAAAATAACAGGGTGTTCCATTTGAAGAAATTGAGAAAATTCAGTTCAAATAGTTGTAAATTTAAAAACAATTTTTGACCACCCTGTATACTTTTAGTAAGTGAAAATGGCTGAGTGTCATCACACAAATGTCTCATAACTGGTACTAACATATTTTTTCTTAAAATCGGCATAATTTCAACACAAAAATCATTACATCCAAGTGGTTGGGAGAGAGTCAATAATAACACAGGTGTGAAAGGAGACCACAAAGAGGTTTCAAAAAAATGTTCCATATATATGGCATACCATTTAATGAAATGTTAGTTGACCCTGTAGAATCGTGTTCCATTTAATGTTATTATTATTTCTAGATATACACACTTTTTTATGTAATTATTTACATTGGGTTAAGTGTAAGAATAGCCTTAGCGCTAAACTTCGCTCAGGAAGTAAATTAATTATTGTATACTTATTAATTTAATATAGTCGTTTTATTATTATTATTATTATATTGTTTGTTTTTAATTCTTGCAGCTTTTTTCTTCATTCTTTCTTTCAAATTTTTTTCTTTCCCTTGTCATTTTAAAAACTGACGAATTTTAACATTTTTAATCACTATGAGAAATCATTCTTTAGTATTGGCTTGCATTCTGCCGATTGTTTTCAGTGCTGATAATTTTCGAAAATGACCTTATCTTCGGAAGATTCCGCTAGAGCAGTTGCTTTAATTGATGCTGGCTTTAGCATCCGTGAAGTCGCTAAAAAATTTAGTTTTCCTCAGTCCAGTGTCCACAGGATTGTTGTCAGCTTTCGAGAAACCTGCGAATACCGTACAAGGCGGAGATCAGGAAGAAATCGAAACATAACTCCTAGCGATGATCGATTTTTTGCTATACCACTTTTTGTGCCGGTCAGTGTATTTTATTACAGTGCTAAATTTAACAGCTATTTACTGGCAATACACCATGCCTGGACATTAGTTGAAGATATCAATTGTTTCGAACAATCATAGAACATAATATCAGCAATAGTACTCTTAATGAAGAGATTGAGACCTAGTGGAACAATGTCCACAACAGACTGTATACAGTTTTTCTAAATTTTTTTTAAAAATATCGTACATTTTCTTCTGTAAGAGGTGTTAGCAAAATATGATCCAACTTAACAGAGGCTTTAGAAAATTGGTAATGTATACTGCATTAAAACCTTCTGCATTCGGGATATACAGACAAAATCATAAAGGAACGAACACGGCCACACATCAGCTGTGCTGAAACATACTGACCAATTTGCGATTGTACGTATCAATAGCCGTGTTCGCACCTTCGTGGTTTTATCTGTAGACAACCATTCTGAAATTATATAACCTTACTTCGACTGAATATTAGTTCCTAAGATTTCACATAGTTATGAGCTGTATATAACTGAGCTAGCGGATCAAATAAGCGTCTTGGACAAACTAATTAACGCTTATGATACTCACTTTTATTTTCAGCTCAAGTTAAGGTTGCAATAAACATTATAAAACACTGTTTGCGAGATCTGCTTTTGATTTTCCAGCATTTAGACTTAGCTCTCAGGCTATTACTTTCCACTCTCTACATTAAAGGATAATCTTTCTTGGCCGTACAAAGCATTTAAGTAAAGAACGTGAATGGCAGAAGAAGCAAACAACTGTCTTCTGAAATTTCTGTGCAGACGATATCCGCAAGTATATATTTTCCACTTACAAAGGGGGTAGTTCTTTTTGATAAAAATATTTTGTTACGCTTTACATCACAAATCGCTTACAACAAAAAGCACCTATAGAAAACTGACTTGAAAGTATTTTCAAGTACATAATGTGAACTTTAGTAATTGATATTTGTTTAAATCCGAAGGATAATCGTGATAGACAGAAAAACTGTTAGAAATGGAAACAGAATTGTTTTAATCACCTTTGACTGTACTCTGTACAGAATGGAGGTCAGTTTGGTCACACAAGCACTCACCTGTTTGATATGTACAGGGTGTTCATAGTGATGCGCTACACGCCAAAATATGACGTAAAGCTAAATAAAACTTTTTCGACGCTTCCAGTTTTCGAACTGTAAAGTACAGTAATGACGGAAAACATTAAAAAATAATAAAACATTAAACACCACAAAATAATTAAAAAAAAAACACTCTGTATCCCTAAAATAACTTTCTGTCGGAAGGAGCTACACATCGAAGGCAACGGACTCATACCTAATATCCGAGTATGTAGGAATTATTGTCTGCTTTCAAAAACAAGCAGAATTCCTCATATTATTCAACAACCGTGTAGCTTTTACTCAGGAGAATGAAGTAATTTAATTCATCCGAATGAGTATTAGCCATTACACGCGAGTAGAATTCTATACATTTTCAACGACTGCTCAATAGGATGTTACACTTTTAGATCTACATAAGTTTGACGAAAATAATTATTACTAGTGTAGCGCTGACGCTACTAAGTAAGATATTAACTTCAAAAGAAGTTATTTATTAACAAAAACAAAACTAATTATGAAATTTATAGTTGCGTGAGAATACATTGCGTGTGTATTCCTCAAGATTTCTGATTATACTCCGTTCATTCATATGAGCACATAAAAAACTGTTTACCTGGGTTCGCAGAGCGACCCTTTCTCGACCGTCTGTCTTGCGTAGTTCTTTAGTATAGGCGTGCGGTACATTATAAATGCACAAAATGTATTTATATAATACCGCGCACCTATGCTCGAATTTTTTTATATGCTTGTTTGAGATGAATGGACTATAGACTTAACTTTTTCAATTAGTGAGTTATGTAGTAAAAGAGAGAGGTGATAGACGGAAATCCTCTACTTTACTACGGTCGTTTATTGTTGCCTGTTAAATTGCGGGTTTCTCCAAGTTGAACTAGAAATACTAATATCGGGAAATCCCAATTGTAAACTTAAGTAAGTATTTATTATTTCGTTTCGGTGAGGTACGCTACAACTAGTTTGCATAATCTTGTTTTTACTTATCTCCCTTAGTATCAAAATTAATATTAACACTAATGTAGTTTTCCACAAACCACCAAAACACCATACACTGTACTAGACGCGCGTTTCGCCAACCAAGTTGGTTTTAATCATCTCCAGATGATGATAACTTGGATAGCGAAACGCGCGTCGAGTGCAATATGTGATTTTGGTGTTTTGTGGAAAACCACATCAGTGTTATCTTTACATCAAAAGTTCCAACCCATTTCAAGAAAATTAACACTAATGTTGGAACAATTCTCAAAATGTATGTGTTGATATAATATTTTGTAGTAAATGATTTTTATATATATTTGTATACTCGATGGTGTAGTAACTCAGCATATTGTTATACGTCATATGCCAGAAATAGTATCTACCACGAAAAGCAAAGTGATGGAATTTATTGCCTAATCGTGGTTTTCCTGAGTGAATAGATTCTCTGATTGTCTCGTACTCATGGCATCCATAGATGCAACAAGCAATATAAGAGTAGTTTATTAATGTTAATAACAGACAAATCAACTTTATTGATCTAACCGGGCACAGTAGCAGTTGGCTAGAGCGCGCTGTGTAACAAGCTCGATTAGTCACTGTCTATATGCTCTTTAGTTCGAATCTCAGCTCCAGCAGATGGTAATGTCAGAGAGAATAGTTGTGTGTGCACTTATTTTCAAAGTTTAACCACTCCCGCAGTCCCCTTTTTTTCACCTCTTACCAGTATTTGATCCCACACTGTGCTTATTTACATTGAATGTCCCTGGCTGGTATCTACCTGCACTTTTAATTTTTTTTTTAAGAAATATTCTCATTCTTTTTCAATTTCAGATCCACGACTCCACTTACGGTGGAGGTTCTGACGACGAGGACTTCTTCAACGTTTACCACCAGAGCGCCGCTGCGAACGCCCTCCTCTATGTCGGTCTAGGCACGACTGCAATCGGTAGTGTCATTTTCTTCGTCGGCACCGGCGAAAAAGGCTTCAAAACATTAGAACTGCGGCTGATTGGGCCTACGCTAATAGCATGCGGCCTACTTTGTTGCCTAATACGTGTATTGTTGTGCGCCTGTCCCTCTACTTGTTTTAGAAAAAGAAAAAAGACAAGACTTAAAAGCAACGCTTGCCCCCATAACTCCAGTAGATATCCCCTAGCACCAAAATATCGCGATGCACACGATTCGGACTTCGTCCAGGTCGACAAGACCGCGCTGTTGAGCAAACACAAGAAAAAGGTCTCGATAGTCCCGCCGAATCATTCCTTACCCAGCACCAGCACCACGGAGTTTAAGGATTTGCCGCAGGCGTCGTTCCACCACGAAGAGGAGAAGACGAAGATGTCCATACCGCAGATTCAGCTGCCGGAGTTGCCTAGCTTCAGTGAGGAGGGAGGTAATAAGGTGTCGCGGGAGGATTCTATCATAGAACTACAGACTTTAGACTTAACATATGATATACAGAGTGTTTCGAGTAACGATAGTGATAGTATAACGGTTGTCGAGACGGAAAAATTCACATCGAAGTTATCGAGAACGAGAGAACCTGTTCACATTCATACCGATAATATCGAAACTTGTTTAAGTGTCGTTATCGAAAGAAGTGATAATAGTGAGAGCAGTGACGGCCCTAGTGGGGAGAAGAAGGACAGTAGTAGTGAAAAACAGACACATAGCGGTATTGTATTAAGTCCGTTGCAGTTGGGACAATAACTCATTGTTTTAGATTAGACTAAGATACCAGTTTTGACAAAATTGTTTTTTTAATGGATTCAATGTATGCCTTCGGACTAATCCACTAAGACGGCACTCTCACTAACTAATTGTTTTTGAGAAATTGGACTATAGTATGGTCAACCAACTTACACAGAAACGAAAGATCGTGCCGACACGGAGTAACAAACGTTTTGCGTACTCAACAGTTTTCAATACAGCAGGATCATACTACAATTAATTTATGAACTATGATATTCAAGTAATAATTATTTGTAGCATTTCACAGCTTTAAGCTTGCGATGTATGAACAATTTAGAGTAAACATGCGATATGTGACATTTTTCGTAATAAAATAAAATACAAATATGCGAATTTCATGTTCCATAAATTCACTTAGGCCGACTCTGTTTATATTGTTTGATTCAATTGTTAGGGGCGTTGCAAAGTGACAACATCTCTTTCGTTTTTGTATGTAAATTGGCTGACAATATCTAAGACTTTTTTTTATAAACGAAGCTTTAGAAAAGATATACGTTGCCCAACACCCAAAAACCATAAGTCTAACAATGTTAACTCCTGGATCAAAATAAAAATATACAGAAGTCAAGACAAGCTAGTTCAAAATCAAAAACCAAAGGATTTCTTATATAGATGGAGAAATACTATTATTTTTTAAAACATAAGATGATTAACTATGAGGCACCGTTTAAGACATAATTGTTGTTAGAAATATATATAATATTTACTGAAATATACATTTTTCATCGTTAAATATAATATGTACCTATTATTTTAAACTATTTATATAAATTTGCAAACATTCCTACAATAAAATCTTATAAAAAAATATCTGATGCGTCCAGCACATAACTTTCTTATACCAGTATATATCATCCTTATTTAACAAAATCATTCTATTTAATTCTTCACTTACCTCAAATAAATTTTAATAGCATACCTTGAAATGTTTCATTACAATGTTTAAATAATTAATTATCAGCGTCGTTTGATACTGTCAATATTGTCAATACATTTCATATATTTTAATAATTTCTTCTTATTGACATTGACATTTTTGTAACTAAATTAGACATTTCAAATGTTAAACTGCCAAATTTATCCTAACCCCATTTTATGAGGTCAAATGTGTAAAAAATTTTAGTTTACGGCAGCTTTATTTAAGTACTTGGAAAATATATTGTAATGGCTTGATATAGTAGACATGATTTATAGTCTTTCATCAAGAATATATTTTTTGTAAAGACAAATACAAAAAAGTTTTGGTCTCGAGTCTTCCTCTCAGCTGGCCAGTTTTGCTCCACCGAATTTATCATTGTCTTTGACCTTTAGAACACGTGTACCAAATTTGAAAGCTTTATCTCAAAAACTATGGCTAATGCTATAGCGAAACTACAAACATGCAGACAGATTTTTTCCATAAAGTTATGTTTTTTCATTATAATTAGTCGAGATGTAATAAAATTTTTTAAATTTTTTTTTCCAGAAATTGTACCTTCTTCTTTCATTATTATATCACTTCTGGTGGTACCACATTCACCAAATTTAATGTGTCACCTAAAATGTTGTTGAAAATCTTATTTGCCAAATTTGGGAAGTCTCCCACATACATACACACATTCACACAAATACACACGAACCGACAGACATCATTCGGAAAATAGTCAGAATGGATTCAGGAGGGTTCAAAACGTATATATATCATTCAAAATTTCGAGGTCGAAAAAAAATCAAGATATTTATTTATATTAGGTATAAGAAAGTAATATATATTTTATGCACAAAAGAATATAAATATAAACTTTACCTTTTCCCATCGTCTAATAGATGGCGCACTCAGTTTTACTATCGCGCATGAATTGTTGGGACGGGGTGTAAAGTGTCTATATAAAATACGTATCTTGTAAAGTGTCTATATAAAATACGTATCTTTGAAAAGACAAGGAGCATGTTCCTTCCTTTCCCTTTCAAAGAATTCAGTTATTTCGCATGAATTGTGGGGAGGGCTTGAAAGTGTCTCTCCAGGGTGTAGATGCTTGTACTGTTTAACACAATAACATTGTGAATAATGTTTACACCTCGTTTAGAGACAGAAATGCCAATAGGTGCGTTTTTCTAACTTGACACCTCAGCTAATCTAAGTTATTTTACGGTTACACTGCATAATTTCATTTGATGTAGTCTCCGTAACAATAAAACTACTTAGATTAACTGAGATCTCAGAAAGAACGCACCTAATGTTGCAGCATATTACAGGCATTTTACATAAAGGTAGAACTGAGTGCGCCATCTAGTAGACGATGACAAAAGGTGAAATTTATATTTCTATTGTTTTGTGCATAAAATATATTTTTCGTAAGATTAGATATAATTTTATAGGAACATATATGTATGTATATTTGCAAATCTTTATAAATAGTTTAAAAAAATACATATATTTAATGATGAAAAATATATATTTCAGTAAATATTGTATATGTATATTTTTAACAATTATGTCTTAATAATTAACAGTAGAAACTATTAAAATTTAAAACTATTTTGAAAATCTGTGCCCTCTGGAGATTTCTTATAATTCACTATATAATAAACATGAAAAATAATAAGTTATAAAAAAAGTTTACTCCTAAATTTGATTTCCAATATAGCGAAAATTACATAAGGAGCGAAAAAATTTTGCTGTCACATACGCCCATTTATTTATTTCTCGAATTATTTACAAATTATCTTCGGATATATTAGATTATGTAATATGTATATGTATATACTACGAGATCAGGACTAAAAAAAATGTTCAGTACATAATAACATTTGTAAATGCAGAAAATAGCGAACAGACGGAAGTATGAAAAATTATTTACATATTTTTCAGTTCAGCATATTTTTATGAAAATAAAAATTATGAAAAAATACATGGTATACTATAATGAAGTGTTCTTTTGTTGTCTACGCAAATATCATCAAGAACTAGTGCTTTTCCTCGCATATTTTTAAGAAATTTAGAAACAGTTTGACATAAAATCTTCAAACTTTAGAATAGAGTATCAATTCTATTTTTTTTTTTCAAATTTCTTCGCTCCTATTTTTTTGCGATATTAGTGTTTGATCAGAGGGGTTAATTCTAAAATTCTCTTTAATTAACTATTATATTAATACAATTTTAAACTTTATATATATAAAAGCTGTTAACTATGAAACATAGATGAAAAAATAATAATCCCAAATTAAAGCGACGAAAAACAAAACAAAAGGTAAAAAGTGATTAAATAATTGTAAGTATTACTTACAAATCACTATCCACGTTTTTGGGCGCCGCACAGTGGACGGAAACGCCAAATAGCTGGCCAAAATTAAAAAAATGAAGATTTTTTTTTGAAATGGAAACGTTTTAAATCGTTGTAGTAGTACCCCTAGCATTAGAAACGACCGTTAATACCGGTACGGGTTCACTACCTGAGCGAAGAAATTACTTATTGTGCGACCGTGCAGCGCGTCACTTCGGCAGCTCGCAACGCCTCAAAAATCGATAAATTTTATCTGCAGCGTAAACATTCTCAAAGTGCAGTTTTCTGTGTCATAAAAATGGATTCTGCATCAGAAAGTAAGTACAATTATAATATCTCAGTATCAGATCAGTTTATTTATATGGTAATTAGTAAATAATTATCGAAGTGGAGTGCATTTTTGTACATGCAACGATTCATAAACTCCACAAAAAAAGCCATAAGTTACGCGGTTGGTGATGGTTGGTCTTGAAACTTATTGGAATGTGTTCAATGAACATTTTTTCGAAAGTGTATAAAAAATTAGCTGCATCTTTTTTGCATCTTTGCGAGATATTGACCAAATTGTGCGCGAATGCACGGATGCATGCACATTCGTGCATCATAAAGTGGGCTCCTTTTGAATGCGACGATGAATGTAATTCAGATAGTAATTGAATAAAATTAATTTTCAAAGTCATTACACATTTTTATTCCATTCCCCAGATCCTAATTTTCCCGAAACAAATGAAACACATGAATTCGCTTCAATTCAATAATAATTTTTGAACTATGTATATATTTTTGACCGTAATTTTTTTTGAAATTCTCTATGGGATTCTTCATCAGCAACCCAAAAAAACTTTATACAAAGTTTTGTAAAAATGCAGCGATAATTGGCAATTTTTGGTATGTTTTGGGGGATTTCATGGCCGCCATTTTGTTTTTTTCAAAATTCAACTTCGGATTCTTGATCAGCGACACAAAAAACCCCTGTATGCACAATTTCAGTAAAATAGCTCAATGCCTTTATAATTTGGCCAGCTTTTCGGCGTTTCCGTCCACTGTGCGCCGCTAGAAAAATTTCCAGGGGCAGCAAATATACCTAACTGCGGTCTTATGAAATTTTTGTTGAAAAACGTAAAGACGGAGAATTCTAAAAATAAATGTGAACATTGATAAAACAAATTTCAAAAAAAAAGTCAGTCAACGCACTTTTCATTGTGCTATTTTATTATGCCACGATGTAGCGCATCTATGGCGAGAGTATGAAAAACATGGTTACCAATGTTGTCAGATTTACCTTTTTGCTACACAAATTTGGGGAAAGAAATAAAAATATATGTTGGTTAAATTGAAAGAAAAACACTTAGCGTATTTCCAGTAATTTATCTTGATTCTTGAGATCTTTCGTCATTTTCCAGGGGGGCAACTGCCTCCTCTTGCGGCGCCCATGGTAAGTCAAAATGTAATGAGATTTCAAAGGGCCCAAAATTTTACCTACGGTTTTAATTTAACCATAAGTTTTCAGACATATTATTAGAACTTTTCTATTTGCAGTGCAGATCTTAAAAATACAGCTATTAATATTCAGATGTTTTATAAAACACTAACACTGAAATAGTTCATAAACAGCATAACAGTGAATACTGTACTCGACGCGTGTTTCGTCGACCAAGTTGGCATCATCGAGAGATGATTAATGTTTATGTCTGAAAAACTGTATTACGATTCTTATTTATAGGAGATAAAATTCTTAAAAAATCCTACGAAATCATAAAGGAATAGTATTGAACCGTCCAGTCTTCTCATGCAACTTGTAGACAAGAAAAATTGAGAAAATGTCAAAGTTTTAAAACTGTAACACGTACAGATATACATAGTTTAAATAATTATTATTTTATTATATACATATGTTGTTAAGTAAGCAATTAATTGGACAATATTTCTTAACGTATATTTTTGTCAAAACTGGATCAACTGTTAGTACCTATATGGAATTGATTAACTAATTAAATATAACAGAGCAATTGCTCTATCATGACTACCCACAAAATGTACTGATAAGTAGTCTGGTAGAACAATAGCCGCAATACGTGGTGGAAAAAAACAGATTTTTTAAAAATTTAGATACTTTTAAAAATAATTTATACCACGACATTAACAAAAAATTTGAAACTGGTAATCAAACTTCTAAACATACAAGGTGATGCTTAATTAGGGATAAAAATGGAATCTATGTTATAGTGTCTCTTTGAGGATGGGTCATAATAAATACTCATTTATAAACGGTGAATCAAAATCTCGTTACAACATTGTATCAAAAGTAAGCGTTTGTTTTTAAGATCTGTCACAATTTCAATTTTATTAAGGCCGCGATATCATGTCCTCGTCGCCAGGATCACCAAATGAAATTTTAAATCGACGTTAAAATTTTTCCATTGATGAGAACAAAAATGAAAACGAATAATTCATCTTAAATACCATATTATGGATTTATATGTACAGGGTGTTCATTTTTATAATTACAAATTGAAACAGGTAATAGAACATGTAATTTTAAGATAAAAGTTTTCTATAAATACGAATCGAAAAATACTTCATAAGGGAGCTACAGCCCTCAAGAGGTGCTTCTGTTAACGGGTTTTCCCAATATTTCATTAACCGTTAGAGACAAAATTATGGAGGCCTAATTTATTATTTTTTTAATGTTCTCAAATATGTTTCCATATGTAAATATGACGTTTCGTTCTCATTTCAAATAGCACATACTTTTCATATACTTCGTATATTCAGTAAATATTCTGAATATAGATTATTTTTTAATGTAAAATGCGGTGCTTAACGTATATCAAGAAATATTTTCTAGGTGGCTGTGATGACAAAACAACAGTTTTACTCAATTATTAATTTTACAGCTTGCATATAACTATTACTTTCGAGCATTGCTTTGTTGACCAATAATAATCAATATGAATAATTATTATACCTTAGGAGAGAATATGTAAATTAGGCCTCCATCTTATTTGGTGTTCAATTGTTTTTCTGTTAATGTAACTGGATTCATTTTTAAAAACCCCGTAAAAAATACCATTTTTTTTATCTTTCCAAATCACGAAAATAGGGGTGGGAGGTTTATTTGTATCACCCGGTATATAAAAAAAATCAAATTATTTCAGACTGAGTAACATACTAAAAGTGTTGTACATTAAATGAAACTTAATGTTTTAGGCTTTGCTAATGTAATTTAAAAATTAGGATGTCAATTTAAATATTTAAAAAAATAAAACTGTTTTTGGGTATTTTTTCGAGAAATTATGACACCAATTTAAAAGAAATCGCCTATTTGTGATATGTCGTTGTAACGAGAATTTGAGGTAATTTCTAATGAATAAAAATATATACAGGGATCTGTTTAAAAATGAAAAGTTGAGATCACTTCCGGTTACATCGGAACTGAAATTTTCCACACAAGACTTGCAAAATATGACCATTAGTGACAGGATTACGTCTCCGAATTTTAAAATCTTTTCCCTAAAAAACAATTCAAAAAATGGAAAAGAACTAATTTCGTTCATCCGGTATTGTTGTCTTAAAATCCATAGAATTATGCAAATGTCGGAGGAGCTTTCTCATGTGTCAATCTACTGTTTTTAAATAATTATAACATAATATGTTATATGGATGTTATTCACTGACCACTTTGTTATTAGACTATTAGAAATTGAAAAAAGGCAAATAAAATTTACCTAGAATAGTTTCCTCTACTAGGTAGGTGTTATATCATTTTAGACTGAAATTATTATGTTAATATGGCAGAAAAAAATCATCAATTTGGAAAACAATAAATTCCAGTTAAGGATCAACGTTTCGGTGGTTGATTTCTACCTTATTCGGAGCTGCAAAACTTAAAGTATTGGTTCTTTGCATTCCTGAAGATGGCGAAAATCAACCACCGAAACGTCGCTCATGATTCATGTCGTATTTATTTGATGTCAAATTAAGTATCCTAAAAGATTCCGAGCAAGAGGCCCTTGCTCCCCAGTTCTCTCTTTTTAGGAGCAAAAAGTGAAATTTTCTTAAATAACCGTTAATAACTCGTTATCTATCACTTTTTTCAGAAAACATCAAGAGCCAAAAGTTTCGCTAAATTGAGTTTCCTAGCAAAATAGGTCTTTTAGGTTGTAAAATCATTATTAGTTATTTTACAAATTTAATAATTAAAAACACGTATTTTTCAAAAAATTGCATTTTTTTATTAGTAGTTTTTTTTCTACATATTAATGCATTTTTTCTTTATGCATAATATTTTTTAATAAATATTTATATTTTTTTTTTATTAAATCATTAAAAAAGTAGGAATATCTAATAAATTCAAATAGATTTTTACCGTCATATTCTAATATAAACGTAATGAGGAACCTTTAATTAATTATACAATAAAAACAAAAAAAAAGTCGTGCCTGGGGGTGCGGCCCGCTTCTTGAAGTTACCGGGCGCACGACCCTTACAACTTTTAGTCCGGGAGCTAGAGACAGATTTGATTGACTCATTTCATTAACTTAGAACATTTTTTTTCTCAATATATGTGTCATCCTAATGAGTGAATGACAAGTCTGCCATACAAGGGCGCATGAAATAATGATGTCTTTACCAAGGATAAAATGTTTTTCATGGATTATGGGCGTCATGAAATGCCTAAAAAGGCTTGTCTGCCACTTGACCTTCGAGACAGAATATACAAAACAGCCGATTTAATAAGTATGTAAAAAAAAATAAAATACTTTGACTAAAATCGTTAACTTTGACATTTGTTGTGTTGATAGTTCATAGTATAAACTTTAAGAAAAACGTAATGTGCCACTCTTTCAAGAGGAGAAAGACTGTCTGCCAAGTGTCTGAAGTGATGACTGATGAGTGTTGAGTGTGTTGGCGCCGCGAGCAATGTAAACAGACCGCAACAAATTCTTTGTCTTCTGCAGCCAACTTAACTAAATTCAATAATTGTTTTTATTCCCAAGCCAGTTTTATGGGAGAAACAATATCTGATACAGGGGGAAATCTTTATTATGCATTTAATGATTAATTTCTTTTAAATTTTACAGTGAATGCACATCCGAAAAACAGTCTGAAGACGAATCTGAGTAAAGCCAAGAAATATATATTATGAAATAAAATGAAAATATAATAACGTTAAAAATCTTCTTAGTCTTCTTGACTTTGTTACCTATGGAAGTGGCAGCTTAATTTTGTCCCACAAGTAAAGTGGCAGACAAACTTTTTGAGCATTTCGTGATATCCACATTTTATTAAAAAAAATTTAGCTTTAATGATTACAATCAATGACACTATTCTCTTCTACAGAATTGATACGCTCCTGTCGAGTCGTGTTCCGCGTGCACCCTGACAGACTGCAATTTTCAAAATTTACGGCACACAAATAGCTGAATGATATTAAAAAAAAAGTTAATGAAATCGACCTAAAATTTCTGTCGCTAGGTGCCGGACTATTTGTGAGAGGGGCAGATTCTCACACCCGGGTTCTTTACCACCACTTCGAAGCCATCGAGTAAAGGAGTATGAGGGGATAAAAACAAAAATAACGATACAGTTTTAATTAAACTATATTAAAATTCCAAAAAAAAAAAACAAGGAAGTGACCCGGACAAGTAAGTGACTGGGCACTATTTTTTGAAAATACTTGAAAATAAGTTAAAAGAAAATATTCTGGATTATTTACACTAGTAAGGTCCCTAATTTCCCCATCTCTGGGCGATGGCTGTCGTCGTCAGTCTCCGATTGGGGGATGGTAAACGAACTCTACACCCCACTATACAATTAAAATTTGGGTTTCACCTTTTTTGGGATTTTTTCTTTTTTTTTTCTCAAAAATGACAACCTCTTTCGGTTGTTTCACACTACCTAGACACAGCTCACCACTTTCGCAGTTAAATCTCATTCAAATCGCGAACGCCATCTGTTAACCCCTTTTTGGAGGTCGATTCTAAATCGCACTATAAGAAATAACTGTTTATTAAATACTAAAATACAATTCAAATACATAATCTTATTATACATTTTTCTTCCAAATTGCTGTTTGGACTTGCGATATAATTTTCATAAAAAAATTTAAACCCAAATTTCCATTACCATAAGCAGAACTTTCATTATCATCTTTGGTAATATTGATAATCTTCAACAAGATTATCAATATTACTTTATAAATCTTGGATTAGATCTAAGGCTTGTGGATCATCAGGTTCATTAAGGTTGATGCTATTTTCACAACCTTTGCCAGTACATATATCGCACATTACAGAGTATCTTTCAGCTTTTTTGCAACCACAGGTTGGTCAACAACCTTTTGATCACTTGCAAACAATGATTTTTAGAACATGATCTGGTATTGGATACCATTAAAGGATATGGGAATTACCACCATTATTCTCAAGTTTTCAATACGTAAAGTCCTCTGATTCCAGTTTTGAACTTGGTGATATACACGTTTGAGTTTAACACAAACAATTGCAATTTTTTGGAAAATATATTTTTATTTATTAAATCTGTGAATTAACTAAAAATAATGGTAAAACCGAACGGGTCTATTTCGAGAGGAAATTCAATTTAGAAAAAATGTTAACTCTTGATGTAATATACAATGAGTTATTAATTTTTTTTTAAGAAAATGTCACTAATTATCTCTGAAAGGGGTGGCGTGGGGTAAGCACAGGCCCTTTTGCTCAGAACGTATCTGCTAGATACTTAAACACCTACCTACGTTGAGAAAACTATTCCATTTGTTTACTTTTTATTATTTTTTTTTTTATCTATTTCTACTAGTCTACATTGTGTTACACAAACATTAAGAATAATGTTATAATTATATTATTTGTTTTTTTTTATATCAATTATCCTGCACACCGCCATATTACCAAGCTCGAAATTATACCTAGTTAAATTATGTGCAGTATCTAAAACAAAAATCTGTTTTTCACTGGATACATCAGATAAGAATTATCTGAGGAAGACGCTAATTAACTTTACGTTGGCTATTTTTTTTGGACAACGTGAATATACTAAAGTAAAGTAATATTTGCTAAAAATTATATTAACCTAGCGTGCCTGTACGTATTTCTATTTTCATCCTAAACATTATGCTTTGTTTCTTTATGATTAGATATTAAAGTTAAAACTTCTAACAGCAATATTGTAATTGGCCTAATTTTCTGAGGAAGAAGGTGCAAAATGTTACATTCTTAACTTAGCGTAGTACAGAGATATGTTAATAATGAGATGATAATAATAATAATAGAAGAAAATGGTCATTAAAATTATTTATACAGGGTGGGGCTATAGTGCGTCCGACTTCGATATGTCGAGTTCTATGATGGCTAGAAACCTGATTTAAAAACGTAAATAAACTAAACAAAAAAGTCTATAACCGGAAATTATTTTCCAATATACAGGGTCGGCCATGACGATTCTACAGGGTCAATTATTTTTTTTTAAATAGAATGCCATGTATTCCAGAACATTTTTTGAAACCTCATTAGGCCTCCTTCCACTCCTGTTGACTCTCTCCCAACCACTTGGATGTAATGATTTTTTTTGTTGAAATATGCCATTCAGACGTGTATATTAAAAAAGTCACTACAGTCACAATTATCGATTTAAAAAAATATATGTTAGTACCAGTTATGAGACATCTGTGTGATGACAGCTATTTTCACTTCCTAAAAGTATACAGGGTGGCAAAAAATAATTTTTAAATTTACAACTATTTAAACTGAATTTTCTCAATTTTTTCAAATGGACTACCCTATATTTTTTGGACGATGTGATGTAGAATTAAAAAACGAATATTTTTTGTACATCCCTATAGCTATTTGTAACCATTATCGATTTATTGAACAATAACTGCAAAATTCAGCAATAAAAATTAAAAAATATATTATAAAAAGTGCTCCACATGTTGATTTTGATTGACACACATTTTTATGCGTTTTTGGAATGAGGTTTCTACTGTTCATAAAATTTCCGGAGTGATACTTCTAAGAGCATTTATTATCCTTTCCCTCAAATTTTGGATTGTTGTTGGTGTGATGTTTTTATGGGCATCATGTAACACGTTTATTATAATACCTTCTCTTGAATTATTTGAAAAAAAAAACCTTATTTTTAATTTTTATTCCTGAATTTTGCAGTTATTGTTCAACAAATTGAAAATGGTAACAAATAACCATAAGAATGTACTTACAAAAAATGTTTGTTTTTTAATCCTACATCACATCGTCCAAAAATAAACAGGATGTTCCATTTGAAAAAATCAAGAAAATTCAGTTTAAAAAGTTGTAAATTTAAAAATCCTTTTTTGGCCACCCTGTAGACTTTTAAGAAGTAAAAATGGCTGAGTGTCATCACACAGATGTCTCATAACTGGTATTAACATATTTTTTTCTTAAAATCGATAGTTGTGATTGTAGTGATATTTTTAATATACACGTGTAAATGGTATAAATTCAATAAAAAATCATTACATCCAAGTGGTTGGAAGAAAGTCAATAATACTACAGGAATGAAAGGAGGCCACAAAGAGGTTTCAACAAATTTTCTGATATACATGGCATTTCATTAAAAAAAATGTTACTTGGCCCTGTAGAATCGTCTTGGCACACCCTGTATATTCGAAAACAATTTCCGGTTATAGGCTTTTTGTCTAGTTTATTTATGTTTTTAAATCAAGTTTCTAACTATCATAGACGTCGAGATGTCGAGGTCGGACGCACTAGTGCCCCACCCTGTATAAATATTTGGAGTGGGTAGCAGTTTTTTTTTGGTAAGTATAAGGTTCTTTATTTCGAGAAGAGAAAAGATAAAACAAACTTACAACTTTGTTTATGTAATTATTGATTAACCAGTGTGTCTGAGGTGCACTTGATGATACAAAATTTTTGGTATGTTCAGTTATAGTAGTGTATTTAATATCAGACTGCAGATACATTGTGAACATCAAAATTTTTGGTCGGATTAGCAATTTTTGTTTCTCAAATCTCAAACAAGTAATTTTTTTACTAAAAAAATTAAAGAAACGATTCGTACTTTTTTTCTGGTGACCACGAAATCACTTTTCGTTAGGTTTGTAATTTTTTAAGACGTTTTCATAGTATGCCAAGAAATCTCTATATTCCAAATTTCATTGTAAAATAATTAATTCTTAAAAAGTAGTCCGAAGGACCAATATAATTACCGCAATAAATATGTAGATTATTTGTCTAAGGATTTTGCCAAATTTGATGTTTTAACTGTTTGTATTAAATACGATAATAAATTGACAATAAAAAGTTTATTCAAATACGTCTGCTGTGAATAAAATAAAATTCTTTCCATTATTGTTATTTATTTTAAATGGTATTGAATATCTAAATCTGTAATTTAGTAGGATGAATATTATTATTTTGGAAAAATAATCCCACGAGACATATTCTCATTTCTTTTTGATGATATAGGATATATCTCCGGATATATTAATAATAATTATAGTAAATTATAAAAAAATAGATGTTAAAATAGTTGTTGTTGTAGGCAGTTTGGAATGTTCTGATATATTGTGAAGCCCGTTTCGATTGTTAGTTACGGAATAACAGGGTGACAGTCAGACATGTGATATAAAAGACAGATACCGTGAGAGAGTTCTTTATTTGATCATGTTTTTTAAATATTATAATTTGGTGTAGAAGGTGTGTCACATTTAAAGTGACATTGTTATGGGAGGTGGAACACACTTAGCTGTGTTCAAAACATCCCCAAACTTATCCTTGATTATGATCCGTTTTTTTATGGTTTTTGACTAAAATTGCAATCGGCCATATTTCTAGAATAAAATTTGTTAAAAATGTTATAGTGTTTTAGTCCAATCAAAAGCATAATTTACTTTAACATTTGTACTAAATTTTATTCAAATATTTAAAGTCGTTCCAGAAATATGGTAGATTTAGTCAAAACCATAAAAGGTGATCACATTCAAGGGTAAGTATGGGGGTGTTTTAAACTCAGCTATGTGTTCGTTATCTCCCATTACACTGTCACTTTAAATCTGAAAAACCCTGTACACGGCTTTCTTAGCATACTAAACGATCTTTTAAAAACTGTATTTGCTTGTTGAAGGCAATTGACGTACGAAATAGACAACTAATTGAATAAATAACTAGCCCAAAGCGCCTTTCTTACATTACCGCAAGTCGATTGTCCTTCGATGTAAATAAGCAATTTAAATAGTTCGGCTTCTCTATTCCTCATATCTTTTGTTGGACTATACACTGCTGTTGTAAATCTTTGATGATGATTTTCAATTTCTAAACAGTAGTGGCGATGTATTACGATTGCAGCACTGTATGAATTAAAAATGTGGTATAAATAAGAGTGTGATACAATTAATTTCAGCCTTGGACATTTTGTTGTACATTAAACGAAAAGTAATATTAATTTTCTTTATGATGTAACATTTTGCATAAAAAAGTATATTTTCATTTCTTGCTAAAATAATCATGACATAATTGCCATAGCTGGTTGTATAAAAGGTAAACTTGAATACGACGCCAAAAATGAAGATATACTTTTGTAGAGAAGCGTTTGAAAAATTACATTAGATTATAAATGTGTACCATTATGATAATTGATATTTATATAATTATATATTTTAAGATTTGTTACTAAAAAATCATGGGTATCGTTACAATCATTTTATGTACAATCAAATCGTATTATTTAGAGTAATAATTTAAAAATTGATAAGATATTATTTGCTCAATAAAAGTAAACAAAAAAGAGTTTATTTTATAAATTATTATTTTAAAAAATATAGTATTTTTCGTATACTAATTTTTAATGTTAATAAGTTATATAAAGAAAACAATGTACATTAAATTATTACTACTTATTTATTATTTAATTAAGTACATAGAAAATATAAAAATGTACGTATATGTAAAAAACTTAACAATCATGTATAAAATAGTAATTATTATAATTTTATTTTTGTTATTGTCATATTTCATTGTTTTATTTATATCAATTCCATTTTCACTGTTTATAAAATTTTATGCATGATATGAAAGTTACTATATTAAAGTTATATAGAGATGCCAGTGGAAAAATATGTAAGCATAATTGGTACATATCGATTACAAAAATAAATAATAATTGCGAGAAAATTAATTTGTTTATTTACCTTTTTACTTAGGAGAAACTTCCGCAAAATCTTATCAAAATATTGATGAACACTCGCTTCTCCAATAAAGCCACACTAGAAACCACAGTATAACCAGTAGATTATTTCAGCTACATTTCATAAATTCACTGAGCGCTCTGGGACCTCGGATGCAGTTGGTTGCGTCACAGGCGTAGTATTTTACAAGTATACCATTGGTGTACGAAGCAAATTTAGCGTTGTTGATTAATTAATAAAATAAATAATTATTAGTTAAAAAAGAGACCACGGGTTTTTAATATTTGTTCAGCCATGTGTATATATTTCATTTTTTAACATTTTATATGGTTAAACTAAAAAATCTGTAGATTATCTAGATAAATGAAATAAAATACACAATAGGCATAATATTTGAATAATGAATGCTAAACATTTCTTAGATTACCAAATAAAATAGCTAGGTATTAAAAAAAAAACCAAATGAATTATTGATAATTCCAAATTATTAATTTTTTGTTTTGTTTGCCAGTTTTCAATTTCTATTAAGAAATTTAAGACTGTTAAATATGTTCGTATTTTTTTCTTAAAGCATTTATTTTCAATAATTTAGAAAAACTGCACATACACAGCGCTTCACATGATCTGGTGTGGAAGTAAAATATTATACTTTCAATTTACATTCTTAAAATTACTTAATTAATGGTTCTTGCTTTTATAATACAACTCCTATACTAAACTCGATGGATTAATGTAACACTTTTTTTACGAGAAAATATGAATAAAACTTTCCGTAACTACTACAATAAATGTTAATTTTACATTTATTTATTATTTCGCTAATATACACTCACAAGAAAAGTCTAGGGATATTTCTAATCAATGTTACATTTTTTATATATCTCTAAATTAATGAAACATTTCATATATGTTTCATAGCCATTTCCCGAAAATGTTACATTTTTGCTGTATTTCGGTATAAACGAAACGTTACATATATGTTTCATGTTTAGCGGGTAACAACAATAATGCACTTCCATGAATCAAACCTAGCCATCTATGGAAATGATTAGTCACAAAAATATACGTTTTGTGTGCTCAGCGATCGTCTTTTGTTTTGAGGGTCGATGACAGACCTATTAAGTTTTCATAGCACCAACGCTGTTTGCAAATTATTTTCCTTATTTCTTTTTTATTGCTAAATAATATCATAGTGATACAATACACTTTATCTCTAAATGTATCAAATTACTTAACAAATAAATGTAACAAAACGTATATAGTGAAGCTGAAGCCTTTATAATATTAGCAACAATTTGTCATACTTAGCTAATTGAAGAGCACACTCGAATTCCAATTTCCGGTAGGTATTTTGCTAACACTTTCGACCTCTTTCGTACAACCAACTTCCATTTTCAAGTACGGACCTAAGCGAGGAGCAATTGGTGCAATTGTCCCCTCCTTGACTCGTCAAATAAATCTTACATTAAAGATGGTAATGACATTACTTTTCGTAAATTCACATAGATCTTGTTTCGAAAATATAAGTACGTTTGGTAATGTGAACGTGCATTGAGAACATCCAATTTTTTTTCACTAACATACCTATTATTGCCTGTTGAACACGAATTTTAAGTTAAAAATTCCGCTCGGCTACTTTCGAGATTGATGCGCAACAGGGGCGTGCGGTGAGTTTTGATACAGGGGAAGCAGTTTGTGATATAGAGTGATGAGTAGCGCGAGGCCCCGAGCGAAGCGAGGCAAAAATTATTTTAAGAAAAGGGGCGTGGCTTCCGTATACTCATTTTAAAGCAAATGTCGAAAGCTGCAAAGTTATGATACTAGAAAAGTAGGACCGCAAACATAAAACATAAAAACATCACAAAAATTAGACAACCCCCGATTCCAAAGCCGAAGCTGCACGGGCGAGGGTTACACTTATGAAAAAAACGCAGACACACAACCATATCCACCGACATTGCCAGCGCCGGTGGCGAGGATTGAACCCGCATCGAAATAGAGAGTTTGTTCAGTCACACTAGCCATCGTGCACTCTCTAGCCAACTATAAATTGAGCCAGCTAGTTAAGTAGTTAACATGCACATACCTACCTATTTACAATGTAGTTTAATCCGCCTCTCCTTTTTTGCGATGTCGGAAATAACTTCGTCGTAAAAGTTTGAATTTTGGGAGATCTCCTTCACAAAGTCACTTTCTATTGTCAACAGGGACAATTTTGAAAGCCGCTCTTCACTGGTTGAATTTTTTGAAAAAGTTTTTATTCTCGTGTCCGTTTTGATGATTTTGAAAAAAAAGGCAGCCATTCCACTAATACTTGAAAAAAATATTTTGCACTCTTTAAGACACGCTGCAGATTGAGCTAGAACTAAATTTAATCCATGCGCAAAACAATGTACAAATATTGCATTCTGAAAAGTCTCTTTTACTTTGGCCTGCAGGCCCCCCAATTCACCAGCCTAGCGGCCCCATCATAACTTTGGGCGATAAGTTTAGTACCACACTGTAGATCATCGACTATCTGACAAACTATAGTATATAAAGCTGCGGCCGTTCATGGCGTTGTTACGTCTAAAAATCCTAAAAAGCACTCTTGGACTTTCCCATTTAGATTTATGTAGCTACGATTGACAACTGACTAATATTCGTAATATCGGTTGCTTCATCTAACATAACTGCAACAAAAGGAGCTTTTTTATTTTTTGCTTGATCTTTTCTAAAACAATATTGCTTATCGACTGAATCAAATCATTTTGAATATGATTTGATGTACCGCGAAATATCGTGGTGTTCCAGATGGTTACTTAAAATTGTATCGTATTTTGCTAATAAATCAACTAAATTGATAAAATTGCCCCTATTTAGCAACGCTCCGAGATTCACTATGACCTCTAAAACTAAGTTCATTTTCGCCGAGAAAACAAACAATGTCAATAAGTCTTTTTAACACTTTCTTTCAACTGCTGATCTAATGAATGCTCAATTCGTGATTTTCCAAATGTTTATTTTAGCACCGCTCGCAAATGAGTTTCACACTTACCATGCCTTTTTGTCACTTTGTGAATGTTGTTTAAATCTGAAGAGCCATTTTTATTCCAAACACCTTTTTCATTTGTGAACAGTACACATGGCCAACAAAATAATTTACACATATTTTCACAACCCGTTAACCACTGATTAGCACTGTACACGTCAATATTAAAGTACCTATAGCATGATTTAACTTTCGTTTTTAAGAGTTTTAAATCAGGTGTTGGTTTCCCGTTTCTAATAATATTCAGTTTATCTTGAAACGAATATGTTGAAAATCCCCTTTTCAATAAATTGCACATCACACAAACGCAAATAATATTTTCCACAGTGCTAGGAACAGCTTCCAAATTTAATAAGTAATTCTAAATCTGCTTACACGCGCACTAATATTCAAAGTTTTAAAAATCAGTTGTCGCCGCACCACAGGTTTAGAACATCAAAAAAAGTTTTTACAAATATAGCACAAAAGCTGAGAATAATACTAGGAAGATTAATATTAAGTATAATATTAAAATCGATATTAAAATCTATAAAATAAAACTTATTACGATGCTATATAGCTCAGATATCAAGATTATGAAGTGGGGATTGGATGCATTTCAACAAGTTACCTACATCAGAGAGTTGTCTATGCTTACATATATCGAAGTCGCGCGAGTTCGTGTTGGCTCGATTAATCGAGTGCGTTATCGTTACGGTTTTATCATGCAACATTATCTCAGCTGCTGAAAAGCAGGGCCGTGTCTATTGAAATTGGGTAAAAGTAAATTTTAATGATTAATATATGTGATAAATAATAATTAGGTTCTAATTATGTGTTTTTTTTTAATAATCTCAGGGGAAGCACTGCTTCCCTTGCTTCCATGGACCGACCGCCACTGATGCGCAAATTCCTCTAGGTTCAGCTGATTGGAATATTGTTATTTTGGAGAAGTTTTCAACGAATATATGGTAGCTGACAAATATGATTGTGAATATGTTGTAGTGTTTAAAACTATTAATCCTTATATGGATATTAATAAACTAAAAAAAAATTATGAATAAATACTGCAAAAGGATATGAGAAAATGTGCCATTTTTGCATTTCAATCCCTCTATATCTCGAAAGTACAGCGAGTTGGAATTTTTTTACTCGAAATTCGTGTTCAGCAGGCAAAAATATATTTAAAAATCGGACGTTCTCTAATATGCACCATTACCATACTTTTAACACCGCTTCGGTAAGTACAGAAATTACCACACAAAAAAGGAAGTTCTCAAAATGTTTGTATTTTTTCTATTACATGACACAATTTCTGGCATTTCTTATTAATTATTTTTCAGTATTTGTGTCAAATTCCCGGCCCTCTTCTTTTAGAGAGCTCCAGGATCCGCCCTTGTCCATTTTTACTTGCTTTTCTTTAACTCACAATGTAGTCACAATGTTTGTCCTCACATCTTCCATCCTTCATTTAAAACACCTCCTGACATAACCAATTGATGAAATTTTGCACAGTTACTAAGCTCGGATGACATTACAACAGTCCACCGTTACTTTTGCTAATATCCCCACATAGGGGGAGCGGGGGTGAAAATTGAAAAATCTGCAAAAGTATGATAATAATTTAATATATGATAATAATTTAATTGAAGTATGACTAAAAAAGTAGAAAATAAAAGAAATAAAAAAAAATTAAAAACTTGCTTTTCTTGCACTAAGAAGTAAAAAAAAGCCAAAAAAAAGCAAGGCGTGCGCACTTTGTACAATCTGCGTACAATCATACAAAGTGCGCACGTTTTGCTTTTTTTGACTCTTTTGGCAAAGAAATTATTTTTTACTTTTTAGTACCTACGGCTAAGAAAAGCAAGTTTTTTTAAAGAATATATTTTTTTTATGATTACCTACCCTGAAATTAAAAATAAAACATTTCAAAGACCTCTCGTATACAAACATAATCAAAAGTTTGTTCGTTGGTATCTGACAAATATTAAAATAAAAACTATGGAGTCTCTACACTCCATAATAAAAACTTCATAAACACTTCATTTTGATGTTATTTTTAATTTAATTCACGTTTGACTCATATGTAATCATACCTAGGTATATCATGTTTGGCTTTACCAGAGGTAATAGGTTAGGTAGCGTTTTCTCTGGTTTTATAAATAACATAACGAAAAAAATAAAAAGATCGAACCTAGGTAGACACTTAACGGATGCAGTCCTGAGCGTATATTGGGTAAACTATTTTTAGCATTTACATTATGTGCGTTGGTGATTAAGTGTTTACGAATTAGTGATTAGTTCTCCTCCTATCAGTCCTACCTTTTTTTTTTAGAATTTTCCTGTAATAAACACAACAGCGGGAAATTTTCTCGATGACACTCGAATATTCTGACATTTCTGGCAAAACAAATCCAATAAGAGTAGATGCGGGCTCTAGCGCCAATTGTGTCTACTTCTTCCAGAGATCTGTCTCTGATTTCTTCCAAAAAGAATGTAAAAGGAAAACGCACTAAATATATAAATATTTGCGTACGTGCGTGAGCTATCAGGTTGCGGTTATTATTAATTTAAAAACAATGTGTATATAATTTTAAGGTGATAATTTTCTTATTGGATCGTATCATCATCACCTAAATATAAATGAAAATGAGTAAGCATATGTACTCGACAGCTAATCTGTCTGATAAAGAGCTAAAGGAGCAAGGAAATCGTCTGTTTAACCTAAGGAAATACGAGGATGCTATCAGTTGTTACAGTAAAGCTATCGTAAGTACATTTTTATTACCCACAAGTTGTAAAAGATTTTAGAAGCCTTTTCACTGTAAATTTAAGGTTATGTTTATAAAATGACATTGAAAGTACAGTTTGATATTTTTTGCTTTACTTCAGATAAAAAATCCGGATATTGCACATTACTTTACAAATAGGGCCTTATGCCACCTGAAACTACTGCGATGGGAGCAGGCCTGTGTGGATTGCCGGAGAGCCCTAGATATGGATCCGAACTTGGTTAAAGGTCATTTTTTCTTAGGACAAGCTTTGTTAGAAATTGAAAATTATGATGAGGCCATTAAACATTTACAAAGAGGTAAGTGAATATCTGAAAATTAACCCAATTTTTTTAACTATGTAGGTAGATTAGATGAGACAATATTAAGGAGTTTGTTTTCGTTCAGCTGCTGATTTGGCGAAAGAACAGAAACTAAACTTTGGAGATGACATCGCCTCACAATTACGGACAGCTAAAAAAAAACGGTTTTCGATTCAGGAGGAAAGGAGGATAGCCCAAGAAATAGAACTGCATTCTTATTTGAATAAGTTAATAGAAAGTGATAAGGAATCCCAGATTAGCAAGGTTAAGCAGGAGGAAGGTGATAACGAAACAATGAGCGATAAAATTGAGGAAATAGAGGAAAAATGTGTAAGACAATTTTTAATAGTACATAATATTAACAAGAACTTTTTTTGCATTGCGAAATCACACACAAGTTTTGTTGTTTAACAGTTTATAGGAACCAATGACCTCTAAACTAATAGACATGACATTTAAATGTAGAGGGTTTGTTTTGTACAACTAGGTGGTGCTAAGTTTCTCCCACATGTTTATTTACAAACAACAACTGTTAAATAAGGCAATGGCTTACTGTTAAGAAGGCAATAAGTTCGCAATTGTAATAAAAGAGAAGGAATAAGAATAAATAATTTACCAATTTCATTGTTTACTATCAAACTGAAAAAGTTAATTTATTTAAACAAAGTAAAAAATATTTTTAACACCATATAGTTATTACAAAAGCTATAAAGATTCTTAAAAAAAACACTTTCTGTCGCAACCAGGGAAATAAAAGCAATTAAAACAATTGCATCAAAACAAGTAAACAATAAACCCGATTGTGCCTGCCAATAAAGGAGAAGCAGAAGTCCCCTTTCTCCTCTGACATATTTGGATGCTAAATTTCACTGCTTATCTTGTTTATTATTAGTTTAGATGTCATTAATGAAAACGGACTGCATACAAATAATTTCTATAGTGTTTCCAGAGGAGTGAAGCATTGATTACCCCCTTTACGTTAACTATGGTTATTATAAGCATATTTAACCAGTAGGTGCCTTTACTACAAAGTGACAATGCCTTAAGTATACATAAACATTTTTCTAAGCGAAATTCGTGTTATGTGTGTTAAGACAAATTTTACAATCTTGAAGAACAAAATAATTCTTATGTTTCTTTTCAATGTAAAATTTTATTCATTGGTTTTTTTTTATTCAATAAAAACCCTGAGCAGAAAAGTATAGGTATTTTTTGATATTATACACTGTATACTAGAAAGTCCGCATCATAAGGGACATTTCTTTATTTTTAACTTAGAGAAAATATAGTGATCATCTCTGCTTGCCTTAAGACGAAAAAAAGTCAGTCAAACCAAAAATTGTATTGTTTCTTTAAAATTTGGAAAAACACCATTAAGAAACGTTTGTATTTCACTAAATAAATAAAATATTTTTGTTTTTTTTTTCAGGATAACTATTTAAATGAACTGAATCAATTATTTATAAAAGTGGATGATCGTAGAAGGGTGAGTAATTTTTAATTGTTATGTGGTTGTTATTCTGAGTTTTCAAACTCTAACAAACTATAGACATTATAAATAGTGGATAACTGAGGTCCCAATTGAAAAATTATGACAGTTTGAGTGTAATATTTAAAAACAGATTAGCACATTGATTTGACCATCCCCATATTTGAAATCTTTGCTATATATCAAAATTTAATACAGATTAAAAATTGTCGGAGACAGGACTATAGGTTAAAATAAAACGCTACCTTGCCTACGTTTCGTTTAATATACTTAAACATCTTCAGGGCTCATTAGCCAATTAATGATGAAAATTCAAAACAGAATTTTTTATGACATTTGTAGGCACAACAATATAGAACTATATTTTACTGAGATGGAAATTTGTTGTGCCTACAAATGTCATAAAAGAAATTTCTGTTTTGGATATTCGTAATTGATTGGCTATTCATCCCTGAAGAAGTATATTAAACAAAATGTAGGCAAAGTAGCGTTTTATTTTAACGTATAATCCTGTATCCAACAATTTTTAATCTGTAGAATTTTTCAAGGACACAGATTTCACGTTTTAATCAAAATTTAATATGCAGAGTATCATTAACTATGGATCGACACATTTTTTTATGTAAAAAACAAACTTGTAAAGAAATAACTACAGCGCATATCTCGGATGATATTGATGTAAATTCAGAAACAGCATGGGAGGGTAGTACTAAATAATAAAAATTCTTATCTGCGGTTTATTGCTGATTCAACTAGAGCGGCTTATACGTAGTGGTAGATACATCACTTGATATTGCTATAATTGTCTTATTCGAGCAGTACTGGATTTACTGAAGGAAGCGACATTGTCACTGACACTAAATCTGTGAACGTGTCTTATGCCCAACTCAAACCCCTGGATCTGGCAACATGGATTCCTCAATATCTCTTAGCCCTGATGAGGTATCGACTTGGTTTTTGCCCAGAAAGGTTACCCATACAAATGTCTAAAACCATATGGCACCGCAAAAAAGTTAGCGAAATCAGAAAATTATTAAATGAACGTTCCTTAAATAATAAAAAAAAAACAAATTTCATCTGAACCACTTTAAGGACCTGTAACTCTCTAGGGGTGCGTTTTATGCCGCATGACAGTTGTAAGAACTTTTTGATTTGTTTTGATGCTGTCGAAGTTTGTAACCCTATTTTATAAAAAAAAACATCTGGACATCCAAAATTGTAATAGTACAATCAAAAGTAATGACCCATGGCAGAGAACCTCTGGATGATAATGTCATATTTAACCCCAGTGGAAGTGCACTAGTTGAGCTATTCACCTAGGTGTGGAGCCACAATAACCTCAAAATCATGTCGATAGTGATACATCTTTCTGGTAAATAGATGAGCTAATATGATTAAAAGCACAGTGTCCAGCTGTTTTAAATTACCTCAATTTCAGGTACATTAACTTTGTTTGATCACACTATTTTGTATATTGTACATTTCTTGTATTTGATAATTGAAGTAAATAATAACATTTATTAATTAAAACTGTCTACAACTGTCTAGAAATGGAACTGTTTTTGGCAATTTTTTGAGTGGAAAATACGTATTTAATGGTCTGATATGGTAAAGTAACGTAAGGGGTCGGTAAAGCCTTTACCGATCCCTTATGTCACTTTCGGTTGACAAAACAGTATAATATGATAACAATTAAAAATGATTAATCTAAATTTCTCAGAAAATAAAAGTCTGACATCTGCCAGATGAATTTAATGAACTTTGTTTAAGTTAAAAAGTTTTTCGACACTAGCAAGATGGTTGCAGAAAAAATATTGTGCACAACACACCCGAAAAGTGTCTTTACTGGATTCACTGGCTTTCAGGGCGTGCCCTGGAAATGCCAGCTCACCCAGTAAAGAAACACTCCTGTCTTGTTATGTGAATAACCAGTAACTGCCAGGATGCCATTGGCTTATGTTTTTTTAGTAGTTATTTAGTCTTGGTTATTTTTGTTAATAGGTTTTATATGTCTTATTATAATGTGGATTTTAATTATAATTATTGGATTGTGTAATGTAATCCATTGTTTTAATTAGTTTTATTTTAAGTGTAATTGACACAATAAATACTCCACTTTTCTTCAATGGAACAATGGGGCTTTTCAGGTGTAGACAAGTAGTAATCAGTGGTTATAACCCCTCGACTATCATTGGTTGCAATTAATTTTGATTTTGAACTCAACCAATGATAATCGAGAGGTTATAACAACTGGTTAACACTTCTCTGCACCCAAAAAGCCCTAAAGTAATCTCCATTTGTCAAATAGATATGATGTAAATAAATGTATACTGTATTTATTCCAGAAACGTGAAGTTCCTGATTACCTTTGCGGTAAAATAAGTTTCGAGATTCTGCAAGAGCCCGTTATAACGCCAAGCGGTATTACTTATGACAAGAAAGACTTAGAAGAGCATTTGCAGGTCAGTATGTGTAGCTATTAATAAATAAAAAATTAATCTATGTATATCTTTGCTTTTGAAAATGAAAGGTAAATGTGGGGAAATAATTTAAACCTATTAATGCACACGCATGATAAATAGCCTACATTTGGGACACATCTGCATCTTATATCTAAACAGTGAAACTGAAAATTTATTGTATTCTCACCAAACTAAATATATTTTTGTTGTTTTTTTTTTGTTCACTATATATTTTTTTAAAAAATACGTTTTTCATTGTCTATCCTTTTTAGCGTGTTGGTCACTTTGATCCGGTAACTAGAGTAAAATTGACCCAGGATCAGCTAATTCCCAATTTTGCAATGAAAGAAGTTGTAGATGCTTTCCTGGCTGAGAACGAATGGGCATTGGAATATTAAGATAAGCTCCATTTTAAAAAGACACACTGTATTTTTGAGCAGTAAGCTTTACCATTGTTAACTTATTTTCTGAAATTAACTGTATTGTATAGTTTTGGTTGTATTATGTAATCATTAAATTTTTATATATTTTCTGTTGTAAGTAATGCCATCTTGTAAATATTGATGAATATATTTCGTATTTTAAGGAAATAATGTGTTATTTTATGTTATCAAACACTAATGGCTACGGTATACAATAAATTTATGAATTTTAGGTGTATTTTTCGTTTTACGATCTCATAACCCCTAATCAGATACAGACTTCATAAATATATTGAGCTAGGGCTCAGTGTGGATAGTTATAAAAAGTCTTAATTTTCAAATTTTAGCAGTGAGAAGTTTATAAACATCTTAATTATGTAAAATTTATTACAAATTTATTTGCAACATAACGTCGGTATTTTTGACGGCGATAACGGGATGAAAGTCGCCGACGTTTTTTATGTTGCAAATAAGTTTGAACTAAACGTTATGTACCACGGAAGCCAAAATGGGTTTTTTGTTTAGTTTTGCGCCTCCGAAAGTTTAGGTTCGTAGCGACAGAAATGTCCAACTCCTAGTTACGGTTCTGGAAACTAATTCAGATAATTCGGAACTGAAACCACTACAGTGCATATGGCGCTGCGATCAGACGAGTATCTGCTAATTCTTGGTTTGTTTACATTCGTTTTATTAGCTTTTATGGTTTCTCTTAGGTAGAAAAATATGTATTTTACATTAATCAAGAGTTAGTAAATAAGTTTGACCTATTTTGCACTATTCCTTACTAATTTGTAAGTAGACCTAAGATAAAAATTCTCTACTATTATTATATCTTTATATACATTTTGTATTACAGTCTTATAGTTTGAAATAGACTCGCAGTGCCGAAGTTAATGCTTTCTCCCATACTTTTCTTGTATTCATTTTCTCCACCATACCACAGCTACATAAAGAAACCCCGCGTCTTTCCTAGGAAAGTAGCGAAAGTGTATTATCCACTCCACGATTTTCCTTGAGTGACAATTGTACACACAACAATTCTTATTTATGCATGTACTGCTTTCTTCGGCATATTTTGAAATAAACATTGATGAAATAACAAAAACCAGTAAAACCCTGACAAATCTGTGATCAAACTAACAAATCTAAGAAAAAGTATTACTCGTTTCAACAAAGTAAGATTTTTAGCCACCAGGGAGCGGCACACATTTTAGTTGGACTACTAGCCAACAGATGTGCAAATTTTAGCGAACCAACCATATTTTAATTTAGCTACTGATCAACAGAGGGCAAAGAAAATAATATTTAAAAGTGTATTTGCATTAGCATTTATTTTGCAAAATAAATGGCAATTTCACTCTTCGAGTTGACAACATGGTACGTTTACTCTTTCTCTTTGCTTTTGGGATGTTGAAGTTAACTATACATTTAAAAAACATTGAATGATAATCCTCGATATTTTAAGATTACGTGTTGTGTGACATTTTAGCACCGTTCAGTGTATGGAGTGTAGAGAAGGAGAAACGTCTCTGTGTTAAAAAATGTGATCGGATTTTCGATGGAAGAATAGGTGGCGCTGATTTAGAGGAGGTATTCTATGTGATTTTGTTTTTACTATTTTTATTATTTTTTTACGCTGTATAATTCTTTTCAACACCTACATAATATTATGTTTTCGTTAGTTTATAGAATCTGAAGCTAGTTTCAGATATAGTAAGTGTTTAACTTCAGACTCAATCCCATAATACGATCAGCGCCACATCTCACACCTTACAGAATTCAGACCACATTTTGAACGTACCGTCCATAAGAGACGTTCCTCCTTCTCTACACTCCATAGTTCAGTGAATTTAAAATAACCATCCAGCGACAACAACAAGGAAGGAGGGCACTGAACGCGCCCCAGAGTAAAAAATAAAATTCAATGAAGGCTAACGCGCTAGAATTCACCACGAGAAGTGGTAGTGTACGGAAAAGTCAATGTCACTGAACGTTAATGTTTATTATGGCTTTTTAACACTAGTTTTTAGTAATTTTTATAAAAATTAGCTGAAAAACATTTAATACAATGATGGCAGAAGGGGAAAGTAGTAATTTACTTGCTCAGTAGGGAAATTATTGTACTTATCAGGAGTGTCTTATGTCATAAAAGTAAGGTTATATCAAGAATGAATATGATGAAAACAACGAATGTACATGGATTATTACTCACGATTTTCTGTAGTAGACTCCTTTGGTAACGCATAATCGTCAGGATTAACATGTTTCTGACAATCACACGAATTTTTCGAAAGAGTAAAGTTATCCCTATAAACCACTGTTTAAGGCGAATTTTGTCTCTCGGAAGGATATGTCTACCTTTTGTTTCCGAACAAAATGGAACTGCACAACACTGAGGCACAATTAACAAAGTTTTTTATTTGCTGGTGTACGAAATAATTATAATAAAACACTATAAACTTTTCCCGCGCCTAACAATAACTTTTGACACGACCTTACTCGACCAGTGGCGCCAACTGGTGAGACTGAAAAGGTTAGCCCACACTCAAGCCAATCATACAAATGAACTCTATATGAGGAAGCTATAAAATTCGCAGATGATGGACAATGACAGAGGGAAAATTATAGGGACTGTATTAACGACAGTGGCGACAAGCGATGTATCAATTCTAATCGATGGGTGCCATGTTTAATCAAATCACTGATGTGAAGTACGATACAAACATTTTTGTAATTTGATGACAGTATTTTTCTTTGCATGTAAGGTTTTTTTTTTACAATACTCTCTCGAACTGTTATATTTCTTTCGTTTATCGAAAGGAATTTGTAAAATCACGAAGTGACTGACCTCTATCGGTCATTATCAAAACTTCACATTTAATAGTTGGTTCTGAATAGAAATAAAATAAGCTACCTAGTAAAAAGAGATATTAAACTTATAGATTTGTTAGTAATACTATTTATTATAAAGATACTTATAATAAATGGTAACACCATGGTTTTCATAATTAATACGTAGTAGGTAAAGTATACCTATACTACGAAGCAACTATTTTTGTAATATATTTATTTATTTGTTTTGAAATTCCAGGAGTAGTGATCTATATAACCGACACGAAGCCATCAATTATTGACTAACATGGTTGTCGTTGCCCGAGGTCCGTTCCTTTACGGACCTCGGTCGTTGCCATTGTCTTTAGTCGAGGTCCGTAAACTCCTTTACGGACTTCGGTCGTTAGAGAGGAAATATTATGAACAAGTGTTAAAGGGAGAAACTGATAATGGTTTTGTTATCCCTGAATTTATAGGTATCCAGATCCAAGATAAACCTCATGCGGCTCATTTGTTTGATTTGTTGGAAATCGAATTTGCATCAGACACACGTTACCGTTTAAATTTTTAGTACAAACAATAAACATAATTTGTATTGATTGTATCATATTTATCCTGTAATAAAATGAAATGTCTAGTATTTGTTACATAGACAGCTGGATGCATTTGAAAGTTTGGAAATCATAAAGTGTAAAAACAGTATGAATAGTGGGGCCTATCCTAAATAGCCCGCTTTAATTGGTTAGTGGGTCACAGTTCACCAAATCGTGACATTAGTTTAGGTATAAATAGGGTAGATTGTTAGCATAAGTTTAGTTTTAATCATCTCCAGATGATGTCAACTTGGTTGGCGAAACGCGCGTCGAGTGCAGTATATAGTGTTTTGGTGTTTCGAGGAAAAACACGTCAGTGTTATCTTCACATCAAAGGTTCCAACCCATTCCGGGAGTTCAAGAGGAGAGACCAGAGGTGCGTTCGACAATTTACTATAAACTATTTTCTCCTTATGTAAACGAAAGTTCTGTCTAACTCTGTTTACTCACAGATACAGAATTCAATTAATCAATAGCTCGTCTGATAATTTTCTTGTTACCTTTACTTTTGTTAAATGTTAAAGCATAAATTACGGAGAATTCTGTTTGTTTGGAAACTTTTCAGCGTCACCATTGGCGAAATGGTTATTAATGACGTCACACTTTTACTACATTGAGTACCTTCATAAATATCACCCAAACCTAATCTGAGCAGTGTCCATACTGTTTTAATAAATAAGTTGACAATAACCAAGGACTATAAATGAAAAGAGGATAGATTAGTGCCATAAGAACAACGTTGGCCAGTGTACGGACGGAGTAGTGAACGGTTGTGACGTATCCATCAGTGCATTATTGCTGTTATCAATGATAGCCTGTGTGTTTACGTTGTGATATTATGTGTTTCCTACTTAGCCGTGACCTACTTACTTAAATATGTCATTTAATAGAAAATTGACGTACACAATATAGAAATTTCATAAATCAACTTCACATCTTGGAAAAATGGAAAAAGTTCACGAATTTAATTTCGAGGAAGCAGATATTCTAGTACAATCTGCCACAAGAAGTAACTCACTCCTTAACTATATTAATTTTTCGTAACCTGTTAATCATAAAATTTTTTTCAAGAGAAAGAAGATTTGCTAGAAAGACAAAAAGCCACGGAAAAGGAATTTGCATTTCGTAATGAAATAATTCAACGCTATTTTACACGAATGTCTTGTGCAAATAAGAAAAAACTCGTAATAAGATTTTTGAACAATGTGCGATCCCTGGAAAGTGTGTTGCACATTATGAATTTTATGTCTTTTGGACATGCAAAAATAGCTATTTATGGACTTGCGGAGTAAGACAATATTGTTATATAGGTTATATAGCCAAAGCATATCGGAACAGATTATTTTCTTTGACGTCGCGTAATTATTATGATTATACCGTCTTATTATATGTATTTAATAAAATATTAAGGAGGTGTTAGCACTCCCTCGTCTCCAGCATAGCTTTAAATCTCTGTTAACATTTTTCTGTTAGTAATATCGAAAAACGAAAACATTGGGTTTATTACCATACCATATAGATTTAATATATAAAATTGCAGGCAATACTGATGCGTATTTTCTTTTTAAACCAACAAAATTTTATATAGTGTTATTTTATGAAACTAAATAATCGTATTTTGTTGGTATAAAAAAATACGCATTAGTATTGCCTGTAATTTTATATATTAAATCTACATATGATTTCGTATTTCTAAAACTAAAAGAGATATTCACAAAATTCAAAAAACAGTTTGGTACTATAAGGGCGTGTACCTACCGTAATTCCAATATTTTAACCAAGACCCCGCTCGCCGTACCGTAAATCAACGCTGAAATGTAAAGGAATTACGGTACGCGGTTTCCTGAAAATGGTAACGATTAGTATCAACCAGAGCAACCGCTCAAAAAGGTCGGTTGTTTGCGGTAAATTACGTATTTGAGGTTAGGTACCTATTAAACATGTTTTTATTCGAGCAAGTTTGAAGGCACTTTTAGTTGGAATTGGAGTAATTTTATAGGTATTTTTGTTGATCGTGGACTATAAGCGAAAATGGAGGTACAGGGTTATTCATTACAAATTACCCACCCGTTATCATCGATATTATTGCCTATAGAAAGAAAGTTTTAAATAAAAGTTGTGTGGTTATGACTGAATTTTGTTAAAATGCTATCAAAAGTACAGTAGCGGACAGATTTCAGGGGATCCAAAAAATAATATAGTTTTTTGAATGGGATACCCTGTATATTATTAAATTTTTGGAATGATCCTTTGTTCCTGATTTCAAAAAGATACCATATATTACCCCTACCTTATACCGTTTTTGAGTTATTAAACGTCTAATATTTTAATTTCATTAAAGAAATGTCACTTATCAAACACAATAGTTGCCATTTTCATAGCTCACTTTAATAATGTTAAATTTTTCGTATTTACAGTAACTAGTTTAACTAAGTTCTTAAAAGTTTTGCCAACGATGGGTCCAGAGTTTTCGATTGACCGGCGTCGGATCTGTTTTCTTGAGAGGGCACTTTCTTTCACCAGTTTGTGTATTGTGGGGCGGGGAACGTTAGTCAGAGATGCTGTTTCATCTAGTACATACAAATGATACGAATTAGGGTCATTAACTCGTCGCTTCAAAAGATTATTGTAAACATTAAGGCAAATTTGTTTCGCTTGCTCGTTCAAATATAACCGATTTTTTTCTTACGGAAAATACTAATGAACTTTGATTTGCTTTATCACTGTAATCACTACCACTTTCATTTTCACAAACACAATAAGATGCAGACGCAGAGGCCTCCCACGATCGAAACATTTTTAAATTAAACCTTCTTAAAATATTTTCAAAAACACACCAGCAAATAAACAGATATGAAATAATTATTACTTATATTACACTATTACACAACTCACTACAACTCGATAACTTGCTTAAATTATTTTCAAAAAGACACCAGCAAATTAACAGATACAAAATAATTATTACTCATATTACACTATTACAAAACTCACTTCAACACGATAACCTTCTTAATATATTTTCAAAAACTCGCCAGCAAATAAACAGATATTAAATAATAATTATTTATCTTATAATATTATACTTACAATATATCAGTACTGCTAGAATGATTCGGTAGCAAAATTAAGGGCGGCTCTGAAGTATCACAGAATGGAAGCTAAACTCCGCCTCGGTCGCGTGCCTGCAAAAACAACAATCATCGTTCTTGCTATAATGTAAGCGGTGTAAAAGACGGAAGATGTTATGTGTTATACATTTCCCTCCCACATGTCGCGTCTTGATCCGCACGTCCCGTTACAATATAGGTTTCGCTGACTATACCTATATACATGATCTTGTAGTTAAATATCTTAGCAATAATTTGATGGCAAGTTTTTAAAGATAGGACTTTCTAATCAAAATTTACAGATGTTCCACTTGTATGTAAGCAGCGACCCATATTATAACTATGGGTCGCTGATATAAGTAAGGTAATTCTCAACATATCTGTAACAATCGACTTGATAAGTAAAATTCAACGTGTGTTTTCTTTTACCGATTGAATGCTATGTTATAATAAAGGTTTGTTTGTTTTAGTACAAATTTTTTAAATTTTCAGCACTCATACCAATTTTATATATGACAAGTTGATATTTGATCATGATAGAATGTTAGACGAAACTGTTCTTGAACAAACGATTAAAGACGATGTAGAATGGTTCACTACTATAGACGATCAAAATCAAGTTACTCTCATCATAGGTAACTTTTCAATAAATTAGTTATTAACAGAGACAACCCGAGACGTGCAAGTGGATAGAAAATTTTGTCCGATTTTAACATTTATTCGCTATTTCTATTTAATATAAGAATAGTCAAATATAGCTGTCCTAGTCCGATAAAATGGAAGGTGAAAGCAGAGGGTAGCACTTGCACTACTGTCATTTCTGTTCTATCCCGCGCTTTTTCTGTGGTTTTATCTGTCAACTTGAAATGACGAAAGAAGTGTTTGTTATTTTGGCGTGATTTTGATTATTTCTCGTTGTATTTTGTGATATTTGTGTGTTAAAGACTATTTCTCTTCTTAAAGACTACTAATTTCATATAACTGGTAAGTTATAAAATTATAAATAATTTTATCCGCTATATCTAACCTATATATTAATCAGAAAAGATAAACAGTATTACAAAATGTGCTAACTGTATCCTTTACTTATTTCATTCCTCATAATAAACTTTGAAATTGGTTGTAGGTTATTTTTTTGTTTGAGATGGCCACAGAGTCACGAAATAGATTGTGTTATGTGTGTGGTTCTTCGGAGGACGATGTGGCAAAACTTCATTATTTTCCTTCAAGGTTGGAAAGGTAAATTAAGGCCTGCACTACTTCTAACAGCACAATTTTTTATGTTTTACAGGTCAAAAATTTGGCAAGAGAATATGGGTATACATTACACTGAAGAAACTCTTCAAAATTATAGGATATGCTCCCGTCATTTTACTGTTGAGAGTTATGTCGACCTAAGTAGTCATAGGTTGACCCGCAATGCAGTCCCCACACTTTTTCCATGTCGTCAGTTGTGACATACCAAGTGCAAGCAGGTAATATGTGTTTTACAAAATGTTGGTGGTGAGGGGTCCTTAGATATCAATCCATAGTTGTTACTAATTAGCTTGGTAGAATTATCGCAGACTTTTTACTATTATTTAATTTAATCAAAATAAAGAAATATAGATTTGAACCAATAAACATGGTCGCTAATATCTATCTTATTTTACTTCAGATCTAGCCTCAAGTGAGGCCTCAACTTCAAAGAATATACCTTATGAGTTGGCGGAGGAATTTCCTAGCATAGTGAAGGCAGCTAGTGAATTTTTGGAGGAGATTCCCAGCACTTCTGTATCAGATCAGAATGTCACCGTTCGAAAACGACTGGTGAATTATTAGAATTGGGATTCCTTGGTAGTGTAAGAGGCACAATGAGGCACAGAAGCAAAATAAAAAAGATGCTCGTGAGGCAAAATGAATAAAAGAATCATAAAAAAATGATGCTCGTAAGACAAAGAGAAAACTGAAGATTCTTTCGCATAATTAGAACCTTAATTTTTATAGAGCCACGTTGCGTGCCACACAATACATGATTTTTTTATCTAGCACTTAATAACATTTTAAGGTAGTCTCTGCAAGTCAAGCCTATTAAATATTTTAAATTTAATTATAATCATTAAATAATATTCTTTTTCTGTAACCTTCTAGAAATTTAACTGTGATCAATTTTTTGAGTGGAAAATACATATTTACAGGTCTAGCCCGGCAAAGTGACATAAGGATTTGTAAAGTCTTTACCGATTTCTTATGTCATTTTCTGTTGACAAAAAGTATCAGATAACAATTAAAAATGATTATTCCAGTCTTCCTTGAAAGTAAGTGTCTGATGTCTGTCAGTTGATTTTATATTTTATTTAAGTTAAAAAGTTTTTTTAGACTATCAGGAACCATTGCAGAAAAAACATTTTACACAACACACCCAGAAAGTGACTTTACTGGACTTGCCAGGGCTTTTGCAATGAAAATTGCCAGCTCGCCCTGTTAAGAATCACTTTCCGGTCTTGTTGCATAAATAACTATCATGCTTTCTTGATATTTTCTGTAATATATTGACTAAATGTCCTAAATTTGCTTTTTTTGTATTTTTCTGATTTTAATAAATTTTGTACAAAATATTATTACCTACCTACTTGTGTTTTGAGTGTTATGTTAATTATCCAATACAAAAACATATTTCTTTTAAATCTTATGTTAAACGGTTCAACAAGGTTACAATTAACCTTTTGATTAGTTTAACATAAAAATTAATTGACGTCTAGTTTTGTATTCTAACTTTAAAATAGCTTTGTTTCTGCAGCAGTTGGTGATCGTTTGTGGATCATCAGAGATAGTCACTCGGTTAGTTTTTAACTTCCAGCGTAATAGAAGTATTTAAAAACAACTAATCGACTACTTCTGGTCCACAAACAATCACCAACTGCTACAGAAATAAAGCTTATAAATATCAATAAAATAATAAAAAGGGGGGTTTTGAATTTTCGCGGGCGTTTGCTTCTTGCGCCATCTACTTTCACCTTCCATTACAATCGACCAATTTAATACTGCGGATTAAATTTTAGCACGTACTTGCGCGTCTCGGGTTGTCTCTGTTATTAATGGCAAGGATTGGGTTGGAGTAGGCGGGTTACTAGACGAACTCGGCAGGACGTTGGATGCATGGAGGTCTCAAACATTTTCCCATTTATGAATTACATAAAAAAACTATATGAAAAGGAATTCATTCATTTCAATCAGTTTTATATATATTTTTTTAATTTTATTAATAAAACAACTTTCAGAGCTGTCACAGATCGTTTTAAGAAAGAATTAAAAAAATAGGTTTTATCGAATCGCATAAATCAAAGATATTTTTATCTAAAATAATTGATTTAAATAAAAGGTAATTAATGATTTAAAATTTTTTTAACATTTTAGATACTTTTGGAAATGATTTAAAGATCTTAGTAACTTTTGGATACGAATTAAAGATCTTAGATACTTTTGGAAACGAATAAAATATTTTAAAAACGATTTAGAGACTTTCAAAACGTTTAAATATTTTTACACCATTTAAATACTTTTGAAAAATTAAATTTCGGGTTATTATATACTAGCGCGTGCGCATGTAAATTGGAAATAAGAACAATAATAATAACAATCAAGAATAAGAATTTGTGTAATTAATATTAAGTAATTTGAGAACTGGAAATATTTACGATGTGCATATAAGATCTGTTTAGTTTAATTTTATTGTTTTGATATTTATTTGTAAACATTAACTTATTATGAAAAACCGTAAAGTTTGTTAACGTTTTATTTGAATTTATTTATAAGTAAAGCTGGCCGAGGTGGCTGGAGGACAGCCACGGTCTTGCGCTGGCGTCACACGTGCCGATTTAAAAGTGATTTACGCTGCAGTCTTATTTGGAAGGTTAATGCGTGAGGTTGTACCTATAAATTATACATAATGTCAAACGCGCCAAAGGGTAAAAAACGACCGTACGCGGACACAGTGAATAAATTTATCGATGAATTTCCGGATGCAAAATAATTTGTAAAGTTTTCAATCAAGACTTAATGTGCTGGTACAAAACAGATTGTTGTCGTCATATCAATACCGTGCAACATCAAAATAAAAAAAATGGCATGCCTTTGATAACTCAGTTTATGTTTGATTTATTGTTAATGTTAATAACCTGTAATATTCCGCTACACATACTGGATAAACAACCATTTCGGGAGTTTTGGAATAAATGCAATCCCCGGGTGAACTTACCAAGTCGTACATCGTTACGTAGATATATTCCAGCTGTTCGTGAAGACATTGTAAATAGGATTAAATGTGGATTAAAAAATACACGGCTCTGGTTATGTATTGACGAGATGACAGATTGTAAAAAAAATTCTATTTTAAATATTATAGTACGTGTACTGGACCCTCTTAAACCAACATTTCCACTTTTACTAGCTAGTAAAAGACTAACTGCGTATACTGGCGAAATAATTACGCGTGTGGTGTTGGAGACATTTGAAAAATTTGAACTTTCAACAAATCAAGTATTGATGTTTATGACTGATCGTGCCGCGACAATGCGCGTGGTAGGCCGTTCTCTTCAAAGAAACAATTGTAGGTTTTTACATGTTACGTGTAAAGTGCATGCGTTACATCTTGTGGCAGAAATGATTCGCAAATGTTTTCCAGAGGTAGATGCATTAATAGCAAATACAAAAAAAGTATTTCTCAAATCTCCTAAACGGCTTCGAGCATTTCACAGACAGTGTCCTAGTATCCCTGAACCACCAGAGCCGATTCTTACACGTTGGAGAACGTGGTTGAAAGCGGCTTTTTGTTATGCTGAATATTTTCAACAAATAAAAGCTGTGATACTACAGTTTAACCCTAACGAGGCTGCAGCTATTAGGAAAAGCCAGACAAGCTTTCAAGACGTTTCCCTTGAAACAGATTTAAAAATTATTAATAACAATTATAGAGGACTACACGACGCAATAGAAAAATTGCAAAATAGTTCGTTGTCATTAGTGGAATCGCTGCAAATAGTGGACGACGTAAATACACAGCTACAGGCTATAAATGACGTAAAAAATAATCGCGTTGGTGAAAAATTCGAGAGTGTATTACAGAAAGATCCTGATTTTAGCAAATTAAGACAAATTTGTGATGGTGCATCTACAACTTCGTTAAGTGAGTTCACAGATTGTTTTACTTATGCCTGTATTACATCCGTAGATGTCGAACGGTCATTTTCAAAATACAAACATATTTTTTCACCAAAGCGAACATCGCTGACGGAGACAGCTGTAGAAACATACCTGATGCTATTATACTATAGATCTTCCCCACTTTGTGATGACGACAACCAAACTACTTCATAAATCTGCTTAAAAGATTGAGTTTTATACAAATTTTTATAAAATGTAACATTATTGTTAAAATTTATTTCCATTTATTGTACTTATTCAAGTATTATGATATGATGTAAACATATGAGTCATATGACGGCTCTGTCGGCCAGGTGACCTCGGCCAGCTTTATTTATAAGTTTATAAAATGAAATTTAAGACCGAAATATACTAGCGCGTGCGCAATTGAGATATAAATACAGTGCGTCCATGAAGTAACACATAAATTCATTATTAGGTAAATAAACAATATTATTAAAAATTCCCGAAACACGTCGATTTTTGATTTTAATTTACTGTTTTTTAAAATAATAATTTAATATACAGGGTGACCTACCTTCGAGTAATGACGTCATAGCCGGTTTTTTTAAATGGAACCCCACTTTTTTTCCAATTTCCGGATGTCCCTTGCTGAGTTTATTTCAAAAATGTATCACAAGTTGCTTCAAATTGGTACAGGGTGGGCAACAATACAAAAGGTGTTTATAAAAATTTAATTAGAAAGTTAAACGTCACTGTATTTTTACAAAAGATAATTTACAATAAATGTTCAAATTGTTCTCCATTGACCGCTAGACAATGACCTAACCGGGCAATACATTCGTCTCTGACATTTTGTAGCACAGCGGGTGTTATGTTCAACATTTCTTGCCTGATTCGGTCTTTTAGCTCACGGATATTGCCAGGCCTGTTGGTATAGACTTTAGATTTTAAATAACCCCATAAAAAGAAGTCTAGTGGACTAAGATCAGGTGATCTAGCGGGCCATTACTGTTCCTCTTCTTCCACCGATCTGGAAAGGTTCTGTGTAAAAACTCGTGCACAGCTGCAGCGAAATGTGGCGGTGCGCCATCCTGTTGAAACCAGATTCTGCTGTCTAAAGCATTGGCTATTTGAATATCAGGAAAAAGCCGGGTCACATCAGGAATTAATGTATTTTGTAAGAAATTCAAATACTATGCTCCTGTCAAATGTTCATCAAAAAAATATGGACCAACAATTGTATTTCTCACAATACCAGCCCACACATTGACCTTTTGTGGTCGTTGCGTATGGTATTCTTGCATCCAGTGTGAATTTTCCTGAGGCCAATAACGGGTGTTTTGCCGATTAACATGCCCGTTCAAGTAAAAACGTTGCCTCGTCGGAAAATAAGACGTTAGCAATGAAATTGTTATTTCGATTATTTTGGTCCATCATATACTCGCGGAATTCATTTCTTCGGTCAAAATCGTCTTCAGCCAATTCATTGCTGAGACGTACTTTATGAGGATGGTATTTTACTTTTTTAAAAATGTTCGACTCTGAAGACTTTCCAATATTCAAATCCGTAGATACTCCCTGCACTGTACGATGTGGATTTTCTACTGCCGACAAAATTACGTCTTGTTGAATATTTTCATTAACTAACTAGGTCTACCTTGCTTTGGTGCATCCCTCACATGTCCTAATTCTCTGTATTTTCGCTCTATTCTGCTTACCGCAGATTGTGAAATAAGGTCACGATATGGGTGCATTTCATGGAATAATCTGCATACCTCTTGTTGAGTCCGCATCCTATCGCCAACACCAATCATCATTAAAATTTCAATCCTCTCCCTTTCAGTTAAAGGCATTTTCAAAAAACAGTTTTAATATGATAAATTAGATCTAGATTTCACGCAAACGTACCTACTTTGAAGCGTTAACAATATAGAAGTGAACTTTTTATGACGGTTCATAATGTCAATTAAAAAAACAAATGGCAAAAAATACCTACAAACAATAAAAATAGTACGGTATAGTCGAGGAGCAAAGATCACTAATAAACGTGGTTGGGGTGTTTTTTAATAGTTTATCAAAGTAGTTGTATCATAATACGTTAATTTCATTTAATTTTTTTACTACGTTTATTCATTTGTAAATAACTTGTAATTTTGGTATTGTTGCCCACCCTGTACCAATTTGAAGCAACTTGTGATAAATTTTTGGAATTGGCTCAGCAAGGGACATCCAGAAATTGGGAAAAAAGTGGGGTGTTCCATCTAAAAAAAACGGTGATGACGTCATTACTCGAAGGTAGGTCATCCTGTATATTAAATTATTATTAGAAGAAACAGTAAATTAAAGTCAAAAATCGACGTATTTCGGGAATTTTCAATAATATTGTTTGTTTACCTAATAATGAATATATCCGTTACTTTATGGACGCACTGTATAAGGATTAGCATATCGTTTGAGACAAAAGTATCTTAGATGTGATTTAAGATCAAAAACGTATTTAGATCTTTTAAAAGATTTAAATCTCATGGCGTGTGACAGCTCTGCAAGTTATAAAAATTAAAATATAATGCACCGAAATGCTGTTAATTGCAGATTTTTATTTGTCATTAAAATACAGTGTCTGTAACAAAAAGTTCAGCTGATGGTGATTCTGACGAAACAAAACATTTTTGTTTACAAAAATAAAACGGACACAAAATCTAACGAGAATAAAATCAGTTCCAGTTTTTCAGCTAGATTATAATAATTTTTGTAAATTAACACATTCATGGTTTTATAGAGCTGATAAGACGAGCAGGTGGTAACATCAAAAGAGGAATATACTTACCGGTATTAAGGAAGTACCAAGCAACACTCAGATCAATCAAAATTGACCAGGCAATATACAATGTACCAGCACAAAAAGAAAGTACTAAAAAAACAGAAAAAATCCGACATGAAAATTACGATCCAAATCACCCAGCATCAATTGAAGTTGAGAAACAGAGGAAGAAATGGGATGTCATGATAAATAAATATAGATCGGAGGTGGAAAAAGTTGAAAAAAAGCTGAAAGGTGGACCTGATAAACCAGAAAAAGGAGGAGGTTCTAAAGGGGCTAAATCTAAAAAAAGAAAGCAAAAAGAAATCTTCAAAAAAAAGGCGATAAAGGCAAACAAGATGAAGATTTGGACTGGGTAATAGTAACAACTAATAAACAAGAAATAAATAAATTAATTCAAAATAAAAACTATAACATAGTAATATATTAACGACTAGATAGATTTAAACAATTATCCGAGTTCAATAGACTTATTGCTGTTAAGTTAATAAAAATGTAACCTATAATATTAATAATTTACTACCTCACCAAAACCCTCTATGCTTTTAAGACAACATCTGTACGCATCAGGTAAATTAGCCATAAAGTGGATTGATCTTCAATACATAAAGAATAATTTTGTATATTTTTACCTGACATAAAGAAATAATATTACTCATAAAGGAATAGTAAAAATTATAATACCAAAGTAATCCAACAGAGAGGGTAAAAGTTAATTTACAAAATGGTGATAAATATTAGAAATAATATCTAAATACGTATAATACCAAGGTCGAAACTCTCTCATTTTATTTAATTTAACATTAAATAAATTTGATAACACACACTTCTAACGATTTATAAATTTGTATCATACTAGCTTTAATTACGATTGCCTATTAAAAGGATTTTTACTGCATACATGGAAATTTTTCTTAAGGCCGTCGTAGCATTCGCAGACCGGTTTCTGCTTTTCGCCTTCATCAGTGCGAAATAGGTATATATACAACGACATCAGAATCACTATGTGTGCTGGCAAATTTATTTAATCTTTTATTAAATAAATTGAGAGTCGACTTTGGTATCCATTTGGGTATTATTTCTAGTATTTTTTACTATTTTGTAAATTAACTTTTACCCTCTCTGTTGGAGTATTTTGGTATTATATATTTTTTTACATCTTCATGAGTTGTTACTTATCAGGTGTTTTGTGGGTTTCTTTTCCACCGCATTTGAGTTTTGCTGAATTAATAGTCCGTTTATTGAGAGTTTCGCATATAATATATCTATATGTACAGTGTGGAAATTAAGTAAGGCATAAATTCAGTAATTCCGTTGATATTATTTTTTTGGAAAAACTCTCGAAGGGGTATAGCGATTTTAACTTTAGCAAATATTTTCAGTCTATTTTCAGTTTCTTATGTCATTTATTTTAGATATGACGTCATCGACTTTTTTTTTTAAATGACAGCTTATATTTTTTATTATTGATTTTGGTAGTAGTTTTTATTCCGGTTCCGACCATATATAATTTTCAATATGTTCTTATTTGAAAAAAGTCGAGAAAAACAGTCTTAAAGTTCAAATAATAAAAATTCATTAAACTGGGTAAATTTATCTAGTTGTCGGTGTATAACATTAGTTCGATTTTTCAACTATTTGTATAATTTCAAAATAATATGCCATCGATAACTTTCCGTTAAACTTAGGCGACTAGATAAATTTTCCCAATTTAATGAATTTTTGTTATTTGAATTTTAACTAATTTTTTAATTTTAGTAATCATTTAGATAAAATTCACTGTAAGAATCCGACCTCTCCGTATACCTAACATCTAGGGTGAGAAGCTCCAAGGGGGCGGCGCCCCCTGCCCCTCTAAATCCGCCACGGTATCTCAGGTTAACTATGAAGCGTGTTGTTATGTTCCACCCTGAATAATTTACTGGTTTACAATCAAAATTTTGACAAAATATAAAACTACGAATTATTTACAGTTCACAGCTTACTACAGTAATTTTAAATGAATCACTTCAAGGTTCCAGCAGTGCATGTTATTTTATTTTCATTTAACCTGTTAAAACTGGATGAACAATATTCTAATTTTTAGATTCAACTACTTCCGGTTTGGATCGTGAAGGAAATTTTCGGATATTTGGACCAGAAAACTTTAAAAAATTTGAAAAAGACTAACAGCTACTATGCGTATGTTGTCCAAGATCTGTTAAAAGAAATGAAGATGAGAAAAAAGATGAACACAGCTATAGCGAAAATGCAGGTACCTACTAAATATCGCATAATGTGCCGATAATACTAAAGTTTAAAAAATGTATAGGCGCAAATTGATCCCGTTAAACTAAAAGAAGCCATGACGATGAAAAACATTGAAGAGAGAGGCTTGAAATTACCTAAACATATTAATAATGAAAGAGGTGCAACTTCAGTCAAATTGATACCAAAGAAATTAGAAACATTCATGGAGCATTCATTACTTACAAAAGCTGCAAAAGAGGTAATGCACACACTATTCTTATGGTGTAAAGACACTTTGGTTTTGAACAAGCTAAATTGTTCAACAAGTTATGAAATCGAGTCTAGTATCTTAAAACTTGGAGAGCATAATTATGTGATTAATACTTTTTAAAAAGAACAGATACAATTCTTAACGAAATTTAATCATATCAGAGAATAAATTGTATCTTTATTATGTAAAGAGAGGACTGTAAAGGTGCATTTAAATTAGAGCGAACAGAAGAGAACGAACGAAGTCGTTCGGTCTCTGCGCATTTTTATTGCACGAACATTCGTATTCGTCGATGATCCGTCTGCAAAATTAATCATGTCGGATACAGATCATGATATAATAATTTGCGCTGCTGGTTTTTTAGTTATGACGAGACTTTCCTGAAAAAAAAAGAAAAAGAAGAGAGCATGGTCTAATTTGTTGAAAAAAAAAGAAACAAAAGGGGGTGTGAAGCTTTGTTAAAGAATTTAATAAATGATAATTTGGGCCAAATAACAAATTTCTCTAGAATGTCTATGGCAGAATTTGAATTTTTGTTTAATTTGATTGGACCTATTATTTCAGAAAAAAAGATCCAAGTTTTAAAAAAGCAATTACTAATTCCTTCCAAGGTGATTCCTATGTACTCGATCCGATTCTGTTCCACCCATGTCATAATTATATTTAAATAGTATTTTCTTACAAGTAAAAGTCATTACATTGCATTTGCATTTGTTGAAACTTAATTTATTGTTAACAGACCACAGATATATTTTATTTATATCAGACTGCAACTTATGACTATCATTCACATTATCTACTCTGGAAAAGATTTTCAAATCATCTGCAAACAGCAAATTAGATGATGTATCTAGTTCATCTGTTATGCTATTTATGAACAGGAATAGGAACAGTAATGGACCAAGGTTGGAGCCCTGAGGAACCCCAGATGTCACAACAAATGACTCTGACATATGACCGCGAATGAACACCTGCTGAACTCTGTTTTGTAAATATGAGGATATAAAAATTCAACTAAGTTGTCATGAAAACCAAATTCTCTGTGAAGCTTGTCTAAAAGGAGGCTGTATGAGACCGTGTCGAATGTTTTTGTTAGATCCGTATATATAACATCTGCTTGACTCCGATTGTCCATTGTATATCAGAAATAAATTGTGTTATATTACTTAAATTACTGACAGTTGACCTGTATTTCATGAATCCGTGTTGATGTTCAGAGATGCTTCTTGATACTGACATATAGACTCCTTATAAATGACTAATTCGAGTATTTTAGCTGGTACGGATAGTATAACAATCGGTCTATAATTCTTGATGTCCGTTTTGTCACCTTTTTTGAAAACAGGGCATACTCTTGCCATTTTCCAAAGTTCTGGGAATCTATTAGTTCTTAAACTCAGGTTGAACAGAAACTTCAACGGATACAAAAAAATGTCCACGTAACCTTTGACTATGAAGGAAGGTAATTAGTCTGGCCCAATAGCTTTGTTCACTTTAAAATTTCTAATAGCTTCCCGTATGTTCTCAGAGTCAACGGACTGTATAGAAATCTGGCTTGCATATACTTTATTTACCTTAGCCTACCATCCATACCATCTATGTCCACGCTGTTTATACTTCTAAAATTTGAGGCAAAAGCATTTGCAATAGATTTCCCATCAGAATATTTTGTTCCATTCAAATGCATTTTACTAGGAACCTGAACAGCACCTTTTCTGCCATTTATGTATTGCCAGAAGGATTTGGAATCCGTACAGATATCTTGCTGAATTCTGTTTAGATATAGTGTATAAGCAATATCAATGTCTGCTTTTGCTTTAGTTAATATATTGTAATTTTAATTCATCATTGTTCGTTTTTTTTGGTTTTAATTCTAATCTTATCCTTCCTCTTTATATCACTAATTATTTGTTTGTTGAACCATGATGGATATCTGGCATTTCTTTTAGTTTTGGGTACACAGGTATCAAAAATTTGAAGAATTGTACAGTGATAACCATAACTTAGCAATTCAATAAGAGATCCCATTAGATTGATTCAGCATTCTAAGTGATATTGATTGTAAAGTCTGGATACAATTCACGTTATCCAATAACCATCTACAAAAATCCATGTAGTCCATTTCTATGCACCGACTTGTGAGACAAATCTGATTGTGCAGCAATTTGTCGAGTGCTCAGAGAAGGATGCCTACAAGATTTTTTTCTTCATCTTGAATAGTATACCTATGGGCATCCCACACTTCTTTTCCGTGGATTTAAATCTCCGGTCTCAAGAAGCCTATGTCTTACATGTAAAATAACTTTATGATCTTGGTGACGATGGTGGGGAAATGGTTCTGTATAAAAAACCGCACTGGCTCTAGCACTATCATTATAAGCTCCAAGTGATTTCAATTTATCAACATATATATTAGAATAATATCTATTTTAATTAAATTAAAGCTAAGTTCTAAATTAAATGCCAGAGTTATTAACTCACCCTTATAAACCCAGATTTGGCGGATGATATATGACTTATAATACACCCTGTCTGTTTTGTTTTTTAGACTGGAGAAGAATATTTTCCTAATAAACTTGTAACATTCCCAAGAATAATTAAAGACGATATGTTGTTATACAGATATCTACCTTGCTTTTTAAAAGACATAAACCTTGCGCTGGGCGCTCGTGATGTAGAAGAACAATCATTTATTACTTATTCCTTATCTAGCCAAGACAGTAGTTTGGTTATCAGCGTCGATGAAGAAACATTAAGTGACTGGTGATTTCTTTTAAATATATATTGTCCACTATAAAAAACCTTTGTTTCTTTTTCGCTTTGAATTCTGGAAAAATATAGGCATAGTAGTACCTAAATGAAAAATAATAATATTAATAATAATATACGTCTTTATTAATGAAATACTAGATTACATTTCATTAGAGGCGAAGTTTGTAGTCCAATGACTACACTCTTCTACTTAATCCCCTACCTTTTAAGATTCTACAATATGTTATATATTTTTTTACAATTTCTTGTAATTAACATAAATACATGTATATACTATATTATATATGAATAGTGGTGAGAGGTATGAAACTTCTCATATGGTCTGAATGCTACTATCCGACCGACATCCTAGATGTCTCTGTGGCGGATAGCGACTTGCATCACAGCAAGTACCGAGAGCGGCGACCCCTAGCCCAGGTGGACTAAACTAATGTGATTAAATATGATTTGAAAGAAACAACTACTCAGCGGGCAAATACCCCGACCTGCATTGAATTACACCTTCAAATCATGATAGATGGAAAGCCAATATCATTTGTCAATTCCTAACCAGACATAGATCGATTTCGAACTTATTTGTTCTCTTCAGTACAATTATATTATATATATATATATATATATATATATATATATATATATATATATATATATATATATATATATATATATATATATATATATATATATATATATATATGTTCAAAATACCTCCCATTCATTTCAATGTAGCTTCTCACTCGCCTTTTCATAGATCTCCTTACATTTCTAAAAATGCAAGGTTTATTTTTTGTGAGTTCGCATCCATCTATCACCCTCTGCTCCAATTCTTGAACATTTTGGACTGGGACTGCATAAACCAAAGATTTTAAATAGCCCCATATGAAGTAGTCAAGTGAATTTAAATCCGGAGAACGAAGAGGCCAAGCTACAGGGTCACCTCGCCTTATCCATCGTTCATGGTAAGCATCATTTAAATGTGCCCTAACGTTCAAACTAAAATGTGCCGGTGCCCCATCGTGCATAAAATACATATTATACATAAAATAGTATGCCACATCGGCGAGCAAATTATCTGAAATATTTTCCAGATCTAAATAATTTTGACCGTTCAAACGATTTGGCAAAACATAGGGTTCTACCAAATGGTCACCAATTATCCCCACCTAAACATTGATGGAAAATCCATCTTGATGCCTCGATTCAATAATTTGATATGACTTCAGTCAGTCCACACATCAGAACTGTGGAAATTGACTATTCCATCCCTAGTGAAACCGGCTTCATAGGTGAAAAGCATTCTGGTTAAAAAATTAGGGTCCTCGTGCCAGTTTCGCCTAAACCATTGACAAAAATTCATCCTGAGCTGAAAATCCTCAGGTTTTAATGTCTGGACTCTCTGTAGGTGGTAACGATAAAACAACTGTTCATTAAGAATTTCCCAAACACAGCTTTTCGGAATGCTCTCTCGCATTAGCTGCTACTAATTCTAGGACCCTTTCCTCTACTTCTACGGTACGAGTGGTACGATGTGTCCCAGAGTTACTTGAATTCTTTTTGAAAGTACCTCTTTCACAAAGTCTGAGATATAAACTGGTGAAAGTTTTGTCACAGGGAATCTTTCAACCTTATTAAATGATTCTTCATAAAGCCTACACGTTCTGGAAGAGTTCCTGTTGGCCTTGCCATACATGAAATGTATATTCGCCATTTCTTCAAAAGAATAGTCTCCCATTTTACAGTGTACAATTACAACATGACAGGTTGAAATATGCCAACTTTGATTTTTTGAGAGCCCAATTGATCAATCGCCCTTTTCACATCGAACTTTTCAATCGGGTTTTAAAGAAAACTATACGTGCTACGACTTTTTACTTTTTACATTTTATTTAAAAATTTGTCTGGGAAATCATATTTAAAGTAAAAAATGGAACATATTTCAAAGAAAAAAATTATGGGCATTTTAATTACGAACGTAAGCCTCTGATTGTTGCCTCCCGTTTTTTTAGCACCAAACGTTTTTCATGATAAAATTACCACATAATTATTTTTCGCACAAAATAAAATTATAAGTAGATGTTTTTTGTGAATTGGGTTTTGTTATGTTTTTTACAAATCGAAATTATTTTGCTAAGATCCTCGTTAATATTTTTAGATACTAACTCATATTCTTGGGAATTAAGTTTTATGTAGATAAGTTGACGATCATCTGCATAACAATGAACCTCTGAAAACTAAGTAACATTATAACACTGTGAAACTTCAGATGACACTAGATCAGAGCACGACATGCCTAGATTTGTACAAACAATTTGATAACGATTCTCCAAATATGAATGAAAAAACAAAAGTGTTGTATCATCTGAACCATAATATTTTAATTTTGACGTCAATAAATTACGATCTACTAAGTTAGAAGCCTTGAAAAAGTCTAACAAAACTAGTTAGTACGTCTCGTCGATCTCTCATCAAGAGTTCTAACTAGTGTATCTTCAATATTTTGCAGTGCTGGACTCGTACTATGCCCACTTCTAAAACCTGACTGATTTTCAGGAAAACATATAATCATTAAAATATTGTTATTTGATTGTGAACAACTCTTTCCAAAATTTTACTTAAAATACATAGCAAACTAATAGGACGTAAATCACCAAATGCTTCTGGACTATTTCCTTTAGATATAGGTACATAGGAATTTTCCATTGCTCTGAAAAAAATCCTCTTTCGAGTAGCAGTTAATAATGTATGTAACATAATTTTTTATGACAAGCATATATAATATCAGCATTTGCAAATTTATTCCATCGTATCCAGAGACACTTGATTTTATTTTGGATCCTATTTCCTCAATTATCTAGGGAGTAACGAGCTGAAAAGTAAATTCTATATTAGCATTAAATTTTTTATTATTGTAAAAGTTTAAGGTTTGTTTATTTACTGGATCAGTATTTTAAAAGCTGTTAAAAAGTAATTATTCAGACTAGTGGGATTTTGCAAATTTTCTGGTAGGTATGTCAATTTTATTTTCTGTTTGAATATTCATAATTTTTAATTTTTTCCATAGTTCATTAATGTCACTTTCTTCTGTAAATTTTATATAAGCAGATTTTTCCGATATAGGTAATTACTTTATTCGTCATACAATTTAGTGGAGTGTCAACCACTTTTCGCCAATAATGTTTAATAAAACATTATTTTTCTTACATCTGTCCTAACCCTCACTCCTAGGTATGCTAAATGTGCCTAGACAAGCTAACCAATGAGCTACAGTTCCAGATTAAGGTAAATTATCTAAACTAATTCTCTACGTTATAGGTAGTTTTCTTATTCGACCGAAATCCGCACATTCATATATAAAATTAGTCCTCACAGAGAACATAAAAATGTCAACTCACTTTTTCTAAGCCTACTAGTTTTCGAGTAATAATATTTAACTTTTGATTTTATTATGGGCGCCATAATGGATTTTAATATATTCAAAAAGAGGAAAATATTATAAATATGTTAAGATATAGTATTTTGTTCTAACAAAAAAAAAATCGGCGGAGACATTTTTAACAAATAATTTATTAAAAAAGACCGAATTTATTCTGATATTTCACTTTTCTGAGCCTCCCGCTATGTGTTAAGTGCACATAATGATGCAAAATATGTAATATTTATGTTTATTGCTTACTAAATTTAACTGTTTACTTAATTACTGTGTTTCTTAAATATTTATAGTAACATTTTATTATGTTAGCATATTACTTCACACAGACAATCATTACGCAACCAAATATCTAAGATATTTATTTTAAAAATATGTGGTAGAAATACCGTTAGCTTTAACTTAGAAATGAAACCAATTGTAAAAAAAACTAACAGTTTATTAATATTCTATATATACATATATCAACAAATGCTAAAAACTAAAAAGGTAAAGAGTATGTAAGTTAAAATTTACAATAGTTGAGCAGTTCTATGAACACTATTACTGTTAACTGATAAAAATGGAATGCATTTACAATCTTACTTACTACAAAACAACTACTACAAATAAATGCAGACCAGTAAAATTAAGCCATATTTAAGAAGACTTAATGAGGGCTACCGATTTTAGGCTAACCAGTTGGCGCCACTGGCGAGTAAGGTAGCTGTCAAAAGTAATTGTTAGGCGCGGAACAAGTTCATCGTGTTTTATTATAATTATTTCGTACACCAGTAAATAAAAAAACCTGTCAATTATGCCTCAGTGAGCGTTGTGCAGTTCCATTTTGTTCGGAAACAAAAGCGGACATGTTTCCGAAAGAAAAAACGTCTAAAACAGTTGGTAGTGATTCGCAAGGATAACTTTACTCCTTCAAAACATTCGTGTTTGTAAGAAACATTTTAATCCTGACTATTATGTGGAGCCTATTACTGAAAATCGTAAGTAATAGTGCACATTCGTTGTTTTCATCATGCTCATGCTTGATATAACCTAACTTTAATGAAATAAGACACCTCTGACAGGTACAATAATTTCCCTACTAGCAAGTAAATTACTACTTTCACCTGCTGTCATCATTGTGCTAAATGTTTTTGAGCTAATTTTTATAAAAATCAATAAAAATCCGCGTTAAAAAGCCATAGTAAACATTACGTTCAATGACATGGACCTCACCCTACACTAGCGCCTCTCGTGGTGAATTCTAGCGCGGTAGCCCTCATTGACTAAACTAAAAACGTACCTGTTGTAAGATTCTCATCGACTGAGTTGAGATACATCCGTCATTACAACCAAAAATTAGACCAAACCTTACTAATAGGCAGTTGTTCGGAAATAAGTTGAAAACGGTAGCTCTAATGAAAAAAAAAGCATTCACTAGCCGACAAACACTAAAGTTGAGAAATTTTAGGAGGTTGACCTCACCCGCTTACGATAACGAAACTCAAATAGGCAACGATTGGCAACGACTAGCATTTTAAGGGGGATGCCCATGTTTGTGGTTTGGTTCTTGTTTTAAGGTAGGATAAAAATTGTGTCGTTATGTGATTTTATACAAATAGAAATTAAAATTAAAGGCCATGTTCTTTATAGAATAATTATATGAGTTTGGACCTAAAATATCTACAAACAATTTGCTGTCTTTTATATAATATTTTCAAGTATTATTCGTAAATGCTTTGCAACTTTGCTGTGTAATGATGCAACTAAGAGCTTGAAAGAGTTTTTGGTAAGAAAAATTTTATAAAAACAGATTTTCGGCAGAAACAGTACAACACAAAAATGTGTAAGTACATTATCACATAGTAATTAAATGCTTTCGTTTTAAATCGTTTTTTAGGGACAGAACTACCGTTTGCAGTTATTTCAAGGCATACCAGACATATAAATCGATTGCTATATTTTGTTGATTGCGGAGTTGGCTCATTTGAATCGATGGAGAATTTAAGTTTACTTTGTACTTAAAAACAAAAGTTAGTTAATATTTTATTACAAGTAATATGTTAATTTGACTGGTCTAAACAATAAATAAATACTAAAAAGTAGAGTTACCAAATCGCGCTGTCAATCATGAGCGTAAGCTAAATAAATGTATACAGTATTGGAAAATATTTAATTAAAAGGCCTGCTTTAGGTGTGCGCATAATGGATAAAAATAGCAAAGTCATGTAAGGTAAACAAAGAGATTTATACATCGCTATTGCCTTTTTTGTACGTTGTGTTTGCGACGGCACGCCTCATCGTACCCCTTCCTTTTCTATACTCAGTATATTGATTGTAGATATAACGCCTCGATGATTCAATTGCTTGTGCAAACCTACTGCAAATTATGCACAAGCTATTTATGTGCTAATGACGTCCGCACAACATACAAAAAGGGAATTGTGATGTATGTTTTTCTGTCACATACGAATTTGCTATTTTGATCCATTATGCAACTATATGTAAACAGGGCATACCAATTACTGGTAATTTAAACAGTGTGGATGGGCTCAACTATATATTTGCAACGATTATTCTACATCTATAGATGTTATATTCGCAAAGGAAAATTACTGTTCAAATTCATTTATGGTCGAAATACTTTGCATATGAAATGCAGTGTTTAACCAAGTTCCCTAGCATGTAGAATAGATTTAGAAAAGGAACACTTGCATAACTGTTGAAATCATGTCTACAATACAATGCAGAGCATGGAGTGTACAAGTGATATGTATCACATTTTGATATGTACATTTTGAGCGACCGACTTGAGCATTAAAACATTAATAGTTGGCCTTGAAATTTATTTAACGTGTCCGTTAGTGTCTTGCAGCAACGTTTTACTGGATAATAAAAAGATAGCCGATGATCCATTCAGAGTCAAACTGCGTACCAAAACGTTACCTACACTGTATTTCTTGGAATTAGTAGTCTCGTCGATAGTTACCTATAATTATTTATCGCAAATTTCTTCTTTAATACTGTTTTCAATTTTGTTCTCACTGATTAAAATATTTTCAAGTAGCAATATATTAATTAATTTAATACCAGTACTGGCCATTTCAGAAACAACTTGGTGAAACATCTTGTATGTGAATTTTACTTAAACATAATACATTTGTAGAGAGAATAATGTAAAATATATGGTCGAAATACTTTGCATAATGAAATGCAGTGTTTGACCAAGTTCCCCAGCATGTAGAATAGATTTAGAAAAGGTACATTTGCATAACTGTTGAAATCATGTCTACAATACGATGCAAAGCATGGAGTGTACAAGTGATATGTATCACATTTTGATATGTACATTTTGAGCGACCGACTTAGCATTAAAACATTAATAGTTGGCTTTTAAATTTGTTTAACATGTCCGTTAGTGCCTTGCAGCAACGTTTTACTGGATAATAAAAAGATAGCCGATGGTCCATTCTGAGTCAAACTACGTACCAAAACGTTACCTACACTGTGTTTCTTGGAATTAGTAGTCGCGTCGATAGTCACCTATAATTATTTATTGCGAATTTCTTCTTTAATACTGTTTTCAATTTTGTTCTCACTGATTAAAATATTGTCAAGTAGCAATATATTAATTAATTTAATACCAGTATTGGCCATTTCAGAAACAACTTGGTGAAACATCCTGTATATGAATTTTACTTAAACATAATACATTTGTAGAGAGAATAATGTAAAATATATAATTCATAGTTTCAAAATTCAGCATTAATTATTCAACGACTCAAGCAATGACCTGAATAGCTACTGTCAAATGCTGACTAAGGGATACATATAATAAAAAAATATAGAAATAGTGAATGGAAGAATGTTAAGAAAAATATGTGGCAGTTAGTTGATTCTTGGGGCTGCTCCAATGTAGAGCGCAACAAGCACATCTCCCTCCAAGGCAAGTTGGTCTGGTAGGTTCTATTCTTGTTATTGTTTCGAAGGTGTTTTGAATTTTTTCTAAGTATGACTTTTGGCATTCGTTAATAAATTTTGTAGTGAAATCTCTAATCCACTGATTTATTACTTGTTCACTATTCAATTATTATATCTCTAAAGTATTACAATAAGTAGAAAACATCACATAAGCCAAGTGAGTTTTATATTTGATGGCTAACCCCATCATTTCAAATAAAAAACATATCCCATTATTCAATTATTATCAATTAAATCAAATATAAAAATGGCCTAAGGTACTTAAATTTCCCTATTTTGTCTATAAGTTGCACTGGCTTTGTGTCGCTTACGATCTGCTAAATGGTGAAAGACAAATATTACGGTAAACCAAACATACGATATTTTCATCGAACGGAAATCGCGAAATATACGTTTGAATACGATTAACATACGTTGGATGCCTATGCAACATTTGACATTAAATACGAAAATCGTAAGCCTACCTTGTACAGAATATAAACTTACAGTGTTGCACTGACCAGATCTGTCAAGCGTCGTGTTAAGTGTTCGGTTTATTCACGCCCTCGACCTGAGCCCTATCCGACGCTCCGGAATGGTAGCGCGATTTGGTAACTCTACTAAAATCTTTGGTTCTCCTTGTTTCCCTATCTATTAACTTATATATATGATAATTGCTTTTACAATTCCATCTCAATTTTATTGTCAACTAAAACTTTAATTTGCGTCAAATGGAAATAGTATTTAAGATTAGGAATCTCTATTGATGAATTAATAATATAAATTTATCGTGGATTAAAATTCGATAATTATTTGAACAAGCTCTACATGCATGGGCGTCGCTTCAAAAATTTTAAGGGGGTAGCAAATTTTGTTAGAATAATTTAGAATCTGTATATGAATAAGCAAAAAATTTAACAAAATTTATTTGAGAATGATATTTAGCATTGTAATTGATTGGTTTTCATTATAGGCCAAAAGACAGAGGGACGGCCGCTCCTCGGTTCCCCTTGGAGACGCCCATGTCTACATGATTTTTCCCGTCTTTCTTTTTGAACTTTTATGTACGTATTGACATTATCAACAACATTTTCCGATCAAACGAAATAAGGGACAGTGTGGCTAGAAAATTATTCTGAAAGATTTGTACTTGTGATTTGTATTTGTACAAGGTGAACGATATAAGTCAAAGTGGTACCTTCAGGCCTATCTAATATTGGAAAAGGATAGAAATTCCAAAACGACTAAAGTATCATTTTTTTAAACGAATTTAAATATGCAATTAGAAAAACAGTTGAATATCAAATAGCAAATATATAGCGAAATAACTTATTTTTTTATCTGAAATGAAATGTTTCGGAGTTGTTAGTGATTATATAAACTCAGATTTTACTTCCCACTTCTGGTTGGGCTAGAAGTGACGATTAATATTCCATTATTTTCGGCCATCTTGTATACTTTGTCTTTGATTTATGGTATCTTATGGAAAAAGAATAGAAATTCAAAGTGGCTGAAAATCTAAGAAAATTGATACTTATTTTTTAATTAATACCTATAGAAAAAGTGAAAAATATTGGTGTTTTCAAAATTAGGTGAGAACTTTAAATAATGTAATTTTAGGTGCCTATATAGTAGAGGAGAAAACAATATTTATTGTAAATTGTCTGTGGTGTTTGAGGAAAGGCAGGATAGACCAAATATCAAAAAAAAACTTTTATTTTTAGCAAATATTAATTAAAACAGTACCTATTAATTTTCTTCGATATTCACCTAATTTAAGTTTATAGATTTTTTTTATAAGCTTACTTCTTAAATCAAAAGGAATAATCTTGCTTATCTATCGTATATAGTGGCCGAAAACAGAACATTAAACGTGAAACTAAGCCGAGTATATAACTAGCAACTTTCATTTCCCATATAAAAAGATACAGTTTTTTTGCCACACTCGACAATTAAGCCCAGCATATCGCCACATCCGCTTAAATTATCCATCTTGAACTTAGAAGGCTGTGGAGCTGAATATGCTCAAAAGCGGTAGTTAAAAAATCCATAGAGAAATAATTTGGGGTTGTTGGTAACACGTACAGTCCATAAAAGCCAGTTTTACAGGGTAAAAAGTGACAGGCAAAAATTTCGACAAAACTATATATACAGGGTGATCATTTTATGTGCCTTTCTTGATTTCTCACCTACGAAAGAAACTCCAAAACTATACTTACGTATTTTTTTTCTAAGGACTCTGAATTCGAAAAAGAAAATACAAAAATTACACTCGGTAATGCGGAAATACATGTGACATTCCACTGATTATAAATGCATATCACCTAAATATTTTCCACTGTCGGTTTAACCGGATATTACTTTTTTATTTTAAGTGATACACCCTGTATATTTAGCTCAGTTTTTCGAAAATACTTCTTTTATTTGATATTCAATTATTGGTTTTTACTGTTCGAATTCGGATTACTCACAAAAAAAGACGTACGTATAGTCTTGGAATTTTTCTCCTAGGTACAAAATTAAGCAATGAAATCTAGTGAGGCACTTAAAATGAACACCCTGTATATAAAAATTTAAAAAATGTAGAGCTTCTTTGACCCGCAAGAGAAATATTTATATTTTCGGGTACCGGAAAATCATTACGGATTTTCTATACACAATTTTCATTATTACTTGAGAACTGATATGTACACAATTTTCATTATTATTTGAGAACTGATATGTACAATCATCACCGTAAATCATGTTTTTGTACATTATTATTTGAGAATGTACAATCATCACCGTAAATCATGTTTTTGTATTTATTAATTAACATCCTATTTTATCTAAAAACGAGGTAAAGGAAAACTTCTCTTCCACGACATCTAAGCTTAATTAATGGACTAGGTCGGTCCTTTGTACTTACTACAGTCTAATTAATAACAGAAACTGAAACATTTGGCAACACCTGACATTCAGTTCTTAATACGGTTTGAGTTCATTGAGCAAATGCAATGTCGGTGCTATTTTTCGAACGTTTCTTATAGGTTATACAAATATTACTGTTACAAAAGACTAAAAATATTCATCACATTCTTCAACAACTTTGGGACAATATTTTTTGGCATATAAAAGATATGGTACCTCGGATGATAATGGTATTCTTGAGCGTTCACTTTGTTTGTTCCATACGTGTATAATATAACTGTCCTTTGATAAATTAAACACAGTTCCTGTAGATGATTCGTCGAAATACATGGTCCAATTCCACCAAGGAATTGCGTAAAATTTGTCCCTGGGGTACACCGTGAAACCCCGACAATCTTTGTTCAACATATCTTTGGCTTCTTTTACTCCGCATATGGATTTTAATAATCTGAAATTAAACAAAACCTGATATTAAACAAATTAATTACTAGAATTAGAAAATTTGGATAGAACAGAATAGAATATTTTATTATTTCCATTAGACCAGTAAAAAATATGCTATAGGAAACGTCAATATTGTTGTATATAGTAAAATAATTATATACACATACACAGTAAAATGTAAACAAACATATTAAATATACAGGGTGTCCCAACCAAAAGTAGGCAACCTGAATAACTTTGGAGATAAAAATTTGTTGAAAAATTGGTGAAACACGTCGACCTTGTTTCCAAGGGGGACATATTTTAATGTAATACTTGTATACCTATCATCATCCCTCTACCCTACACGGCCACCCTCTCAAAAAAAACAAATGGCAAAGGGGGTTCAGTGATACATCTTTCGAAAGGCCTTTCAATTCCCTACATAACTGTGTATTTTTTTTTAACTTTTATCGATTCGTTCTTAAGGAAAATAATTTTATTTTTGATGATTACACAATCGAAATCGTTTAAAAAAATCTAAAATACACGGCACTGTGTATTGGAATTTATAAAAAAAAATACATTTTTTAGTGCTCTCAAATCAACACGAGTTTTTTTGACAAAAAAACACTTTCCTTGTCCGTTTAGTTTTAGAATAATAAAAGACTCATAAGTATTTGATACTCCTTGAACATTAATTTGTTCACAACCAATTTTAAATCGAGATACATTTTACCAGAGTGAGTTCTCAAAATGGTTTATACCCTTCAGGAGAGAATAGAAATTGTCAGCATTTATTTTAAAAAAAGATAATTGTGCTAGAGCTACGGAGCACATATTCAATAGAAATCACCCAGATAGAACGGTTGGTTCTCAGTATGTTTTACAATTATTGACAAAATTTATGGAAACAGGTTCCGTAGGAAACAAAAAGCATGAACCTCAACGACCATTAGGAATGAAGCAGTCGAAGTGGTAGTTCTGGGTCATTTGTAGATGGATAATACTCAATCGATCAGCAAAGTAACTGAGGCTTCCGGTGTATCACGAAGCAGTGTTCATAGAATTGTAAATGCCCACAAATTTCATCCATATAAATTTAAATTGATACACGAATTAAACGAAGATGATCCCGATTGTCGGCTTGAATTCTGTGAGATTTTTAGTGAACAATTAAACGGTAATGCCAATCTACTGTACAATACGTGTTTTTCTGATGAATAGACATTTCAGTTAAATTGAGAGGTAAACAGGCACAATTTTAGGTATTGGAGTGAAACCAATCCACATTTGTTCATGGAAACTCATACAGAAAGGCCTCAGAAGTAAAATGTTTGGGCTGGAATCTTAGGGGATTGCATTGTCGGGCCGTTTTTTTATTCCTGACAATTTAAATGGCGAAAGGTACCTCGATCTGTTAGAAAATAACATCGACCCAATGATTACCCAAATCCACGAAGAAGACGATAATCTTTTAGAGGGCGAACTGTTTTTTCACCAGGATAGGGCACCCCCACATTTTGCTTTAGCAGTCTGTCAATTTTTGGATAATCGGTTTCCTGAGCGATGAATTGGAAGGAGAGGTCCTATGGAGTGGCCCACTAGGTCACCCGATTTAACTCCCTTGGATTTCTTTCTGTGGGGACATTTGAAATCGACGAAATTTGCAATAAAATCCGCATCTCTGGAAGAGTTACGTGAAAGAATTGTTCGAGAATGCTGTTTATTGACTCCAGATGTGTTCAGAAATGTTCGTACAGAATTTCAGGACAGATTTTACTACTGTATGGAAGTCGGTGGGGATCATTTTGAACAATACATACGATAATTTAAACTGCTTCTTTTATGTTTATTTCCCGAACCTAAAATAATGAAACAATTATTTCTGAAGAACGAATTGATAAAAGTTTTAAAAAAATACACAGTTATGTAGAGAATTGAAAGACCTTTCAAAAGATGTATCACCTGACCCCCTTTGCCATTTGCATTTTTTTGAGGGGGTAGCCGCGTAGGGTAGAGGGATGATGATAGGTGTACAAGTATTACATTAAAATATGTCTCCCTTGGAAACAAGGTCAACGTGTTTCACCAATTTTTCAAAAAAAAAATTATCTCCAAAGTTATTCAGTTATTTTGTGCTACAAAAACGTCATGTACACTGAAGGAGCCTCCCCATATAGTAATATCATACGTCATCCCAGTGACGGACTTTGAAACTTAATACTATATTACGAAAATCGTGTAATATAATAGTAATAAATTAAACTGTAATTTTTGACAGTGTACTTGAACATTAATTAAATTAATTAATTAGTTTTTAGATGTAAAACCGGCACAGACGTGCGGTCGTCAACCGCCGAGAATTATATTGGCACCGATGAGAGGCCGAGAATTATATTATGTATGTATGTAGTGTCGAGGGCGAATGTCGTTTGCGTCTCTACTTGTATGACCTTCTATTTAATTTACATCTTTGCTCTATGCAGTTTGTAATTTGGTCGGTTCGAATACACTCTAGCTAGCAATCTGTTGTGTGTACGGCGAGTATTAAGACATTTTTTATTTATTCGATATTCTCCAATAGTGCTTTAGTGGACGTAAAAAATTGTGAAGCAGTCCGCGTGTTCGGACTGAGTTTAATTTAAATAGCTTCACTAATAAGGAGAATATAAGAAAAATTCGATATTTTTGGGAAACTTTAAAACGAAGAATTTTTGGACACCTGTTTATATGAATTTTTTTTCATAAAACGGTTAAGGAATACCACCTTCAAATATTTTAACGTACTTAAGTTACACTCTTAAGTATTTTGGGTTAATTTTCTATAAGAAATATATAAACTGACCTTGTTATGACTCCTGGTCCATTCCAACCCCAGTCGTGCCCATTAAAATGATCCCTAAGGTCATCAAGGCATGTTCTGGCTAAATGATGGCCGATACCTGTAGGGGCAAAACTCATAACTCCAGCAGCCACATTTTCCTCCGATTCCGATCCAGAAAAATTTGGTGGTAGATTTTCCAGACTTTTTATCACAATCACATCCAGGTCGAGGTAAATGCCTCCGTATTTCCATAATGTCAAATATCTTGTAAAATAGAAGATATTATTGTTAAGAGAGGAAAACTGTTTATGAGTTGTTTACGTACATACATGATACAATATGGTATGCTAATCCAGCGACCGAATTTCGTTCACTTCTACGCATGACGTAAGTGAAGAGGATAATTTGGCGCGAAATTTAAATTAGTGAAATTGTGAGATTGTCATTGTTTTAGTGTTAAGTAATTATCGGTGCTGTTAAGACAACTATTGTGTATCTTAAAGATGCAAAATTGTGCTGTATCTGGTTGTGAAACTATAATCGGATAACCAAAAGAACTGATATAAGGGTATTTTCATTTTTCTAAAAACGAAGATCTTGTGAAACTGGATTGTGTATGATATTATTTACAGGCAGTTTGAATTTTACTTATGATTAAGATCGATTATTAAAAAAATAAATAATATGCCGATTCGAGTGTATAAATCGATACTACCAGGTCATAATTGGAATGCGGTATTAAATGATAACATATTGGGACTAACCTCTGATAACGGTTATACTTTGGGGTACCTAGTAAGTTGAAGTTGAAAAAACACATATTCGGAGGTTATAAACGGCAGATAGGTTATGTCCTCGACTGATTGTTTAAAATTGGAAAGTGGTTTGTGCTGTGCGCCCCCGAAAATGGTTATTAAATATTCTATTAATAATACATATGTGAAATTCGAGGACTATTTAGTAATAAATACATTATCCATCCTCCATCAAAGAGTTTTTTCTTTCCATTCTACAATGCTGGTAGATGTCCTTTTCTAAGAATCTATCTATTCATATTTGAAAATAAGGTTGTCCAATAATAACAATAGATAAGCCTATTGTTAGTGACAAAGGCTTAAAATGTGAGATATATTTTTAGATAATCTGAATGAAACAATAAAACTTTACTACCTAAAAATGAAGTCAATGGAGACTAGTGTATGAAAAGACAGAATTCAGGAAAGAGTCAAAAAGGTTGGTAACAATGGCTGGGACAATAAACACATTATTTTTCTTCCACAAATAGTATCCACCCTTAGGTCTCTAACAGCCTATACTATGCATTTGTTTTATTATTGGGAGCGATTTAGTTTTGCTCAAGTCGTTGAAAAAAGTGATGGTTTTACCAATAGACAGGTAGGTCGAAAAACTTTAATTAGCATTCGGTTTCAATTTTTTCAAACAAACAGACAACTTTTACAATAAAACTTAAAATAGTTTCTCTTGATAATGATTTCAAAATAAATTTTACAAGAAAAAACAAATAATTTTTAGAGCTTTTTCGAGGTTAATAGAGACAATGCTGATGCGAAAACTTATGCCAAACATGACTCAGAGATATTGCAGAATGTAATAAAGGACATAAAAAATGGAATCTCCTAGAGGCTGGCTCAAAGAAAATATAGAATTCCGTCCTGTACAGACTTAAAAATCCTCACACAAAAATTCAAAGTGGGCCAACTGTTTTGAAAGAAAAGGTAGGAAATCCAAAATTAAACGTTTAAATATTGTTGCAGAAGGGAATATACACGTTAAATTTTATGGATCTGAGAATGATGTAAAAGCATTTGAGAAATGTGCCTTATTAATGAAACTGTTAAGAAAATATTTTTATATTTTCATCTTTATATTTTAATAAATAAAACGAGTTGTTTATAACATGTTTTTTTTTTGTTTCTACAAATTCCCTCCGGGAATTTATATATTTTTTAATTTTAAATGTCTTTATTTGCCGTTACTTTGGTCAAATAGTGATAAATAAATTCCTGTCTCCATTGACTCCAATCGGTGGGTCAATAGAGAAACAACCAAAAAATAAAAGATACCTATCGCAATTTTCAATCTTTTTAAACATATAATCATTTAATATATCATCGACAAGAAAGTAATTTACTACACTATTTGTTATATTAGGGTGTGTAATTGTGTTTTCTAAATTCAAAACTGATTTTTTTAAACTATCGACCCTATTTTACGGTACCAGGAAAATGTATGTCGTTTTCTGTCAGCATTAGCAGCAAGAAGTTGCAAATCTTCAATTTTCCTCACTACAGCACAATTTCCTGTGGAAATCGCAGCTAAAACGGCTAAAAGATCTCTTCCGTCAAACGTAGATAAATTATGAGGTTATGTTCGCAAGCAAGTTCTGTTGAAATATTTTGATATTTGTACAACACATTTAAAATAAAAATTTATCTATTAAATTCCCTATATTATTTTAAATTATTATTAATTTAGTGTAGAACACTTTAAAGCGATTACGAAACCTCGGTATATCCTCGCTACTGACGTCACGTTTAGGATCGAAAGCCACGCCTCCATGCGTATTGGCATGTCAGTGTATTTGTATCATGAATGTGACATAAGCTTACTTAAATAACGATTACAATTTATTGTATAACGACTGTAAATCGTTTTTTTTTTATTACCAAGTTAGATGGTGAATTTATTTTGTTTTTTGGGATATTATTTTAAAACTTAGTGGACATAAAGTTCTACCTATAACTAAGGTCATTTTAAGAGTGCGAATTCCTCGCGTGAATCAGTAGTTCATCTCCAAACTGGAGACTATCTAATATTTTATAAATGTCATCTAGGCGAGCAAGTTACTCTCTAAAAGTCGTTCAAACGTTAAAAAACGAATGACCAACTAATCGCAATTGGCAGGCTAATTTAATTTTTATTTGATAGTGTACATCAAATGGAAGACTACCATATGTTTTTTATTTTTATTCATTTTTAAAATTGCCCGCCAGAGATATTATAATGCTTTCGATTCTGTAAATTTAAATGACTCAAGTTCAAATTCATCCAAATTCGTTCACCGACAATGGTTATACGTTCGAGTGGTAGTATGTACGATGGTCATCAGCTTAAAGTCATCACCTTCTAAGATGCTCTCTTTTTGGCACACCCCACTACAAATAGTGCTAGAAAGAGAGCATCTCAGGAGCTTGTGACTTTAAGCTGATGACGATGTAAATAATCAAAGGCATTACGTTGCATATTTAGGATATTTTACGTCATTTAATGATGAAACAAGTTACAGTGTGTTAAAATAAAAACATTTTTGTTTCACATATTGTCCAACTTCAGTTGGACCACAAATAAAAGGGTTGTTTCAACAGCAGTCTCGGACCAGTTTGAAACCGTCAGAAATATTCGCCCAATTGCCTCTTAACGCTAGGCTCACTGTATTTACATTAATATGTAACTGGGCAAATATTTCTGACGGTTTCAAACTAGATCGAGACTGCTGTTGAAACAAACCTAAAATATCGGCACTAAAATCTACGGAAGAAGATACATCTTGCAGATGTATCTGGTTTTTTTCATATGATATTTCTACTATATTCGCAGAGATTACAGAACCTCTTCCAAATCCTCAATTATGTTTCCACCATGGTGGCGGATTGTGAGCCTCTTAGCCAACTAATTTTTGGGGCACCTTTGTAATGAAAAAAAATGATAATACCGAAATTTATTTGCAAAGAGAAAGACAGATAAAATAACAAAAATAACAAAAGAACAAGCAGTATACAATAGAAATATACAAGATAGGTGAATTAAATATATTTCGAGCAAGGTGAAGTAATTTTAAATGAAAAATAAACGAATTAATGAAACTAATAACGAATCGAAAATGACCCGCGCTATTTCGACCAACAGTCCAAACACTTTTGAATAATTTAAACATTTTGGTAATGGCAAAATATACACCTTTTAAATTGACATTGTAAAGATCATTGACATTTCTAAAGATCTTGTAATTTATTTATGACACACGCTGCCGTTTTCATTGGGGAAGGTCAAAGGTTCCTTCACCGAACGGTTAAAAAAGTCGATTTTACTAATACAAACTAAGATCAATACATAAATTGTCTTATTCTTTGTAACTGCATATTGCGCTTTTCCTTACCTCAATACGTCACTGGCATGTGATTGGGCATAACCGGAATTTTCTATATAACCTCTTTTGTATAAGTTCTCAACTGGAGTTCCTTTGCTGTATTTTTCAAAATCCACATGCAGAATATTCACATTTTTATAAGTTAGCAAAGCTTTTAAAATCCGATCCGACTCGCTGTTTTCAAAGCAAAAATTTCCAGGGGACACATACAACAAATAAACATCAAAATTGGGGTTCATTTTTGCAGCACTTTCCACCGCACATGCTTGGCGTGGTGTTATTGATATTTTTCCATTATAATAAGAATTGCAAGATGTTTCATGAAAGAAAATCGATTTGCCTTTTCTAGGTTTCACCTCTGATATGTCTGGCAAAGAATTGGTTTTAACCCTATAACAATAAATGCCTGCTTTGGGATACACGTAATGGTAGACTTGAGTGCTAATTTGACTTATTCCAATGTTAGCCACGAACAGTATTCCCAACGTAAAGCATAACAGAAGTATTACAAGTTTTCTGCGATATATGGAAAAGATATGCATCGTTTGGTGTTCTTCACTAACTGGTCTTCATGTTGGTTTTCTTGTTACATTCTTTCCTGGAACTAAAGTAAATCGATTACCTGGTTTTTTTGGCATCAGGGCTTAAGCTACCCCTAACTGTACACCTCTGACAAAATTATAGTTTTTTTTTTGCGGAAAAGTTCCCTTTATATTTAAAAAATCAAAGAGACATTTCTTGTAGAGCAAAAAAATTTGACATAATGTCCCAAGTAATATTTTAAAAATCATGTGGTTGTTCCAAAGTTTTATGAAAGTTTTATTGTGACTTAAAATATTAAATAGTTTTAAAATTGCTGTAATGTAAATATTACCTGGAAGCAAAAAGAGTTTTATAAAAAAAGTTCTATGAATGCCTTCAAGACTTGATTAAAAAACCTATTTGCACTTACAATACTTTAATATATTATTGTGACATAATTCTTTTTAAATATTCCTATTCTATAATACTTATACGTATATTATTATACAGAAAATCGCGCCCAAGAGCCTCATCATAGATTCTATGGGCGCAAAAACAAGATAAAAGTCAAGGATACCAAAATTTTGAAAAAGCCTTAATATTGAACCTATAGTAAGAATATTGCATTACTAATTCAACCAAAAATTGTATTTAATGGGTTGCTCAAAATAATTAAATTATAAATTTAAAATTTAGATAGGACATATGCTCAAGAACATCCCTATTTTGCTTTATGCACTTATGCAATCGTGGTATAAAGTTATTTTCTATTGAGTATCCTCAGAAATGTTTTGTAATGCTCCATAAAAGCGGACAATAACATCATCTTCATCATTTACTTCTATAAAAAAACCCTGTTCTTCAGATATCCCCAGAGCCAAAAATCAATTGAAAGTCACCGCCACCGCGTCCAATCCATCTGTTTCGAAATCATCAGTTTAATACATCTCGAATTTGCAAAAAAAAATGGTCAGGTGCTTCGTCCTGTTGGAAAATAACACAGGTCTACAAAAAAAAATTGTTATAGAGACCTGACCCTACTATTCTTTAGTAAAATTTTCCGCTGAGGCCGAAAATGAAAAAAAAAAATTTATCGTGTGGGTTCCCCCCACACACCCCAATTCCCCGCAAAAATTAAAAAAATGCAAACTGGGTGAAAAAACCTACATATCTTTAGTAGAATTTTCCGCTGAATTCGAAAATAAAAAAAAAATTTATCGTTCTGCAATTATTGTGACGGTTTGTTGCATTAGCTGCATCGATAGCCAAGTTACCCAACTCTGATGCATTACGGTTGCAGGATAAGGACCGGCTGAAACCCGCTTGCACACTTCTAGACCTGCCCCTTCTGGGTTTCCGAAGCCCTGTCGCGTAAGATGTTTCTCCTTTAGCACTCTTCATGATGATTTTTTTCTGAGTGCCAACCCATAGGTGAAACTTGACCCCTCCAAGAGAATATAAATTGAAAATTTGGAACGACCAAAAAGATCAATTAACATCAACTGAAGCTCAAGCTCCAAGGCCACGACAAGGCGTTCACCACCTCGGGGATAACACCTATATTAGTTCTTTGAAACAGATCTTATCATGGAACAGATTGAAATGTGAATGACAGTAAAGGTAAAACTGGACACATTGCATGAGATGAGAAAAATAGTTTCGCCTGTATAAGGTTCAGTTTGAATTTGCCATATCGAGGATAAAATTGAGTTTCACTGTCCGATGTTTTGAAGCCCAATTTGGATTTTTTTAATTTTGAAAGGGGGAATTAGGGTGTGTTGGAGAAACCACATGGTAAAATTTTACCAAAGATAGGTAGGTTTCCTTTCGCCCAGTTTGCATTTTTTTAGTTTTTGGGGAGAATTGGGGTGTGTGGGGGAGGAACCCACACGGTAAAAAAAATTTTTCGTTTTCGGCTTCAGCGGAAAATTTTACTAAAGATAAGTAGGTTTTTTTCGCCCAGTTTGCATTTTTTAATTTTTTGAGGGAATTGGGCTGTGTGGGGGGGAACCCATACGATAATTTTTTTTTCATTTTCGGCTTCAGCGGAAAATTTTACTAAAGATAGGTAGGTTTTTTCGCCCATTTTGCATTTTTTTAATTTTTGGGGGGATTTCAGATGGTGGGGGGCAACCCACACGATAAATTTTTTTTTCATTTTCGGCTTCAGCGGAAAATTTTACTAAAGAATAGTAGGGTCAGGTCTCTATAAGAAACAATTTTTTTTTGTAGACCTATGTAATTTTCGAAAAATTTGAACCATTTAATGTTTTTGGCAGCAAATAGGACCCAATTATTTCATTCCCTAACTGTACGATGTTGTATTTTTTGTTGCTTCTGCACGTATAAGTTTTATACCGATGACACGCATATAACCTTCATATGGATAGTAAACAGACATAGACTGGCACATTTGATTATAACGACAGTGATGTGTTAAGCCAGAGAAATAGTTGTGAGAAATATTTTACAATAATTTTTAACAATTATAAAATTTCAAACTAAAACGTTATACAGTTTTACACATTTTAATTGTGCATAATACTTGTACCTTTTATTTGCCCAATATAAAGATTTTGTTGCAATGATTTTGTTGGAAACGTATTCTAACAAATTAAGGAAATTGAGAGGCAAATTTATTTATTTTTTCTCTTCAGGTAATAGCAACTTAAGCTGAATTTATTGTTAATCGTGCCCTCAAACGACATATTTTATTACCATTCTATTACAGTTACTTTTGACTATTTAAAGAATTTGTACAAATTATGTTATAAAAATTTAGATTTTATAAAAATTTGTGAAATTCTGGGTACAAATTCATTTATTTTGGCTGAACAAAGATAGTAATCTAAGCCTAATTTTATTAATACCGTCCCCCTACAAACTGAATAATTTATTGACATTATTACTGAATAACAGCTTCTTTGAATTAAGTATACATACTGTATAAAATGATTTACACTACAATATCCGCTTCAAGAGTGAAGTTAATAGCACATTACTCGCCAAGATGGGGACTGAAATTGAAATGCGCATGATAAAATCCTGTGCATTGAAACTGTACGTGATTGTACTGACAGCGCGCATCTAAATAAAAAAATGAAGTATTTAGTACCACATACTTCAAAGCGTGCCGACACAACTGGGATATCTGATTCGTATTAAATCTGTGGTACGGCCACATGCCATGAGAATCCAATTAATTTAACTAAAATACTTGGTTGATATCTGATGCGGTAGGTACTTACTAAAAATGTACCGTACCGTAACTGTAGTACTGGTACAAAAGGAGGATTGGAAGGGAAAATACCGGTACCCGAAAATATCGTACCGTATCGCGCATCCCCAGTAGATACAAATGTCGCGTTTTTACAACGTGATCCAAAAAGTTTGAAACAAATTGAAATATTTTTCAGCAATAATTTCTCAAACATTTTATTCATGGTATATGGCTTTAAATTAAATATCTTTTGTAAATTTGTACAGTGTGGAAAAATATTTCTCAAGTTATTACAGAGCCAATGACTCTCGTGAAACAAATTCGACTAAATTTGTAACAAAGTAAACTGTTAAAGATTTTATTTTGGTAGATGTGTTTAATAGAAAACATTTCTCTCAAGAGAATGATAGACATCAATTTAGTTCGTGAGCAAAAAGCAAAAAAGACGAAATTTAATTTTTTTCGAATTGGTCAACCAAATTTTGTATTTAGACAAACTGGAAATTGAAATATTTTTTAAAATAACATTTATCGGTATCGTAAATAACAACAGTAGTTTACTCTTAAGTCAATTTCAAATAATTAGATTTTTTTCGCATAAGCACCCCGGCTAATACAAATTTGTGTAACCACTATTTAATTTGAGGCCATGCATTAACTTTTCCTCAACGATAAAATTTTCTGAGGAATCATTAATGAAAAAGTTTTCCAGTTGTTTTAAGCTTTTTTGAACCACGTTGTATAAATACAAACAATATGCGCTTTCTTGGCAATTAAATCAAATTCCAATGTCGATATATTGCGACAATGCTAACAAAACTAATATTTTTAAATTACATGTTTTTCAGATCACTTGGTCTTTGATTCTATAAAAAGAAACATATTTTTAGTAATCATTGTGAAGAAACGGTCAAACACATTTGCAAAAAAATAATTGTTTCGCCCCTTCTGGATATTTTGGAGGAGACGCCCATGGTTCAAATGAAGTATAGGTGGTGGTGATTAAAAATTAATTTTAAATTACACCACACATTCATGAAACTCTTATTAGTATAAACATTACTGTTTAAAAGATAACTATAAAATAAAATTATTGTCTACAAGTAAAACAGAGTCCTTTTTATTTCAAAATATTTAGCATTTAGCAGACAAAACATCACCAATTAATTAATATTTTGATTTAAAAAACGATGCTGGCAATATTAATAATTTTAAGTAATAAAACAACTTAATTTTTACACTGACCTGCCTTAATTTTCTGTACTTCACATTGAATAATCACGAGAACACTCTCTTCTACATTTTTTAAATTATTTCTAACGACTACTGCGTCAAGAAAAATTAAGGTTATATAAAACTTCGTGCTCGCGTACAGACCATCGTACTAAAACCGTTTTCGTGAGCCTTTACTTGCCCCAGGTTCCATACCCTACTAAAGCTGGAGTGCAGGCAGAGTAATTCATTGTGAACATCAGCTGCGTGCCCTCTGTCCTCTGTCACTTTATCCACGTAGCGTGTGCTGCCCTCGTCGGATTTCTTGCACTTTAATTCTACATATTGATTTTATTGAAAAGAAGCTTTCTGTATAAGGGTGCAGAACTCAAAGTTGCTTTTGTAAGGGTTGTGGGCAGGTATATTGGGGTTACCATTACCTGACAATCGAATCCAAGAAATAACATAGATATTATATACCACCCTATATGTTTGTTTTAAAATGTTTTCTTAACAACCTCTCAAGACACCGACATGTATAATAATAATCATTAAATCATCGCGCCAAGTGCATCAAAGGAAATTACGGAAGCGTGTTGTTCACAGAATAATATTGCAGTCAAGACCATTAGAAATTTCAGATTATGGTTAGATAACGTAGTGTAACAAAACACAGAAAAGGATGTCAGTTATCAGTTCTTTCATAAGATTTTTAAAAATATGTACAGAGAGTGTTCCTCTTCATTTTTTACAAACTTGGAGGGATTACGTAGCAGATTAAGACAATTAAAATAATTCGTACTTGTATATGACAGTTAGGCCTGTGCGATTCGACAAATACTGAATCGATTTTTATTCGCAAAATATTTTGGTTCTAGTCGATGAATCGAATCGTTTTATCATAATAATAACTGTCTTCTATAAATAAGTTAATTCCCAAAATGGCTTGTCTTGCACATTTTTTACTTCGAATTTATTTTAAATTCTTTCTCCACATTAGTAAATCTGTGGTCAATATCTGGTAAATTTGCCCATCGCCAAATTGGTCAGGCCAAAATATTCACTTAAGTGAATTAAATTTCAAGCAAAATAATTAAACTTGACAACGATGCAACCAAATTTCATAAAATTATGGTGTTGAATAGAAAAGTAAAATGTGCTTCAAAAATCATTCCATACTTATGACATTTAAAAAAATATGACTATACTCGCTATATCTTTTGGAACCATCCTTCATTCTTTACAACCCTTCTTAAACAGTAACAAAATGTTAGAGTGTAGTAGTCAGATCTATGAAGTTTAGAATCGATAGCAACAAATGAATGATTAATGACTGATATCAAAATAATATCTACAGGGTGGTCCGAAATTTACCTGACAAACTTCGACACGTGATAGAGGGACTTAAAATAAGACGAAAAGTTCCTATCAACTTACATCCTTAGGGGATTGCTAACAAAGATACAGGATGTTAAAGTTTTGTGAAAAACAAACAATTTTTTTAATAACTCTAAAATTACGAAAGCTATTGACTTTAGGGACGGTGATGATTTTTAAGTCTCTATTGTTTCATAAAATCTTATCTTTGTACTGCCTCCAGTGGCGCCGCCAGAGGGTGGGGGAGATGAATTTTTCGCCGAAACTATGTTACGCCACTGTTTTGTGCAGTTGATTTTGAGATTGTTCGATTCAGTGTTCAATTTGGAAGAAAGAAGGTATCTTTTAGTTTTTTCGTACAACACTTACTTTTCGAGTAAAATAATAAAAAGCATTTTCATGACTAAACTTTATTGAAAGTTTATCATTTATATCATAAATTACAGAATTTATGTAAAAACTAAGAACATAAATAAAACTCATTACCAAACAGTGAAACACAGGAAATTAAAGAAGTTGCTCAAATTGGAGCCCATTCACTTCAATACATTTGTGACACCTCTGAATTGTGGAATTGACAGCGGCGGATACTTCATGATGATTTTCCCTCATCTCGTTGCAAGCTTGTTGGATACGCTCAAGTAGCTGATCTCGCGTTGTCACCGGTGTAGCATAAACTTTTTCTTTTAAATAACCCCACATATAAAAGTCTAAAGGCGTGAGGTCAGGTGATCTTGGTGGCCAGGCCACCTGCCTCTTACAATATTCTCCTGGGTGTTATAATTGTTTCCCACACGACCTATCCATCTCTCAGGATAATTAGCGTCCAACCATTCGCGCACCACCCGTCCAAAATGTGCCGGTGCTCCATCCAACTGTATCCAACTTTCATTTCATACATCAAGGGGAACATCTCCCATTATTTCGAGAAGGTCATGAGTAAGGAAATCCCGAAACAATTCTGCATTTAGCCTAGGCGGCAAGAAGTGTGGGCCACAAATGTTGTTGCCAATAATACCCAACCAAACATTTACACTAAATTCATTTTGAAATGATCGAAGGCGGGTTTGGTGAGGATTTGCGTGTGCCCAAACATGCATATTATGGTGATTCACTACTCCAGCTCTAGTAAACGTCGCCTCATCGATCCATAATATTTTTTCTTAAGAATTCGGGATTCCCCCTTACAGAGTTAATTAGCCAACGACAAAAATTTAAACGCTTCTCTGTATCACCGGGATGCAAATTTTGTACGGGATATAAATGATAAGCTTTTCTGTGGTCTCAATGTAATACTCGTAGCATTTTAGACTTGGATGTTCCTAATTGTTGTGCTGCCCTGCGAGAACTTAAACTTGGATTTTCGCCAAAAGTTCTAAGAATTCTTCCGTTTCCATTTCTTCCAATATTTCTTCGATCTTCATTTCTATTTTGTCGGTTATCTCGCAATCCCCTATCGCAAAAATTGCGATGGGTGTCTGTAAAAACTTGAAGATTTGGTCGTCTCCTATTTGGATACCTCCTTCGGTATTCTCGAACTGCCTGTTGAGCATTGCCATCACAAAACCCATAAATAAAATGAATATCAGCATACTCTTCATTGCTGAACAATCTTGGCATCTTGTAGCTTGGTACACAACACTAACACTAGTTTTGACAGGTCAAACATTGACTGACAACACTGTTTCATTGTTTACCAAAGGCAACTAGGATTATTAATTTTATCATTAATGTAGGAAAGGTTTTACTGTTTTAGTAGAGAAAGCAGAAATAGCCGTTTTACTCGAAAAGTAAGCGTTGTACGAAAAAACTAAAAAGATACCTTCTTTCTTCCAAATTAAACACTGAATCGAACAATCTCAAAATCAACTGCATAAAACAGTGGCGTAACATAGTTTCGGCGAAAAAATTCATCTCCCCCACTCTCTGGCGGCGCCACTGGAGGCAGTACAAAGATAAGATTTTGTGAAACAAAGAGACTTAAAAATCATCACCGCCCCTAAAACTTCAAGTCGATAGCTTTCGTAATTTTAGAGTTATTTAAAAAATTTATTGTTTTTTCACAAAACTTTAACATCCTGTATCTTTGTTAGCAATCCCCTAAGGATGTAAGTTGATAGGAACTTTTCAGCTTATTTTAAGTCCCTCTATCACGTGTCGAAGTTTGTCAGGTAAACTTTCGGACCACCCTGTATAGATATATCGTGGCTACCACTACTACCTCTTTTTTCTGTTCTGTGCTACTACCGGTTGTTTTACAACTGATTGATATGAATCTTAACTGCTATTGTAAAACACGCACGCACATGTTTACATAGTGTGTATGTAGTCACATTAAACATAAAGCAAATATTTTACTAGAAAAATAATTTAATGGGTCTACCGGACGCACAGCATGAAGCGAAGCTTATATTACTTAGGGTCGGTGTATCCACCTCCTGGTGAAGTTACGGAACAGATAAATTTAAGAATAAAATTATTAAATCAATAAAATAATAGTCACTATTTCTCTATTTTTGCAATATTCAATACGTGAATATACTTCGCTATGATCAGGTTTTTTGTAAAAGTAGAGACGTAATAATTAATATAAATCTGTTTGATAACTAACAGCCACTCCAGCAGAAGATGGATATACCGGGCCTTAAGGCCTTAAATAAATGGAAAAAAAAACATGAGGCAGTTGATGACATGCCAACTACTTTACTGTAAAGTTTTAATTTACATGTGTTTTGTTTTAATCACTACTGCAAGAAAATTTATTTTTAGCACCATGGTCTTATTAAGAAAATTTGTGTTGAGATATTCTTCGTCACTGAGCAGAAGATCTTCAAATTCCTCATCATTAAAATATCCCTTCCTTTTCTTTTAGAAAACATGAAATCATAGTCGAATATTTATCGTTTGATTTGCAGAATTGCACAAATAAAACTGCTAGTTAGGGGAAAAAACAATTTAAAGAAATTTGGACTATAAATCGACGTAAATAATTTGGCATGATAGTCAGGAACTGCTCTGGCGTTTACGCCGCCCCGGACAAAAAACAAATTGCCACCCCTTTTAAAGCTATTTTTTCTTAATAAAAGATGGTTTTAATCTGAAATAAAACGTACATTTAAAAAGAAACAAGTATTAAAACTTAAAATTTGGTACAAAACAGTATAAATTAAAATACAATAGAGTTGCAGTAACTATAGATACCTAAGTTGTTATATTTTAAAAATATTTACGTAAAATTCCGGACGTGCAAGTGACTTAGAACTATATTATGCGTATGCAAGTATTACATCTTTGGATGTAGAAGGTTCATTTTCAAAATACACCTTATTATCCCGGTGCAGAATTTTAGCAGAGGATACTATAGAAAGTTTATTAATGATGCAAATGTATGCTGGCAACCATAAACAACTGTTAATGGACATGATGTAAGAGATAAGTTTTTGTAAGTTATATCATGCCCCTCACCAACGCCAGACAATTTCTTAAAACGGGCCGGATATTGAAAAATTGGGTACTGAGAACTTGCGATCTAACACCCACCGACTTCTGTCTTTGGGGCTATACTAATGTGAAAGTTTATGCTAACAATTCTCAAATAATTGAAGAGTTTAGAGCCATTATTCGGAGTATTATTGGTGAAATAGAGCCACAAGTATGTGAAAACATCATGAAGAACCACTCAATGAATAGTTATTTGTTCAAACATGCCAAATAGGTCATTTGCAAGATATCATATCCCATACATAATTCCCACATTTGTACATTATATTGAAATAAAAACTATTTTACTAATTATCTTGCGTTTTATTTAAAAGAAAAATCCCGAAGCTCTCATTGAAACATCCACATATATATCTCTGATAAGAATATATCACATTTTGCAATAATAAACTGTAAATTATTTGTGCTGAACCAGCATTAGAGCTGGCGAAATCAATATTTAATGATCAATAATTTAATGTTTTAAATAACAAAGGTACTAGTACAATGCCCTGAGGCACACCATATATTGTTTCGATATTGATATACAAAAACTCACGATGTTTTTCAGCCACCTCGCCTATTCACTATAATTATATGTTTTTCAGGAATATTGAGTTAATCAAAACATGGCAAACTAGGTACTACGAATCTAATAGGTGTGTCAAAGACTTCTCAGCCTAGCTAAAAGAAGATTGTGTTGTAGATGTCTCACACCACCCTATTTTGCACATTAAATCACAATTTAATGTGCAAAACAGTTGAAAGAGCTCTGACCACAAAAATAAGGCAAAAAAATGTTTAAAGTGGTTAAATAATACCTGTTTGTTACTGGGACAGATAAAAAAATTAAATAACAACATAATACATAATACCAAAATAAAAAAGCAAGTAATACATCCTTGGCGGGCAAAAGGTCAATGAAATACTGATAGTGATAAGTAAGGAATGAAATCGTTAAATGTAATATTTATTTATACTTATATGAATAAAATCACTTGATTGGTGGTGCGCATTTAAGTTATTTGCAATTTCAGAAATTCATTGGCAAAAAATGTGCATCAGTTTGATTTAGGTGTTTATTGTTTTTATAGAAGTGCAGTTAAAAATGTGGGACTTTCTGTTAACGCTAACTCTGTTTAATTTCACGGTTTTGTTGTTGCCTATGCTTGTAGGAAGTTTTATCGGTAAGTAGATATTTTTTATAGTCTACTGTTATTCTTATCGGCTCTGACATCAAGTTGTAAAACGTCGATGATAGTTTTAAGTACCATGATTTCACTTATGTGTGTTACCATTTTGTTGTATAATTTTCTGTCAATATTAACAATTTTTTCGAGTTTATATGAATCATGTCAGAAATGCGTTTAGAATATTATATCAATTTTCAATAAAAAAATTTTAGTTGTAGAATAGTTGTAGAATATTTTGGAATATTACGATGACCGACCTGTGGACTACCAGAAATAAATCAAAGAATAAAAAAGCAAAGTTTACCCTCAATAGTTTTCTCTGTGTATATAGGTAGATGTTAATTTATGTCAAATTAAGTATCCAAAAACATCCCGAGAAAAAGGTCCTGTGCTCCTGAGGATTTTATGGGGGACGTCCCATGAGATCTAATTCCCATGAGATCTAATTTCCACGACATCTAATTCCCATGAGATCTAATTCCAATAGCCACCCTGTTTTTATATAGACCGATAAAAAGAAGTCCCGTGAGATCTAATTCCCACGACATCTAATTCCCACGAGATCTAATTCCCACGAGATCTAAAAGTCCGACGCCTTTTCCCATGAGATTAAACGCATCACCCTGTATAAATGTTCAGCTTTCCGAATGCGTTTTACCTTGTAACCTATCTAAAAACACTGATTTAAAATTCACACGCGATCTGATTCCCACGAGATTTAAAAATAGGATGTTGCCCTAGATACTGAAGTAAAGTATTACTTATGCAGCATTCAGAGGCGTAGGAACAAGTAAGACAGCGGACTCACTACGCCAGTTTTAAATATAATACGGGAATATAATTTGAAAATAAAAATACATTGATTTTAAAAGTATTACTATAAACCATGCAAAGATGTCTAGATGTATACATCTCTATAGATGTAATTGGACTGTAAAGTGAACATAAGGTTTTTTAAGGAGAACGAGCTATTCAATTTGTGACAAATATATCATGAAGTGGATTAGATGCTTTGATATGGCGATATTAACATTGAAGTTCAAACGAACCCTCGTGAGGTGTCGGAGTCCATGGTAGGACTGTCCGGCAATGGTTCTACTGGAAAAAAATATTGCGATTAATTGACTATGCAAAATTTATACATATTACAATTCACTGATAGCTTTATTACAAAATTTCCATTAATGCTCTGTACCAGAATAATACAGGGTGTCCCAACCCAAAGTGGCACCCTGAATAACTTTGGAAATAACATTTTTTTGAAAAATTGGTGAAACACGTCGACCTTGTTTCCAAGGGGGGACATATTTTAATATAATACTTGTATACCTATCATTATCCCTCTACCCTACACGGCCATCCCTTCAAAAAATTCAAATGGCAAGGGGGTCGAGTGATACATCTTTTGAAAGGTCTTTCCATTTCCTACATAACTGTGTATTTTTTTTTAACTTTTATCGATTCGTTCTTAAGGAAAATAATTTTATTTTTAATGATTACACACAATCGAAATCGTTTAAAAAATATAAAATACATAGCACTAGGTATTGGAATTTATAAGAAAACTACATTTTTTAGTGCTCTCAAATCAACACGAGTTTTTCCGATAAAAAACTCTTTCCTTGTCCGTTTAGTTTTAGAACAATAAAAGACTAATAAGTATTTGATAGTCCTTGAACATTAATTTGTTCACAACCAATTTTTTAAATCGAGATACATTTTACCAGAGTGAGTTCTCAAAATGGTTTATACCCTTCAGGAGAGAATAGAAATTGTCAGCATTTATTTTAAAAACGATAATGGTGCTAGAGCTACGGAGCGCATATTCAATAGAAATCACCCAGATAGACGGGTTGGCTCTCAGTATGTTTTACAATTATAGACAAAATTTATGGAAACAGGTTCTGTAGGAAACAAAAAGCATGAACCTCAGCGACCGATTAGGAATGAAGCAGTCGAAGTGGCAGTTCTGGGTCATTTGCAGATGGATAATACTCACTCGATCGGGAAAGTAGCTGAGGCTTCCGGTGTATCACAAAGCAGTGTTCATCGAATTGTAAAGGCCCACAAATTTCATCCATATAAATATAAATTAGTATACGAATTAAACGAAGATGATCCGGATCGTCGACTTGAATTCTGTGAGATTTTTAGTGAACAATTAAACGGTAATGCCAATCTACTGTACAATACGTGTTTTTCTGATGAATCGATATTTCAGTTAAATTGGGAGGTAAACAGGCACAATTGTAGGTATCGGAGTGAAACCAATCCACATTTGTTCATGGAAACTCATACCTAAAGACCTCAGAAGTTAAATGTTTGGGCTGGCATCTTAGGGGATCACATTGTCGGGCCGTTTTTCATTCCTGACAATTTAAATGGCGAAAGATACCTCGATCTGTTAGGAAATAACATCGACCTAATAATTACCCAAATCCTCGAAGAAGACGATAATTTTTTAGAGGGCGAACTGTTTTTTCAACAGGATAGGGCACCCCACATTTTGCTATAGCAGTTCGTCAATTTTTGGATAATCGGTTTCGTGAGCGATGGATTGGAAGAAGAGGTCCTGTGGAGTGGCCCGCTAGGTCACCTGATTTAACTCCCTTGGATTTCTTTCTGTGAGGACATTTGAAATCGAAGGTATTTGCAACATCTCTGGAAGAGTTACGTGAAAGAATTGTTCGAGAATACCATTTATGGACTCCAGATGTGTTCAGAAATGTTCGTACAGAATTTCAAGACAGATTATACTACTGTATGGAAGTCGGTAAGGGTCATTTTGAACAAATACATACGATAATTTAAACTGCTTCTTTTATTTTTGTTTCCCGAACCTAAAATAATGAAACAATTATTTCTCAGGAACAAATCGCTAAAAGTTTAAAAAAAATGCACAGTTATGTAGGGAATTGAACGACCTTTCAAAAGATGTATCACTCGACCCCCCCTTGCCATTTGAATTATTTGAGGGGATGGCCGTGTATGGTAGAGGGATGATGATAGGTATACAAGTATTACGTTAAAATATGTCCCCCTTGGAAACAAGGTTGACGTGTTTCACCAATTCTTCAAAAAAATTTTATCTCCAAAGTTATTCAGAGTGCCTACTTTTGGTTGGGACACCCTGTTTAATTAATTGCTTTATTCCTACACATGTTAACTAACCAGAAGAAAATTTTTTCTAGTTTGCATCTTTTTTTTATTTATTTTTTTTTGTATCATTCTATATGAAACGTATTAATTTAACTATGAGACAGCAAAAGAATTGAGGATATAATAATTTGAATGACTTTTCTTAATATGCGATCGCTTTTAATTTTATACAAGGCGTTACTACTTTCTGTTTTAGATATTTATTTTTTTTTTATTTATTCTTCACAACTTAACAGGTATTTGATACGCTAATATGTGTATTTGTTGTTCGACAGTAATTATAAGTTTGTCATAGTTGGGTAATGGTAATGGTGGAAGAAGCGGACGTCTGGCAAGTAGGCCACAGACGTGCCATTTTTACCAACCTCCAGCTGTCCCCTCGACCATGAACCTCTCCTGCTCCTTCGTCGAATTTTTCCTATGTTCTATTGAAGATGAGGATGCCACTCAGTGTGAGGGTTAACCGATATAAATTAAATTTATACAATATGAGTACGCCTCTGGACGTTATGTGTGAGATGAGGTCACATCAAAATTAGATCTCATGGGAATTAGATCTCATGGGAATTAGGTCTCATGGGATTTTTATTTCGGGCTTTTAGATCTCGTGGGACTTTTGAATTGGTCTATTCGGAAATCTAAACATATATACAGGGTGATAAGTAAACTAGTTGAAATTAAATCTCGTGGAAATTAGATCTCATGGGACTCTCTTCTCGGATTCTTTAGATCTCATTGGAATTTGAAATCCAATGATAAAACATATTCGGAAAGCCGAACAGATACACCATGATGCGTTAGATCTCGTGGGAAAATAATTTCGGTGCATTTAGATCTCGTGGGAATTAGATTTCGTGGGAATTAGATCTCATGGGACACACTCCTTTTATGAATAAAGTGATACTTTCTTAAAAATCAGTTAGCAATTTGTTGTCTATCACATTTATGAAAAAACATACTCAAAATCGAAATAGAGCTTGAAACAATTATTAGTTATTTTACAAATTTAATAAATAAAAAGATACATTTTCCACAAAAATTGTAACTGTTCATATTAATCTCTTTAGTTTTTATTATTTTGAAAAACATATCATACAAAATTTAATTTGAACAGTGCTTTTATAAAATTAAATTTTGAATGTAAAGGTTCTTTATAATTATTCATATAAATAAGTATAGAAAAAGTAGAAATCGTCACGAGTTCATTCACATAAGTTCATATGAACTTTATAGTAGATATTACATTTGTACAGTCGTTAATTTATAGTCTAAACGTGTTTATCACCAAATTTAATGCTAGCACGACAGAACTTTTACGTCCTGAAGATTGAGGGTGATATAGGACAACTAATGGTTTAATTCCGACACCCTTGGAAGGTTTTCCAGTATCAGACGATGTTCTAAAAATTATTACATACGTGTTCAAAATATTGTGAACCAACCTGTAGCTGCAAAAAGGCTGAACAACGATGCACTATTATGTGCGGACAACAGATGTACTGGAAAAGATTGTGAAAATAGCATCAACTTTATTGAACTTGATGATCCACAACACTTAAATCGAAGATTTAGAAAATGACATCGATAATTTTGTTGAAGATGAATCGCAAGTTACCAAAAAAAATAATGAATGTGTCTCAAAAATTATGTATTGGAAATGTATTTTTGTATTTAATAAACCATTATTTCTTTCATTGTCATTTTTATTCTTATTGCATAATTAAATAAGATTCCTCTTTGTTTCTGTTAGAATTCTGCGTTATATATTTATTTAAATTTATTTGATAAATCATGATTATCGTACATTTTGTATTATTCAATAAATATTTGTTTATGAAATATTATATGAGGTACATAAATTAAAAATAGGATATACTTGAGTTTCGTCCACACTTTCATAAACTTTTGGAAGAGTCAAAGAAAATGTAAGTACTAATAAATATTTTTTTTTAAAAAACACGTGTTTTTATTTATTAAATTTGTAAATTAACCAAAAACAATTTTAAAACCTAACAGGCCTGTTTCGATAGGAAATTCAATTTAGAAAAACTTTTGACTCGACGTTTTTTCATAAAAGTGATAGACAATGAGTTATTATTGGTTTTTTAAGATAATTTAACTTTTTTATCCATAAAAAGGTGGGGGGGGGCACAGGACCTTTTTTTTTTGCTCGGGATGTTTTGAAATTAAAGCACTACACCTCACAATAGATGTCATTCCGAAAATATCCCCCAAAAGGAGGATCTAAACCGTGGAAATATGTCGTAATTAAGAATTTTTTGTTTCGTCGCGTCGGGTGCATTTAACAGATTTAACTGTTGTATTTTCCAATTGAGAATAAATCAAATTTAGCGTTGCCACAACAGTTGTATCTGTTGTTAACTTTTCCACATAGTTTTTCGAGTGGAAAGTTAGGCATTAATACAACAAGCTTTTAAATTCTAATGGGCCTTAATTGAAAAAGGACTCATCCCCCAACTAGTCGTCAGAGACAATGCATCAACATCTTTATTAATATTAAGATATTCGTTTCATTTTTGTCGACAATTACCTACTTATCCATTTTCATCTCTTTCAGTTTTAAGGATAAGCCACATATTATGGCTGAGCTGCATTTCTATTCTTCACCCAGAAGTGGAATTTGTAAAGTATGTTACCGTGAGAACTCTGTTGGACACTCATAGGAACCAAGGCATAATATCAGTTTTGTTATCTGTCAAAGGCCAGTGTCAACCTGAAGCTGTCAGGAGGCATTTACAGGTATTAAAAATGTTGCAAAATGATAGTTACTGAAAATACCGAATTCGCAAATGTAATGCATTTGAAAGCTTGGAAATCACAAAGTATGAAAACAGTATGGATAGTGACAGAGGGCTTATCCCAAATAGTTTGCTTTATTGGTTAGTGGGTCATGGTTCACCGAACTGTAGGGTAACGGTTCACCAAACTGTGGCAATAGTTTAGATATAAATAGAATATAGGTTAGTTTAAATTTTTAATCATCTCCAGATGATGCCAACTTGGCTGGCGAAACGCGCATCGAGTGCAGTATATAGTGTTTTGGTGTTTCGTGGAAAGCTACGTCAGTGTTAATACACAATTTAGCTGAAAATCCGGTAAAGGGTAGGTATAACAAAAACTAATTAACAGAGATCGGGCGGTAACTAAAAATGAACTTCAGTTCCAAGGTTGACGCAAGGTGATGTATCGCCGTGTAAATATGGTCAAGTATATATGACATGAATATATTACCTTGTGGTTAATTTGGCGATGTAATACTAATACACACTTGTACATATTGTGAAGACTACCTCTTAAAATTTGTAGTTCTAAGAGACCGATTCGGTGCAACCAGATATATGCCAAATGAATGACTAATTGCTACGCGTTAACAACTCTCCATCAAATTTATCGATGAAATAAGTTCCTTTGGTCTTCGATCATATCCATCCCGTTTATTTTGCCGCTAACCTGGAAACACAACTATTTCCTCTGACAATGTTATCTGTCGGAGCTGAAATTCAAACTTAGGACCAGGTAGATAGTAGCTAGTCGAGCTTGTTATAGAGCATGCTACCGTGCCCATGCCGGAATGATACAGAATCGGATAGTGTTTGGCCTGATTCTGTTTGTGTGCTCACGATGGAGGTTCGCCGTCAATGTGGAGAGAGGTCAAATATTTAGATTTTGACGGAACTTACCCGAAGATGAGCAATAGAATATGGAAGCATGCCTCTTTTAATTTTTCTAGAAAGGAACATGCATGCACATGACTGACATATACAGAGTATTGGAATCGATTGAGTTATCGTATCCAGCAGAAAAATGCAGACTCCATACTGCTGTCATGATCAGAACGTCCGTACAAGATTCTGATGTAATGTTCTTCCATAGCCCGTTAGATCACCTGATCTCTCGCCAGTAGAACATGTATGGGACGTGATAGACGGACGGCTAGGACGATACAGGTCCCACCAATGGATTTTACCGTTCTGGTAGTTTGGAACAAAGCATCATAGGAAGGCATTGACCACAGAATTCGATGTCTCTCAAAGTTAGAATGTGTAAGATTGTATAGATCACCAATTTACCATAGTAGTCCGGCATGTAGTTATCTGTGGTGACTTTAATATAAATTTGCTAATTAATAAAAATGATTCATTAAAATTATGTCACACCATGAACTCTTTTGGTCTTGAGAGATATATTTACGCATCAACTAGATATGGTGTGTTCTCTGAGTCATGTATTGACAATATATTTAGCATTGATGATAACAGTTGTTTAGTAATAAATGCAAACGTGTCTGACCATCTCTGGTATACAAAGAGATAGCATACAGTGTCCCAAATTGTAGGTGGATGTATTACGATCTTGCTTATTAACAGATAGAGATACTACGATGGCTAAGTGGGGAAAGTTTTGCAATTTTTGACTCTTCGAATCATTCAAATTTGATGTAGCGCTCTTAGGTTTTGAGTAATATTCAAAAAACTGGCAAAAAAGCTTTTGTAAAACGCGATAGTGACAACGTAATTTATACCGGGTGAGTCAGTTTTTTTGTAGACAAACTTTAACAGGAGATAGAACACATGTTTTTAAAAAGAAAAGTTCCTATAAACATATGTCGTAGAACGCTTCGTTTCCGAGATACAGGGTGTTGAATATAATTTTTTTTTCTCGAATTTTCATTATAACTTATAAACGAATGCTTAGATTTTTTCCATGTTTGGGGGATAATGCCTATTAATTAAGGGGCATAAAACAAGCGATAAGAATGTGCAAAAACTTGCACAGTGGCGGAGTGGAGGGGGTGCTCAACCCCTTTCTTAAACAGAACTTCTACACCAATGACTATTTTTTTAAAAAACTGTTATTTTCATTATCTACATACAGTTTAATAAAAATAATGTCCCTTCTTCTGTTTCGAAATTCCTGTGCGTTTCCGAGTTATTTTGATTTTTAGTGTTTGATGTGGTACTAAATTAAGTAATTTATTCAGGGTGAGTCAATTTTTTGTAGACAAACTTTAACAGGAGATAGAACACATGTTTTTAAAAAGAAAAGTTCCTATAAACATATGTCGTAGAACGCTTCGTTTCCGAGTTACAGGGTGTTGAATATAATTTTTTTTCTTGAATTTTTTTGAGTATGTATTTGTATGTATTGTATTTGAGTATGGCTTGATATAACAAATATTTATTTTGACTACATTGGAAAGAGATAAAGAATAAGAGATTTCGGCTTTTTAGAATCCTTAACAAACCATATTTAGGTAGGTTTCGTTGAAAGAATTAAATATTTAGCCGATAATTGATAATAAATAAATTACTTAATTTAGTACCACATCAAACACTTAAAATCAAAATAATTCGGAAACGCACAGGAATCTCGAAACAGAAGAAGGGACATTATTTTTGTTAAACTATATGTAGATAATGAAAATAACAGTTCTTTTTAAAAATAGTCATTGGTGTAGAAGTTCTGTTTAAGAAAGGGGTTGAGCACTCCCTCCACTCCGCCACTGTGCAAGTTTTTGAACATTCTTATCGCTTGTTTTATGCCCCTTAATTAATAGGCATTATCCTCCAAACATGGAAAAAATCTAAGCATTCGTTTATAAGTTATAATGAAAATTCGAGAAAATAAAATTATATTCAACACCCTGTATCTCGGAAACGAAGCGTTCTACGACATATGTTTATAGGAACTTTTCTTTTTAAAAACATGTGTTCTATCTCCTGTTAAAGTTTGTCTACAAAAAAACTGACTAACCCTGTATATTCCACTAGAAAATAAGTCTGAGCAAATTTTTTAATTCAAAAATATATTTAAAATTATACCGTTTTAGACAATACGTACTTAATGGAGGATTACAAATCCTTATGTTCGCTGTATGTATTTTAAAATACCCTGGTTAAGATTTAATTATTAAAAAAAGAAAGAACGATATTTTCTAGGTTTGTTAAAATTGTGCCTTTATATTTCTACCACCTACTGGTAAATATGTAATTATCTAGAAAAAAGTTGCCATCAACTTGTCGCGTTTTGAAGCCAAAGCTAGTTAAGTATACTAATCCTGAAGTAGGTTGGAACCTTTGATGTGAAAATAACACTAACGTAGTTTTCCAAAAAAGCATCAAAATATCATATCCTGTACTCGACGCGCGTTTCGCCAACCAAGTTGGAATCATTTGATGATTAAAATTATTTTAATTATCCGATGATTAAAAGTGTTTTAATCATCCGATGATTAAAATTATTTTAATCATCTTCAGATGATGCTAACTTGGTTGGCGAAATGCGCGTAAAGTGCAGTGTATGGTGTTTTGTGGAAAACTACGTCAGTGTTGGTATATTAGTTTACGTCTATTTACTAACTTTTATACCGTTTTCTGCTCCGTTCCCTCCGCGTGGCGTTCCTTATATTCACCTGCGATTTTCGCAAATACTGCCAATCCTAGAAAAAAAGTTGCCCCCATATCTTATATTTATTTCTTCCCAATATACTCGGTACATATTTCGAAAGGTAAAAAAGTTTCCCGCTCGCTATGCTTACCCCTGCAATTTCTCACATTCTTTCGACATAGCCTTAGAAAAAAATACATATTTTCTACACTTGTTAAAATTTGACCTTCATAGTTCATGCTTGCACGCTATTTCATAAAATTATTACCTCTAAAACACCTTCTTATTTATATAATAAGATTCGATTTCGAATTGACGCGACGTGCATAATTTAAACATACGTCATAGGTCACGGTTAACACCACCTCAGCATAAAACTTCTTTTTTATGAGAGCTCATATTCATATAACTTAACCAGGCTATATCGACAGATACAGAAATTTACCGGTAACTTCTTTTCAAATTAAGCTCAAAAATGAATTGTTGCAAGGCATCCTTTTATTTAACTTTTAACTGGCTGTATATTTTAATTTAAAATTAAAAAAAAATTTGATGTATGTATTTGTGTGTATGTGTATTATGTGTATGTATTTTTTTCTTTTTTTTTTTACTATTAATTTCTTACATTAATTAGTTATTAATGTAATGCTCATATTTAAGTATCAATATTTGAATAATTATGTAATAATTTAAATTATCTATTTCTTATGAATTTTTTTTTTGCACTCATTTAAGACTGAATAATCTTGTCTGCGTGCTGTCCCGGTTGAGTGGAAGAGAGAACCTCTGTCAATGTGACAGAATGTTTGAACTCTGGCTTTGATCGGCTAAAATAGGTACAAATTATAATTCTAATCTGTATTTTTTTTTATTTAAGTTTTTGTATAATATTTTTGTCAGGTCAATAAAATCCATAATATCCGATGCCGGACAGTCCTCACGTGGCCTCCGACTCTTTACGGGAGTCGCGGCGGCACATTAACTACAGCCACTCCACACATCCCGCAGGGTTAGTAACTGTAGATACCAGAATCGTGCGCCCTAAGCAGACGGAGAGCACCCAGAATGACCGCCTTCTGCATTTGGCCTGCCAGCCACTCAGTTGACGGCTTCCAGATCCGAAAGCAGCGTAGGCTTTATCCCTCCGAGTACACCGATTATTGGAACAACCATTTTGACTGAATAGCCCGGGTACAGCACATTCAGCTCGTACCGGAGATCGCGATATTTGGTCCATTTCTCCTTCTCTTTCAAGGTAATATTTTTCTCTGCTGGTGCAGAGAACTCGATGATATACATCACCTTGAGTTGATTGTCGAGGAGGACTATGTTAGTCTTGGTGTCTTGGATTAGCCTGACCGTCTGAAACGAGTAGTTCCAGTAAATCAGGCATTTCTTGTTCTCGACAACTGACTCAATATCTCCGGAGACGTAAGACAGCACTGGTGTCTGGTCTACCCCGTACGTCTTAAGTGGTAGTGTAGCACTCGTAACGCCGCGTTATGTCGGTTGATGTAGGCCGAAATCGCGTATACGGGGCATGCAGATAGTATGTCATGATTCATAAACGATTCCGGCGCCTGACGGCATGTCCTGCAGTTGATATCTACATGCCACACGCGGCTGCGGTAGACCAAGGTGTTGATAACACCATCTTGGAAGGCCATTATGAATCTCTCGGTCTCATACTTAAGCCCGGCTGACCTTAGAAAGGCTAATGTCAGCCTGCTCGATAAACCCAGTGTTTCTATATTCTTATAGAAGACACCATGCTGGGGTTTCTCGACGTGCTGCCGAAACAGATTTTCCTGTTCGGCAGCTCCAATTCGGGCTTTCAGGCGATTTGGCTGAAGTTTAGTGACTGACCCTACGTCAACACCTTGCCGGCCACCTCGCCTGTTGTCGAATGCGAGACTGAGTTCATCTGCGGTTCTTTTTGCTGCCTTGAACAATCCTGCTCCCACTCCTACAGTGGCATTAACTTAAGGTACGTCCACATTAGTAAAAATTTACGTTGTGTGTGGCATTCTGCACAAATTTGTGCGTTTCAAATTTATGCGAGTGTGGACGTGTTCGCCGCATACGAGCACACGCAAAAATTTTCGCCATATTCAACGCACGCGATCCGTGGCTTGTCGGTTTTTTTCAAGACATCAAAGGGATTTGTGCCGCAACACACACTAGTTCAGACACGCACGGCGCACAACGTAAATATTTATGCGGACAGGTTGCTGAATTTGCGTCGCAAATATTTGTGCCGAATCCTACATTCAACACAACGCATTTATTTCCTAATGTGGACGTACCTTTATACTTTAAAATTTTTTTATGCGAACTAAACCGGTCCGACCGCTTCACTATTAATAATAATAAGAATAATAATAAACGTCTTTATTGATCTTAGTACACATAATTATTATTATACAATAATTATAACTATACAATATGTTGGATTTGTACGGCGAAGTTTATTAACTTAAAATTACATAAATTACCCAAATTATCGACTAAAATAGTTTCTATGCAGTAGGTGAAATAATCAAAGTCGATTTAAAACAAGAAATGAAATTTATTATATTACTTATTTAGGGTATATTAGGTACAGGGTAAGTCACATAAAAGTTAACCCCCTGTTACTTTTGTTATTTTTACCTAAATGGTTCATTCAAAAAATACACCTGAACGATTTTTAATGTAGAGTTTACATCTGGTAATGCTTTTTTAAACCTGCGTAAAATATACAGGGTGGAACAAAAAGTATGATTTTTTTAATGGAACACCCTGTATATTTTTACATATTTGATTTTGCAGATCTCTTCTGATTATAAATATATATAATTATAGCATGATTGGTCCGGTAGTTTTTGAGTTATTACCAAAAAATCTAAATCAATTTTATTTCCCATAATAAATCACTAATAATGATGGTAGGCTATGAAAACAATCAAACTTTAGTGAATTTGTATAACTGTCAAAGTTGTTAAGTCTATCTACAATTAGTGTAGCTGTTTTATTATTAAACCAATTGATATTGTGGTGAAAAACACGCATTATGCATTATTACAATCTGGAAGAAAAACGTAAGATTTTAAAAAATACCATATACAGGCTGTAACAAATTCGCTTCTCACTACACTACACTGTATTTTTTTGTTGCATATTTTTGTAGCTTTTGAACCTCCGACTTCATTGATGTATCAAACTTTTATGTTGATAAACGTTTCGTAACTGTAAACCATCATCAAGTAAAAAAAATACTTTTTTTTCAGATTAACGTTACTTTATTATTTTTCATAATTAATAATTAATTAAATTATTAACAATGAGACTATAAAAATTAAATTAACAGGTAGAAACACAGTAATGGCACAACAAATAAATTTTAACAAAGAACAACAACAATAATGATAAATAATTAACAACCAAAAATAAAGTCTAATAAGGCGGCTTTGAATATTTAGAATAACAAATAAAACAATAACGGGAACTGTCATATTTCGCTTGTCTATGACTGTCTATGAGTTATTTTAATTCATTCTGGTTAACTATTATTCAAAAATGCCCTTTTCGGATTTGGAAAAGCGAGATATGCTGAAATGTTATTACATGTGTAATCGAAATTCACGGAGAGCTAGTGATACGTATGAGGAACAATTTTCTGAAAGAGTACAGCCCCACCGATCCCTATTTCAAAAGTTAGATCGGAATCTTGAAGAATTTGGTTCACTTAAGAAAGCCAGGACACCATATGGCAATAAAATTACACAAAATGAAAATGATGCTATTTTGAATCAGGTGCGTACTTAAAGATTCTTAGATATTTGCGCAGAGCTAGCTAATATTTGTTCAAAGATTACTTATATTATGTTGTATAGGTTTTGTGATCTAAAATGTGATGTGATTGTAATATTACATAATATTTTTAAATTATATTATGTTTCCTATTTTAGTCGAAATCGACCAGAGAAATAGCCAATACCATTAATTTACCAAATACCTCACATATGAAAGTCTGGCGAGTATTAAAAAGTAACAACATGAAACCCTATAAAATACATATCTCTCATTGTTTGCGAGAAGGTGATCGAGAAAGACGTTTGCAATTCTGTATCTGGCTGAGGCAGCAAATTGACAGAAGCAACAATTTTTTAAATGAAATAATTTGGAGTGATGAATCAAAATTTACCAATTGTGGCATCTTTAATAGAAATACGGAACATATTTGGGCGGTAGAAAATCCACGAATTAATCGACCAATTCGAGCTCAAGTTCGATTTGGTCTCAACGTATGGGCTGGCATCTATGGCGATAGAATTCTCGGACCGTTTATTTATCAAGAAAATTTAAATGGTGCAGGTTATCTTGAATTTATGAGAACAACATTTTCAGATTATTTACACGAATTACCACTGAACAGATTGCCAAATTTATGGTTTCAGCAAGATGGGGCACCACCTCATAATACTAGAGACGTAAGACAATTTCTCCATCAACAATTTCCTGAAAAATGGATTGGTAATCGTGGAGTAGTCGAGTGGCCAGCGAGGTCACCGGAGCTTTTGCCTTTGGACTATTACCTGTGGGGTCACTTAAAAAATAAAATCTATAAAACGGTGCCAAATGATGTTGCCGAATTACGAGCAAATATTGTAAATGGATTTAATTCTTTACGAAGACGTGATATTCAGAGGGCAGTGCAAAATATTCGTCGAAGAATAGATTTATGTAGGAATGTAAATGGAAATCTGTTTGAATACTTATTATAAATTGTACATTATAACAATTTATACTATTTTCATCAATCTATTCGTAGTTATTATGTTATTAATTGTTATTTATCATTATTGTTGTTCTTTGTTAAAATTTATTTACTGTGCTATTATTTGTGTTCCTACCTGTTAATTAAATTTTTATAGTTTCATTGTTAATAATTATGAATTATGAAGAATAATGAAGTAACGTTAATCTGAAGTGTTTTTTTCTTGATGATGGTTTACAGTTACGAAACGTTTAGCAACATAAAAGTTTGATACATCAGTGAAGTCCGAGGTTCAAATGCTACAAAAAAATGCAATAAAAAATACAGGTCCGTATTTAAAATAACGTATTTGATGATGGTCGTGAAAAGACGAAACGTCTTATAAAAAAACTTTTTACGATATCTTGTAAAGAATAAAAAGTGACAATGAAAATGTGTATTTAGTTTTTCGATTACTCTTCAAATAACACCAAGAAAAAGAAAAACGAAAATTCAAAATTTTACTTTTTTTCAAAAATCTCAAGAACGGCAAGAGATATTTTCGATTTCTCAACGGCATATTCCTGATCGCCAAATTCTGCAAGTTTGCCCTAATTTAACCGATGTTGTATCTCTTACCGTTTCTGAGATCCCTGTAGTGAGAAGCGAATTTGTTACAGCCTGTATTTATATTGTAATAAAAACATGACTGCTTCAAAAGCAGAGTTTATACGAAGATACCCAAATCAGGCACCGCCTGCCAAAATGACATTTAAGCAAATTTATAATAAATTTTGTGAGTCTAATTCATTAAAATATAAAACTAGAAGAAGAAGAAAGACTGTTCTTGATGAGGAAATGCAGATGAATATTTTATTGTCTTTCATAGAAGAGCCAAATTGGTCTACTTATTCGGTAACTGAAGAATTAAATTTAAGTCAGAGAAGTGTTATGCGGACCTTAAAAATAAATAAATTTAAACCATTCCACATTACCCCTGTTCAGGACTTGAATGAAAGCGACTACCGACAGAGAATATTGTTTTATCAACAAATAATTGAGAGATACAATGCAAATAATGACTTATTGCACAATATTTTTTGGACAGATGAGTCTTCCTTTTCCACAGCCGGAATATTCAATAGATATAACATTCATCATTGGGCTAGAGAAAATCCTCGAATGCTGAAAAAATTAAAAAAAAACAGGGACGCAAAACTGTTAATGTGTGGTGTGGGATACACAGAAATAAAATAATTGGACCTATTTTTATAAATATAAACCTCACGGGTGAAGTTTATCTCGATCTTCTGCAACAGCAAGTTGAGAAATACTTGGAAAATTTGCCAATTTTATTAAGCTTAAGAACAATCTGGCAGCAAGACGGAGCTCCTCCGCATAATGTTCGACCCGTCACAAACCATTTAAATCAAAAATATGCCGTTGGATTGGAAAAAATGGTCCAATCCATTGGCCCGCGAAGAGTCACGATTTAAATCCTCTAGATTGTTATCTTTGGGGTGCTCTAAAAATAATATTTATAGTGAACAACTCTCAGGCGACACTGAACAACTTAAACAGCTGATACGAGAGGCCATTCATTTGTTTAATGCGGATGAGGCGGTGTTTGAAAAAAGTTAGAACTAATTTCTTGAGATGGTTCAAATGCATAGAAAATAATGGAAGTTATGTAGAAAATACAATGTGATGCAATAATTATTTTATTTTCATATATCATGTTACTGAAATGTGAGATTGTGTTCGTTTGATACTTTTATTACGCAATCGTTACCGTTTGTAGATTTAATTTGTTTTGTTTTGTTATAAAATAATATTTTCTATTTGTTCTGCAATTCACTTGTTTCCTAGCTCACTAATTAAATTATGTTATGCGACATTGTTAGTATCTGTTGGCAAACCCATATATTTTATGTTACAAAAACTAATATATTTTGAATAGAAGTATAGTCAATTATTATATAAACATCGATAAGAAGTGTTTACGTTATCGTTATTCACTTGAACGTGAGAATGCTGACAAGTTAAGTTCTTTGTACTAGGGATTTTAAGAGTTAGTAATACGTAGACATCTCGTCTGTAAAGACAGTGCCATTTAAAACTTATTAAATAATTATTAATAAACTATCAAAGACTCACATTTGTTTCATTTCACAGTCAAGTATTCTAATAGTATCAATTTCTCTAAAATGTGTTTGGTAATAACTCAAAAACTACTGGACCAATCATGCTATAATTATATATATTCATATTCAGAAGAGATCTGCAAATTCAAATATGTGAAAATATACAGGGATTCTATTAAAAAAAATCATACTTTTTGTTCAACCCTGTATATTTTACGCAGGTTTAAAAAAGCATTAACAGATATCAACTCTACATTAAATATTGTTCAGGTTTATTTTTTGAATGAACCATTTAGGTCAAAAATAACAAAAGTAACAGGGGGTTAACATTTATGTGACTTACCCTGTATATACAGTGATTCCACTATACAAAAACTTGGGGAAGTAATGGTTTATTAAAAAATAAGTATTAGTGTTTGTTTCTGTTGCAGTTTGTTTTTAGAAAATGTTCTCTAATTGTTAATTTTTTATCTTCATACATTAATTCCTAACGTGGTGCGTTATAAATTTAAAATAAAGAAAAGGTCCCTTATTTTAAATGATTGTCTTGTTCTTCATTTATTAGGTGGCTATGATAAAACAATTCAACATCCTGTCCCAAGTAACAACTCTAAGATACTTTTGATTTATTTAGGTTTTAAAAGTGCTTTAACATGTTCAATAAAATGATAGTGGTTTTAAAATTACCTTAAGATAAACTAAAAGTTCTTAAAGACCACTGATTCTTATGCAAAGGATTTAATGCACTCTTTAAATTAAAATAAAAAACTGTTTGCTCCTAATGCCCTATTGATCTTATACTAGTTTTATAATACTCTTGACATTGGCTATTTTAAAACTAATTTGCCCTTTTAAAGAATTAAATAGCAAGTTGGTTTTAAAACAATCCATTTTGGAACAAATGGTTTTAATGTAGTTTTATGGAGTATCCTTGATGTAGTCATTAAAACCCATTAAGAAAACTATTTTATCTTAAGCCTATATGCTCAATGAAATTCCACATTAAATCATAAAACATAGTTTTTACTTTTTTAAAGAGTAAATTAAGAATATTTTAAAGTTCAAAGGTTTTAATTTAGTCAATTTGATTAAAAGAAATGCCTGTTGGATTTTTTTATGACTTTATTAAAACTAATTCTACCCCCTCCATAATCGGAGAAAACACGCCATCTGCTCAATAAAAACTGATTGCTGATTTAGTGAACCAGTGCAGTCCGTGTACCTACTTTATGCATGAATGAAAACTAGAAGACATATTTAAAATGGAAAATATTAGTGACAAGTATTTTAAATTAAAACGAAGTCACTAAATCCAGCAATCACAAAACCGGCACAATTTTAAGGTTAGGATTTCATACGCGCGCCAGATCCCTTTAAATCAATAAGGCCACGAGTTTGAACATATTAAAGCAACTCAGTTTTAAAAGGAAGAGTAAATAAATGTCTGGGAGAGTAATTGTACTTAAAGTGGTGAATAAAACGATATTTTAAGTCTTGTAAGATTTAAAATGTTCTGTTAACTTGCAATCAGTTTTTATCTAGACCACGCCATTTTTTATATAAGATACAGACCCGCCATGATGAATATTTTCAATAGCCAAAGAAAAAAATATTATTGAAATATATGCGCTTTACACCCTCTTAAATAACTGAAGGACGGTGTGTCCAAACATGCAATTTAATAAGAAAATTGACGATATTTTTAAAAAAATTTTTAGATAATAAAAAAAACATTATATTGGTGGCGCTCGAGTTATGTAGAAGTATTTTATTATATTTTGTCAGAAAAGTGCCATCCGTTGGTAATTTTTCCCAGAATAGTTTGCATTTGAATATTATTTTTGATCAGCTTTATATGCGTTACGTTTAAAATATTACCACTCTGCCCCATTAGAGACTTGCCGTTGTTTTAACTATTTCACGCATAAAGTTGTCCGACTTTAAAACAAAATAAAACCCTTTTAGGATTAGTTATAATGATTCTCAAGGCAATTTAGTCTGCTGCAATTTTATTTTAAATGCAAAACGTTTTAATACATAAATTTAAGGTTGCCTTGAAGAACTCTTTAAGAATATGAAATTAAAACTAAATGGTTTTTAATATAGTTTTAAAATTTAGTCTTCAAGACCCTTTTAGGATGGGCCCTTTTTGGCTAGAAGCTGCTTTATGGTGATCCTAAGCTTGTCTTGAAGATCATTTGGTTTTATTCGAAGTTTTATTGTATAATTTTAAAGCGACCTTGGAGATCTTAATAAGAGCATTAGTGTTACCTGGGGTATCTCAGAAACTAAGCGTCTGAAAAAAGTTAATAAGATCAACAACACTTATATTTTTTACTAATCTATCGATTCCCCAAATTCCTGTATTTAAAGTGGAATCACCCTGTATATATTGTATACAACATTAAAATTGTTATTATTAATAACACATATATTTCCGATTATATACATATTTGTTAAGCAATTTCTGTGGTATTTGGTAATAACAAGTTTATATTTTCAAAACAATGTCACCACGCCATTGAACATATCGAAAAATGTCCTTTATAAAAAAAATATCTTTGTTCTATTTTGCGAATTTCGTACCTGTAATAATATCACAAGTACCTCGAAGCCAAAATTTACACTACACTCCCTACGCACATATTGTTAAAAAAAAATTCTGTGGCATTTGTTACCAAAAATGTATAGTTGTTTGTGGGACTAGGAATTTAGCGAGAATAAGTGTTCTAATGGTAAAGAAATTATTATAATATGTTCAAAATTAAAGTTAGGATTGCAATGTAAACAGAAAAGGCAATTTTCTGGGACGAAACAATTTTTGGAATATAATTTTTTGTGCCTTTTTGCAATCCTGGGCAACATTGCGCTGTTCAGATTTGAATCCGTATGATATTGTACTTATTTTTTTAAAAATTGCATCCTCGAGTTCGCACCTCATGATCGAATTTTGGCCTCTAGATTCCCAACTGTTATGTTTACATTTTTTTCTTACTGAACTATATATAAAGAATGGCTTGTACGTTTTAATTGATAAAGATACTTACAGTTAGTTGATCAACGAGCACTTGCTGATGTTATTTCTCGTTTTATTTGCTGTATAGATCAGGATCACTAACTTGATTTTTTCGTCAGTACAGTTAATACTATTTACAGTCTCTTTTAGTTTGTTTACAATATCGAGGGGTAATTATTCTGTTGTTTAATAATTTTTCTTAATATTGTCATTGACAGAATTTGTAAACTTAACGATATTGTCAACTTTTAAATATTTCCATAACCGTATTTAAAACGAGCTACGATTGGTATGGCATAACCCATTAAAAAATTATTTTAAACTAGTTATTAACACTTACATTATTATTGAAATAACGGCACAAAATTAATACCCACGTGTTTTAATTTTCCCGAACGACTATTGAAATATTTGCTGTTTTACATGCAAATATGAATTTAGTTTCTATCGTATTTTAAAAATTCTCTATGATATTAGAATTGACATTAAAAAACTTTTCCGTAGTCCAGAAAAGAAAAACAAATTTATATAAAAATAAATACACGAATACGTATCAAACTTACCCCGGTTACTGTCTTAAATATTCCATTACACACACAACATTAACAACTATTATGTAGAACGATAAATAAATAGTGCGATATAAATTATAATTAAGCTGAACTAGTAGCAGTCGATTCGTGATATGCGATATCTTTATTTTTTTCTACATAGTAGCTGTAAAAAGTTTCGTACGATTGAAATAAAAACGTCTAAAAGTTTTGATAATATCGCTCAATTTAATATACATATTTTTTCTCCAGCCTGCTTTCAACTGACTAGCATTTCTACTTTAATTTTTGGATTCGCCTTCAGTCTTCCTGTTAGGAAACTTACTTTGGCTGTTCTGATCATCGTTATAATGTATGCTACATCATCAGCCATCACCTTTGTTTATCATTATGAAATGCTCTACTTTATAGCCTGGGTTGAAACTAAATAAATTTAATAAAATGCATATACTGTGTGTTATAATAAAAAAGATCATAAAAGTTATTAATGAAAACTATTTTCTATTATTTTATATCCTCTTGTGTGACGATGTAAAATTAAATTTTCACAGTAATTATTTGAAATTTCAAAATAAAATAAAAAAAAAATACGTTAAACGTAATATGTGAATAACAGTTTACTGACACTGAGAAAACGGTCAGTGAAACAATTAAAATGGTGAATTTGATACTAAATCTGGGATTTTGCAAAATGAGTGGAAGTATGCCTTTATTTTTGTTTTTTTTATAGATATTCAAAATGTCATCGTAGTAAGATAACAAATGAGAATGATCTCATCACCAGACATTTACAGGGTGTTTCTAAAAGGTGTGTCAAAATGTTCGCAGCAGGTTCTGGGAATAAAAACAGATTGATATAATCGTATTTACCATTATACAAAAATTCACCCCTGAGGAGCTACATCGCTTCAAAGTTGACTCTGTAAAAATAGTATTTTGCAATATCTGCTACCAATTTTAAAACATTTTTAAAATATTTGGTGTGCTTTAATATGTCTGTTAGATATGTTAAAAATGTTCAGCTCCTTAGTTTTACATTAACAGTTTAAATTGCCTTCAAACTTTTTATCGCTACGCCTATGTCCCTATTTTTTTTCACAATGCACAAAACAATTTAAAACATTTTATTGCTCTACACATTTTCCCAAGTAGAGTCCACGGTAGCTTTAAAGTCTTCTAGAAACGATATATGTGTGCTCTTAAAGGTTAATCTCAATTCGTACAAGGGGCAGTCCTACTGGAAGCGCTTCCGGGAGTATTTTTGTACACGGACTGTCAGATTCCTAAGTCTTGCAGGCAGGATGTGCTTTTTAATCATTTCTACTATAACTGGTCCTTCTAGCAGTACCCGTTACTTCCGGCAATACGCGCTAGCTTTGTGTGGAAATAAAAATAAAAATTGATGGGCAAAAGTGCCTAGAGAGAGAAACCATGTGTTTTTAGAACATGCTTTATTTTAAAATACTGCTGATAATAGATATACGTACATGACGTACTACATATTAATAAGTAATATAAAAAACAGGAACATAATATTAAATGAAAATAATGTCACGTAACATTTCTCTGGCAAAAACTAAAAAAAAAAACAAGATAACTTTGCTGTAACAAAAATTAAAGGTAAAAAGAATTATGCTGGAATTACACTTTGAATGTGATACCAAAAACAGTCCCTGCCTGTTTGTGGGATACACAAAACTGCACGAGATCCACATTTCACGCAGAAGTACCTTGCCTTTTGTTGAATTTGCCTTATCCTGGAGCAGACAATGAATTTTCTCTGCACCCGCTGCCTATTCTAGGCATCATGTTTAGATAGCGCTCCAGTGTATGACTTCCCCGTAAGACAGTTTCTGGTGGTCGTTCTTGGGGTTGCACATTACCAATATCGTCTTCAAATTTGTTCTTGATCAAGAGTTCAGCGAGTGTAGCGCTAGATTCGTTATGTGTGACAGGTTTTTCTGTAATGTTCATCCTAAAAGAGCGTGAAATGCTAGTAGAAGGAGTATGTTATTATGGATCATTACGAGGAAATGTCAATAAAAAATTGCACACGAATTAAAAGAGAACTCAAAGAAACCATAAATCGAATTATAGATAATCCTGATATACTTATGCCTTAAAATTGGGACTTATTTATTCATTCTGTTTTTAATAAAAAAAGAACTATTTTTTGTCTTATCAGATACAACTTTTCAAAAAATACTTTTTTTAAAATTTTACGAAATGTTCCTGTTCGTGTTTCAGTCCTAGACCCGCCTGTGTACCAGGTCAGTTTGAATTGCTTTGTTTTAAAAAAAATTAATTGTTTTCGTCAAAAATAATAGTTACTAAATACATCAAATTCGTAAGAATCGTAAAAATTAATTGTAAATACACCCAATATTAATTTTATAGTATATTTTTTAATAATAAACATTTTTTTATGAAATTTGGTACGAACCCATTGGTATTTGTAATCAGATTTTAAATAAAAAAATCGCTAATCAAATTTCGCCATTTTCACATTGAAAAACCCCCCATAGAACAATCAACTCCCTTAAAAGGTTTACATTAATATATAAATTTCTCGATTAGTAAAATATAAAGCAACGACAAACATGTTAAATAATTATTAATAACTAAATAAATGAATATATATATAATTTACTGTCAGTAAGATATTGGCATATCTCACCACAAAATAAAATTCATTCGTGTCGATAAGCCAATGCCTACTTATCCAAGAATTGAACAAGGTAGAGATTGTGAAATCACAATCGTGATATAATTCCCAAAGATGGTCGTATTTTTTTTATCCAAAATAATACTAATACAAAATTACTATTTGTCGCTCATTGCATAAAAAGTTAAGTAAAATATCTGATTGACTAGTTCTTTGAAATTATTTAGTTTCTATTGAATAAACGTAATTTAGCCTTTACCACTATATAAATCAATTCTAGATGTTACCAACTAAATAAATGAGGAAGTGCATAAATTTAAATAATTATTTTAATATCCACTAAAGAAAAAATATATTTGCAGGAAGTAGTAAGGCGTCGAGACAAATCTGGCAACCTAACATTCCCAAGACTACGCCACTGCCTAGTCACAAGGTGTGGAACATATGCTTGGCAACGTGGAAAGTTTGACTTGGATCAAAATTTAACTGTAGCTCCGTTCACCTTTAAGGGAAGAGCTGTAACTGAATTCAACATACAGGTAAGAAGCATAATACGGGGTAGGTACCGTTCGAAAGTAAACTTCTACTAATTGTATTCCGTTATTTTACACAAATATTTTGTCATTAATGTTCAACAACTATTGCCCTATCTCATGTTGACAGATAGCTTGTGTCATCCGCAATACGTTTCGGAAAATGCTTGAAAAGTCTTTAACAGAACAAGCCTTCTATTTATTTCTTTTTTTAATTTTTGCCTTATTTCATTGCTTCTCTCTTAAGTGTCCTACACACACTGAGACATGTTGCGATGCACCAGTGGCGTATTCTCCATGGAAGCTAGGAAAGCACAGCTTCCCTTACAAGAATTATAACACAATAAAATATATAATTTATTCCTCCCAATCTCTTTTCTTAACGGCGCTTATGAACTCGATATGTGTCAAAACAAATGTTTTAAAATGCGATGCTGTTTAGTTTATTTATTTTAAAGTGTTTGTGATGGTTGCCCCGAATTATTAGTGTTTATGTTGACTTTAATTATTGAAGTTATTTATTGTTTGCAATAATTATAATCGCGAGAAACATTAAAAACAAATTTAAAATAGTGCGGATGAAAGCTGTAGGCTAGACAGCTTATATAGAGACTATTTCGGAAAAAAGTTCTGAAATGACGGAAACTGTATTATGTGAATATGATGTGTGCAATGTAGTGATAAGAAGGGGATTTTCAACTTATAATTTTGAAGGTAAATAACAAATTATTTTAAAAAGGTAGGCCAACTCCCCAGCTTTAGCGAAGTTTGCCAAACAGACTAAATAATATGGAAGATATTTTCAAACGGAAAATTATCAAAAATGTGAATGGGTCACTGGTTGCAACACTAAGTCGCTTTTATTTTGCTGGCAGTGTCTTCTTTTTTCAAATGAAAAGAATACGTGGAATAAAAATGGAATTTCCCATTTAAATAATTTGCACAAATTAATAAATAACATTTGTCGTCTACGTAACATATTTAGTCCATTATTAAAGAAAAAACTTTCAGTAAAACAAGAATTGAGCATGCTATGGACAATCAATTGAGAATAAGCCATGAACAATATAATGAAGAAGTACGGAAAAATCGCGAAATACTAGAAAGATTATAGATGTGGTGTGTTTCCTAGATAAACATGAGCTTGGTTTTCGGAGTAATGATGAATCGGAGAATTCTGCAAATTCTGGAATTATGATGATTTCATTAATTTGCTGGAAATGTGATGAGACATTGCAATTCCATTTAATAAATTCGACAGCATTTAAAAGCACTTCCAATCTTATACAAAATGATTTAATTTCATGCGTAGGAGAAGTTTTATTAAGGAAAATACGGGGCGAATTAGAAGAAAATTTCGTTTATAGCAATTATACTAGATGAAATTACCGACGTTAGAAAGATTTGCCGGGTTGTACGTTATATTTCCAAAAAGGATTATATTAAAGAACGCTTTTTAGAATTTTTAGACGTTTCCACGCAAAGAATTGCAAATGCTCTTTATAATATTGGGCAATCTATAGTTGATGTCGTTGATGAACTTAATTGTGCTTCAAAAGTTACGACGCAAAGTTACGACGGAGTAGCAATAATGGCAGGTGAATTAGGGGCACTACAAGCTAAAGTAAAACAAACTTACCCAAGAGTACTTTTTATACACTACAATTTGATCGCCTATGGAATTAACTGGAACAATTGAAGATAGAAACTCAGCCAACAACAGAATGAATACGTACGTATCGATATCATAGAAGACCAAAAAATGTGTTATCGGAGATTATTTTCAGAAATAATTGACAATATTTCTACACACACGGATACTAGATTCAAAGATTTTAACAACAATTTTTAGAGTTAACAAATTTTAATGGCCATACTACTACAATTCCAAAAGTGAATTAAAAACTTCATTAGAAGTTCTACCAGTCAGGAAATATTGACTAATCTAGCAATGTTATTCATAGAAAAGGAACTAATTCAAGAAATGTCACTAGTGCAAAATATGTATATCATTGGTATATACATAAAACGATATACGTACTATCTTCTATAAATACATGTTGTGAGAATATACATGAATGGGAGATACAGAACAAGTATATACATACAAGGGATATACATAAATGTATGTTGTTGTTCATATGTCCAGGACATATTTTGAACATTATGTATCAATTTTGCATATCCATAGGAGATCAAATGCTATGTGAGACGTGACAGTAACGTACATATTTTCATGTTAACCTGAACTGTAAATACTATTTAACAATAATCACCCTTAATTGGTAAAAATGTTCATAACAGGCTAGACTGGTAAAAACTTTTACGATATATTTTGATTTTTACCGAACTTCTATTATTTCAACAATCACCACCAATACCGTTGCATATAAAAACACAGCTACCATTTAAAAGACAAGAATTTTGACAATTACCTTTATAAAGACACTGTTTTCATCAGCTTCTTCTAAGATTTCACACGGAATTTCCATTTTTAAGGGCAAAAACGGTTTTCAATTTAACGGTAATAATATCTCACTGACATTAATAAAATACTTGTTGCTCGTTGCTCTGCAAACAAAGTTGCTTTCCAAAAATTCAACTAGATTTTCGCCTATAATAATAATCGTCAAAAGAATTCACACACAAATAGATAACTGAGCTCGATTTCGCTCACTCAGTTAACGTCCATGCTCGCATGTTAAACCCTTATAATGTAATATACTATAACCAAAGATTATTTTCCCATCTCTAGATGAATACAAATTAATAATGCATATTTCCTCGACAAATTAATTTTGACTACCACCTACCAAATATCTTATAAGCCCAAATTTTTAGCAATGATATACACAAAGCAAAGCATGTCATATACTCTTTGTGATTATTTCTAGGAATACGTTAGTGACATTGTGTCAAAATATCTTCCAGCTGGCATACCACCATGGCAAGTTATAATCATACCATCATCAGAGGACAACCATTACATTCTTCTGAAGCTGCACCATCTACTTCTTAGCGAAGGACTGAACATCGGAGATTTGCTTCCACTAATTCCACCCACAAGACAAACTGCTGGGTAATATATAAATTTGATTACAGGAATATTAATTTGACATATTGGGTGTCAATTTTAAAAGTTCCCACCCCAATTACCTCGGGAACAGAGAGAGATATTGAAGAGCGATTTTAAATATGTCAACGGGATTGAGGGCAAGTAATTGCTGTATTATGAAAATAAAAGAGCAAATGCCTTACTCTAGAATCTTATATGACACCCTAAAACTTGCGATATATCTAATGAGAGCCCTTTCGAAATACTGTCTTTCCCTGAAAACTAAATTTGGTTGCATCAATTATTTTTTATGTAGTTTAGCAATAACTAATTTTCTGAAATTTGTAAAATAATACTACAAAAACTTGCTCATTTTATTCTTTTAATTATAATTCGAAGAATAATTACCAAGTTCACATTTTAAGAAGCCCACTTTACAGAGTATTGTTGAAAACATTCAGACAACTAACATTTTATTTAATGATAATGATGTATTTATTTTGAGTATATATAGGTATACTATATGTTGTTTTTCAAGTTTTCGCGGGTGGTGAATGTTAAATTCGTTTTCCGGGTATACTCCCGCGTAGGCAGTTCGAGTTACCAGAAGCCGCAGTAAGCAGTTATCTGTTAGAACCTGAAGATGGCAGATGAGATTCTGCCGAAACGTCGTTCAGACAACCACGGTCCCTCTCGGGGCCTATCACCTACGCGGGAGTATACCCGGAAAACGAATTTAACAAGGTATACTATATATATACACATATAAATATTCATATATTTATATTATAACTCGAGTGGTGTCAAATCCGGAGATCATTCCAGCCACTCGACGCGACGGTCTTCTTCTGCCAGTCCGTTTACTGTAAAATGTATCCAACCATTACCGGAACTGGTAAGAAATAATGCGGGGGAACACCCGTTTGCTGGAAGTAAAGCATGTCTTAATCTCATAAAAGATTACCATCCTCATCAAACTGATTATCCAATGCATGGAATATAAGAGGGTTAATGGTGGTTTCTCATATGTCTAAATATATGTTGCCATTGAGATTATCTTCAATGAATAAAAGGCCATTAATTTCTGTGCCCATTGAGTATGTTCTTCAACAAAAACATGATTTTCATCTGTAGAGTATCGATAATAATTGTATCTATTGACAAACCCATTCAAAAAGAATGTTGATTCGTCGTTGAAACAAATATTTTGTAACAGATGTGGATTGTTGTTTATTATTTCTGTTATTTGTTCACAGAACTATCTTCTATCAAAATCATATTGAGCTAGTTAATGATGGACTTGCATTTTACATGGATGAAGTTTATGCAATTTTAAAACCAAGCAAAGTCTCATGAGAAGTGCCATGCAGTTATAGCAGACACCTAGCGAAGTGAACTTTTGTGATTGGTATTAATCGAATAACAGATTAATGACACAGCTACAATAAAACATACAGGTTTCAAAATGAAACGACTAAAAAAAAACAAAAAACCGGCTGTTTCGTTAGGAAAGGAAATCGTGTGTAAGCTATATCGGTTGTTTAAACTATTTAACATTTAGAATCTGTTTAAGTTATTGCTTGATAACGCCGCGGCAATTAAGGTTTTGCATTTGCATTTGTTATGAATAGAGTTAAAATCAACGGCGGTTCGTGGATCAAGAGATAGGGAGGTCAATTAGAAAAGTTTACTGTATTATCTACCTTTTAAAGTGATTTAAATACCAAGTCGATCCTCCGGTCTTTTTGAGATGCAAAGTGGTCAATTACTTTTTCATTAAAGTCTTTTATCTTCTTTATTAATGCCCTTTCTATGGTAAGCATAGCTAAAGAAGATAACCTTTCCTGACCCATGGTATTTCTTAAAAATGTCTTTATTCTTTTTAAGGTGGAAAAATAACGTTCACTTTCGACAGTAGTCATAGGGAGAGTACACAAGATTTTTAACAGTTTGATACCTTCAGAAAAAGTATTGCACAAATTATTGTTAATAAAAAGCTGTAACAAAACAACTGCACCTTCATTATTGGAAAAATCTTTTCGGCTATATAATACTTCTAATTCAGTCTTAAGTTTCAAATGATTTATGACTGGATACTCCGTTTTAACTAATTTAAACATATCTTGAGGAAAGCATTTTTTATAATCTTTAAATCGATCTGCGTGAAATAACTGAGACATAAATGATTACTGAAGCCAAACCTGTTTTTGATCTCAGATGTAATTATATCAGAAACTTCATTTCACGACAAGTAGAGATTTACTAATAAAATGTTCACAAATAAAAACATTAAAAACAACGCGATAGAATTTATCGACCAACGCGTGGTCAACATTAAGACTGCTGACTAGCGACTGCTGTACTAAATTTCGTACGTTACCGTGTCAGGGTCATTGTCCCCTCCAGTGTTTTCTGTCTATTTTGCTTTCTGACGATTCGCACATAAGTCTATTTCACTATAATTCGTTATAAATTCGGTCCGTAGCTAGCTTTGAAGACACGTTGTGGATTGACCCAAGATTTTTTAGTTCTATAAATGAATAATGTGATGATCTAGATATTGGAATAGTATTGTGCATAGAATGAACTAGAAACTTTAATATATTTTTTAAGAATATTAAAAATCTATATATTATATAAACTTAAACTTCAGAAAATGAATAGCTCTATTTTTTATTTGTATGTGGGAGGTCATTGACCAAATGACCCTATAGATGAACCGCCAGTAAAAAGCTGTTTTTGTTAGATTACACAAAAAGCACTTGGTAAAATTGAAATAAATTTTCACAGAAAGACAGTATTTCGAAAGGGCTTCCATTCGAGATATCGCAAGTGGTAAGGTATCATATAAGATTTTAAAGTAGGAGTGGCTGGGGGTGAGGGAGTTGCCCTATTGTTGATGTTCGTACTACAGCAATTACTCCCCGTCGATACAGTGGTGCCATATCTAGGGAATTTTTCATTGTCAGGTAAACCCTTCTGACATAACTGCGTCGATACCATTTAACACAGTGCAAACCGCTCTTCAACATTCTCCCTCTCTCTCTCTCTCTCTCTCTCTCTCTCTCTCTCTCTCCTGTTTCCGACATAATTGAGGTGGACACTATTCAAATTTAATCGGATATAATTACCGTTGCAGATCTGTCGCATCAAAAAGTCCACTGGTAGAAGTTTTCAAGAAACCAGTATTCATACCCGTCTTGAAAGAACGCTTAGCTGAGGAACTATCCAACAGATGGAACGAATTTGTATCCAACTATGATCCTTTAGAACGGCCTGAATTGCTCAAAAACACCCCAATGTTCCCCCAGTTTCTTGCAATTTCTCTAATAACCCTAGTATCATTGATAAAGGACTGTAGAAAAGGCTTCCGAGTCATCAAAACCGACGTGTTTTCCAGAATCAAGTACGTCTGCAAGGCGACAGTCAAAGAAACGAATAAGAGACAAGTTACCATCAACAATCTTGTTTTTTCAATTCTTGCATCTTTGGATCCTAGAAATTTGGTAACATTGTTTTTTAAAAACACCTGGTACGTCTGCTTTGTCTTGCCGATCCGTATACCAATAGTAATGTACGCAGAATTTTTGTCGCTTTACGCGTGTTTAAGTTTGCAATATTGTCCATACCCCCACACTTTTATGGGAATCTTATACACATATATACCACTTCTCTACAACTCATTTAAAGAAATTTTTTACGTGTTCGCTATACTCTTCTCAGCTCCAAAAACCGTAATCCAAGATATTCTTTTGCAAAAGCAATCATTGCAAACTATTACTTTATGTGGACGAAAATCAGTCGCTTGGTCAGACCCTGTAAAGATTGAATTGATAAAGAGCGTTGCCAAGCAATCTGGAGTTTCGGAAACGGAGATTATGCTCTCTGGAGTTTCAATGTGCCTTTCTAAATACTTCGTTCAAACCAAGCATTATATTCCTGAAGATTTACCGATAACTATCAGACATATTTCTTCTAATTACGTATTCGCGACCGGCCCTAATATTAAACCAGAAGACGCTATAAGCGGTATACTCTGTTTAAATTTAGCTATACCCGACCCGGAAAAGAACACCTCTCACGTAGAAAATCTGTTGGAAATCAAGAATAAATTCAACAATTCGTTGGAAAAGCAGGGGCTATCCCATTTGTTGACCATGCTCCAAACAAAATTTGGTGTCTTGACAAAATTTCTACCCTCAACTATCGTCAGCATTTATTTGAAATATCTCTCTACAAAGTATGCCGTCACTGTTACTGAAGTTACTAGTAGGTATCCGAATGTCACTCAGAAGACGCTATGGGGTCAAGAAGTCAATAGTGTTATTTATTGGAGGCCTCCACAAGCAAATACTAGTAAGTGATTTTATTTATATTTTTCATACAGGGTGTGAAAATTAACGCCGGTCCTCTTAGGATTCTACTCAACAAGTAAAAATAAATCGAAATTGTAGTGTGATAAAATATCTGATCGGTCTTCGTTAGCCCATCGAGGCTTTCTAAATAAAACCATATATTTTTCTAAATATTCGATAGCATATTCAATTATCTATTCAACCATATACCTTTGTCAATAAAATAAACTTCTTTTCACTCGAATTGGAAGACCTAAAATTTGAGTCAAGTTCAAAGGTATTCTTCCTTGCTCCAACCGATAGAGCAAATGTTATTGAATGGCCAGCAAGATTCCCAGTCCTTATGCCATTAAATTTCTTTGCATAACAAATAAAATTAATTTATTTTATAAAACAAATATTTACTATTTGCGATGGAATCATGTAATTCAATAAAAAAGAAATCCCGTCCTCAATATCTACGGGAAAAATGCCAAGCAAAAGATGCCTACTGTTTACACCGAACTAGATATGTAAAAGTCTACTTCTTTCGTACAAAAAATTAATCAAGGACATTTCTTGTATTATTAGAGTATTAGAGGTAACAACGTACACATTTGTGTATAATTGGTTGCATACCGAAAAATTCAAAAACTGACAGTATTTATCAAATGTCCGGTCCGATAGAATCAGTTTTAAAATGACTTTCTTGTGTTTCGTTGTATTTTACACACTACAAATTCGTTTATTTAAAACCATTCGCTATTTAACAATTACATATCGATAATTTTTAATCGATTTTAATATAAATGTAATATAGACATCGTACAATTTCCGTGCAGGCAGGGCCGGCACATGGGATAAGAAACAATAAGAACAATTTGTACGGAACAATTAAAATATATACTTCATAAAATCTTCTGTACTGTGTTCAAGGCATTAGTATATATTGATATTTTCAAAATTTGTTTTACATGGACAGCATTCAGGTTGGAACGAACTGGTCGATTTGTGCCGGTTCTTGTCGCCCCGGAGGATTATGCCGTCTTATTCCAGGCATAAGTCAAACAACTTCCCTTAATAAAATGTATATGTATATTGTATTCTACTTTGTAGGATACGTGCAGGACTAGTATCTATATCAACTATGTAACAAATAGGCCATAAAGTTCTTTAAATTGGCAAATTGGCAAAATTGGTCGATTTGCATAGGAAAAAGGAGTATCCTACATTGACAGATGACACGGTGCAAATTTAAGGTGGTTGCTTCACGGCCAATTTAAATACTCGCATACAATTTTAAAACCAAAATGTTTAGTTAACAATTAGTGTGATTTGTCTTTACCAGCAAAAGTGTAAAAGTAGAGAACAAAACAATATGCACAACTTGTAAAGACACGTGCTCGTCCTGATATGTTTCGTGCTTTATTACTACGATGAACTTTTGATTCAAGATGCCGTTTAGCATCGTTAGTATAGTGAAACATTAATTTTCTGTTACACACGGTACAGAGTGCACTACAGATCCATCAATGCGAAAGTTATCAAACCAAGAAACAATTACCTGCAGTTCAACTGCTCCTGTGATTTGAAGAACCTAGTAATTCAAAAAAGGCAAAGCTGTGGAAAACCTAATTTATGTTTAGTTGAAGCCATAAGGAGGATGGAAATGTTAAGAAAATTCTGATCACTTTATGAATTTTTTGTGTCCATATTTTGAAGTTTGATTAGTTTTTATAAAATATTTTATATTTTAGAATCTACGTGACTTACTAGAAACTTTTTTGTTAAAAGTATATTTTTACATTGAATAAACCTGATTTACTAAACAAGTGTGCATGTCCAACATTTTATATCGCAACCTAAAGGTACATTTTCCTCCACGGTCGTCAGTCTTCGACGACTACGACTGTGTAACGACGATTGATTCGCCAAGACTTCTACAATGCTTTTTAAATGAGTCTGCTCTTCTAGCGGCTAGCGGCTACTCAGTCGCTGCTGCGGAACTTCATTCGCCATTCGTTAATCTTTCAATAACTGGTCGCCTGAGTGCTTTGAGAGCAGACAAACGACTCTTTCGCGGCGAATTTTAGGTTGTAAAATATTATTTTTAACTTTTTGTTTGCGTTTGCCGGTGTGGCTATTTTGAAAGTATGAAACATTTTCCAATACTAATGACGAATAACTATTCATTTAATCTTTCACACGGTTGTAGGGATTGATTATAAGATCGTGTTGTATGAGCTCCAATATATAAATTAAACTGATAGCGTGCGATTCGAAAAAAATTCTTTAAATTTTATTTTGTTGTCTGTTAGATGAGTCTTGACTAAAATCCTCCTAACTTTCTACGTTTAAACGTGTATTATTTTTTCCTTGTTTTTTTATAATCTAGAATTAAAGAAAGAAGTAAATTTTCTTCTTCTGTTTGATAATTTAGTATCAATAAAATTACAGTTTTCAAGAGACATGTATTTTTAAATGTTGTTTCGTGAGCCGAGGAAAACACATACTTACAGAAAATGCGTCGGTGAATCAGTCGTCGCTATTCTGTCGTAGTCGTCGACGATATGGATCGTGAATGAATAACGAAAATAGCGCCTATATCGATAAAAGAAAATAAAAAAACTGTAAACATATAAATGTTTTATATAATATATAATTATATATAGAATATCAAAGAGCCAATCAATTAAGTCTAAATAGTAGTACTGCTGTTGCAAATAATATATTAATAATAAATAGTAAATGCATGATAATGTATTTCTACTTTAATTTTAAATTTACTATATATCTCTTTTGTATAATAGGAAAAAAATGGTTTGCTATGAAGTTCCACTGCGTATAGTACATTAACCTTTTTGAATACCACTTCGAAATTAATAAAAGTAACACGATAAGCTAGTAGAATATATTGTGCATCTAATATAACATTCAATAAAACTGAGACTTACTAGGTTCTCCAATTAACGGGACAACTATCGACTAATACGAAATAAAATGCGATAGTGGTTATTATTTATTTTTATCCTCGCGCCGTCTACACACTGCGACGTTCGTATGTAAACATAATAGTGAATAAACAGGGTCTAGATCTCGCTGCGCATGCGCTTATACTGTGCTCTCCTATGGGAACTCAGACAGGCCGGTTGGGAAGCCGTTTCGATACTCAAAGAAATTGTCCGGTGTCTAGATAAGTATATCGATATTCTCATTAAAAATCTATTTATTTTCCAAAATACGATTGCTGTTAAGTGAAATTTTCTTTTATGCCTATTTTGAAAACTTCTTTCCACTTTTTTGAGAAGGAACACAAAAGAAGTTTTAAAACATGAAAAACTCAACAATTCGTTTTTTTTTAATGGCTTGTACACATTACAAATAATCAATAGAGTCATGCACCTACTTTTTTTTATTACCTTTGATTTGTTTTAGGTATATCGCTTTGTTTAAACGAATACGCCGACCACGTGAAATTGGGTGTTATGTGCGATGCCCAGTTGGTACCTCATCACCCTTATTTAGTCAGGGGATTTCCAGAGTATATTCAGGATTTGGGAAATGAGGCACGCATTTATCAGTTAAAATAAATAAACAAAATCAGCTTGTAAAATTGTATATACCTTAACTAATACCACTATAAATAAGTAAGGCAGAGAAAAGCAATAAATTTGCTCGTAAGGAAAAGTTTGTACATTTAATTTTTTTGTTTAGCAGCAAATAATTATGGATGTGTATACTGTGTCCCTAAACAATTAAACGATACATTCATTATTAATGTTTATACTAATGTTTACAAAAGCAATGATTAAAAAATTTTAATACCAAGTAGCATTAACTGAAATAGCACAAAATGTCTTACAGATGTCCATTTTATACCTGGATATTCCTCTATATATACATATATATACGTATATATATATATATATATATATATATATATATATATATATATATATATATATATATATATATATATATATATATATATATATATTGTTTTTCAGGTTTTCGCGGGTGGTGAATGTTAAATTCGTTTTCCGGGTATACTCCCGCGTAGGTGATAGGCCCCGAGAGGGACCGTGGCCGTCTGAACGACGTTTCGGCAGAATCTCATCTGCCATCTTCAGGTTCTAACCGACAACTGCTTACTGCGGCTTCTGGTTACTCGAAACTCGAAACGTCGTTCAGACGGCCACGGTCCCTCTCGGGGCCTATCACCTACGCGGGAGTATACCCGGAAAACGAATTTAACATATATATATATATATATATATATATATATATATATATATATATATATATATATATATATATATATATATATATATATATATATATATATATATATATATATATAAATATCGTGAGGGTATCTATTAGCCATCCTTAAAATTGATATCTCTTTACTGGAAATCCATAGAACATTTATATACGTTTAACAATTGAATATGGATATCCATAGGATATTCGTAAATGTGAACCCAATCCGTACATAAATACTAGTAAACTGCTATGTCATGTTAAAGGAAGTTATATAACTTCTACATAAAATGGACTTCGGCATTTATTTTGTCTTAATAAAATATGCCAAAATTATTATGTATCACATACGGGGGGAAGTCCAGTGGATATTCTTGTGCATCACGAGTGTCCATAGGATATCCATTGAATATGCATGCATATTCTACTATATGCTAACTAGGGAGAGGTGCTATAATAATGGCATACAATAGGTATATGTCATCATAGAACATAAGAACGTACTAATAAGTTAATAAGTTATTAATAAGCCTTAATAATGTAAGAATGTTACAATTAAATGTATTTAAGAATCAATTGTGTATTAATTCAAATCAAATTAAATCAAATTCTATTCCATATTTAGGCCCGTTTTTTACATCTATTAAATTTATTCGGTGGATAGTTTCCTTGGATACAATTGTATCAATAATTGTATCCACTGAAATTATTAATCAAATAAATTTAATAGGAGATGAAAAGATCAGCCGTTGGAGTAAATATATTGTTTATAACAATACACTTTGATGTATGGGGTTAGCATAAAGTAAGGGGTCTATTTTAAATTCTTAAATAGTTTTAAGAAATTATGCTAATAGCAGAAAGTAAACAGAATCTAGTTGCCTCATTAATTGGATTTTAGTGTATCTATGGAAAACAAAAGAATTGTCGTGACAACTATTGATACAAGTGTCAAACGAAATAATCGTAATTTAGAGAATTGTTCTCAAAATAAAACTCGCGTAACGTAAATTGTAACAATTTCAATATGGATCTGCAAACAAGAATTGGTTTAGTGCAATGTTATTATGAAGGCGGTAAAAATTACACTACTGGATTACGAAGATTTCGTACGAAAATGGGTTTGAGAGCAGAGCCGTGCAAAATGAAGGCGTATCGTAATTTGATTAGCAAATTTGAAAGAACGGGGTCTGTAAAAGACCTTCCGAGGTCAGGAAAACCTAGGATTAGTGATGACCAAGTTGCAGAAGTTCTTCAGGAAAATCAAAACATAGCCAATACTAATCCGCTAGCAATCAGTAGTGTTAATGCGATATCAAAACGATTACAAATGCCATACACCATGGTTTGGAAAATTTTATGGAAAATCCTAAAAATGTATCCCTATAAACTGCAACTGCTGTTTGAATTAAAGGACGCAGATTTTGCTCTCAGGTACGATTTTTCATTACACGTATTGGCTCAGATGGAAATTGAACCCGAATGGTTATCCCGTATTTTATGGACAGATGAGGCCCATTTCTCTCTTAATGGTGGAATTAATACTCAAAACTGTCAAATATGGTCAAGAGAAAATCCACATGAAATCGTTCAGTAAGGCCTTCATGACAAAAAAGTTACCGTTTGGTGCGGTTTCACAGCTAATTTCATCATTGGTCCATACTTTGTCGAGGAAATACAGAATGGGGAGGCCGTATCTGTAACTGTTACTGGTGAACGATACCTGCAAATGTTAAGGGATTATGCAATTCCACAGTTGCAAAACGAGCACGAAGGAATTGAAAACATGATTTCTATGTAGGATGGAGCACCTCCGCACATTTACCGACCAGTTAAAGAATTGTTAACTGCGATTTTTTTAAGATCGTGTTATAAGCAGACATTTTGCAAATTCATGGCCACCAAGATCACCTGATATAAACCCAGCGGATTACTGGCTGTGGGGTTATTTAAAAAATTTGGTGTTTAGAACACGGCCAACAACGCTCGAGGAATTAAAGGACAGTATTAGAGAGCAAATTCGTGCAATTCGACCAGAAATGTTGAATAGTGCTGTATACAATTTGAAGGAACGGTTGGTAATTTTACAACAACAAAATGAAGGTCATATCGAGCATTTGCGGTAACTAGTGTTTGACATCAGAAATCCCATTATGTAAGCAACTAGATTCCATTTACATTTTGTTATTAATTTGATTTGTTAAGAATATATAATAAGTTGAAATATATCCCTAACTTTTTAATCACCCGTTATTTCAATGTGTGCTGATTTCCAGGCGCTGTTATTGACCATGAACTGGACTCTTTTTGGGAGAAATTCAATTTTGTAGACATAAATAATTAAATACCTTAAAGAGAAAATGGCATATGAAATTAGTTTTAGAGATGTCTTAAGTTAATAAATTTTCTACAAGCCACTGTTGCAATTTTGAAAAATCTGTCCTCTTTCAAAGAGATTGTAAATCACCGCAGATAACCCCAACCAAATTTTAGTTGTTTTATTATATTTACATTAAATTTTTATTGACAAATCAAATTTTAAAAGGACACGTATTATAATTTTTAATCAATAAAGACATAGTTACCTTAATCAATATGTAGATTAACGAGGTTATCTTTTTCCACATTGTCGAAACCCTCGAAATCCACTAAATAAAACGTATTCACACCCTGGTATTATTGATTGCTTTAATTTTTTTTATTTCATCTTCATGCAACGGAATTACCTAGTTCTACTATTTATCTACATACCAACATATTTGCATTTTGATATAAGAATTAACACATAAATTTGTTTAAAAAATAGTTTATTCTTACGACTATCCAAGTCTATTTAAATACAAATGTATTTATAATAATAAAACATCGATATTTTTTCCATGTATTGAAACGAGTGTCCTGAAATATAATTACATTAAAAATATTTAAAAGTATTATTATAATACAATAAAATATTGCCCCGACATTTTGGCAGTCGCTGGCAGTCTGGCGCTACACGAAATTCACTTCTTGGCACTTTGCGTCTGACGCTGTTGCCGCTTATGAGCAAACATCCCTTCTTCCAGAGATATTGCAGAAATAACGCGTTTTTGCGCGCAGTTTGTTTGAACAATTGTCATACTATTACAACTTTTAGAAATCCCGGGGACAAAGGTCAGGGATTTCGGAAATTAGCTGAGTATGACGGACAAACAAGGCAATCGATTCAAACTAGATTTAAAGATCATTAGTTCTATCTCAGGTGGAAAAATAGTCTAGTATTGCTTGTTTGAAAATAGCCATAGGATCTCTCCTATGGCTATTTGTTGTTATGTTGCTAATTAACTTTAAACTGCCAATATCTCATATTATTTCTTGGAAATTATGTTAAGGTCACATTAACGGTCTTCGGGACTATTTTTAACTAAGTGACAATTGAAATCTTTAACTTTAGAGAATGCAAAATTAAAGAAAAATTCATGTTTCCATTTGTCCATTTCGCCACGTAGTGGTTGCATTTGGTGGATAGTGCCCGAAGAGTTAACTTACGGAGCGTGCACTGTTGATAAAATATTAAATTTACGCTTGTAGTCTGCCGAAATATCAAACACGTTTAATTCTCCGAATGTCGGCACATGTCTGGGAAGTCTGGTGTTTGTTTATAAGACAACAGACAATATGGAACTGATCTGGTCTGGTCTGATTTGCTCTGAAGTAGAAGGATTCATACATAAACATTGCCGTGGTTGCTTTCCACAAGTCCACCATTTTTTTTAAGACAGATAGAGGCTCAATGATGAATGTCCATTGTAATGTTGCCAAAAATAACGTAAAAAAAAATACGAATTTATGAAATTTTGTTCAATCTAATTATGTTATTTGCTTAAAATTTGCACAATGAAAAATTTAATCTAAAATAAAATTCCGAAACGATGTAACTTTATAAAAAAGTACCACCACGTTTTTGTAACCATTTTTTAAAAATGTATACCTTTGCTACATTTTGTAGTGACTGAATCAATAAAAGGTTTCCATGTTAATTTTTTATCAATGATGACTCCTAGATACTTTACTTGAAACTTGAAAGGATAAATGAATTTCCCAAGTTGAATATCGGAGGTATTTGGGGTATTATATGACAAGAGAAAACACAGAAAATCGATTTTTTCTTGAGAAAGATCGAAACCATTAATAAAAACCATCGACATATGTTAATGACACCAGACTCTAACAGTTCTGGTGCTTTGTCATAATTTTTATTTTCTACATAGAGACAAAAGTCATCTGCATATTGCACAATGTTTAGATTAAAGTTATGAGATACGTGGAGATCAGCGGTATATAAATTAAATAACAGCGGACTCAACACAGAGCCCTGAGGCAGACCAGTATTATTCAATCTGGGTCCAATTTTTTCATTTTTATTATTCCTTAAATATATTATTCGCTCAGTATAAAGCTTTATGACACATCTAGCGATTTGTCTTGGTATAAGGAAATTTTCGTTAATTTTTTTTTCTAATATTTGCAGACCGATCGAGTCATAAGCTCTTTTTATATCCAAAAAAGAGTGCACATAATTATTAGTAAAATTACTTTACATTTTAAAATAAACAAACTGTTCTAATGTCTTTGTTTTCATAGATGATTTAGTAAAAGATATATTTGTATTAGGTAAAATTAAATCCAAATATATCTTATTAAATATGAAAGATCATTATATATCCCTGAATTAAAAAAAATATCTTTAAAATGAGCCAACATACGGCATGTAACGCTTAAAACAAAAAAGTTTAAGAAATTTCCAGTTAAACCAGAAATATACGTTAAATATATACTCAGTGGAATATCACATATCCATTTCCACATTAATACACAGAGTACAAATTTTTGCATTTTTCAGTTTTTCAGCTATCAATTTTTGGTTTGTTGTTAATTGTTTTTTTTTTCTTTTTGAATTCGGAGTTTTCAGAAAAAAAATACATAAGTATGGTTTTGAATTTTTTCCCAAGTAAAAAATCAAGCTACAAAATCGAGTGTGGCACTTAAAATGATCACCCTACAATAAAAAAATATATGTACTCACCTTATATTCCAGACCTAGGTTTCATAGGTCTGAATAAAACTCTCTTAAATGTCAACAAAAAATTTGAGGCAATGTATTCATTTTATACTCCAGACTAGGTTTTTGAGATTAACAATTGAATAAAATATTTTAACATTAAATACATCTATGCACCATGTGTTATTCATCTCTTTAGGAAGATTTTTCATTATTTGACTTTTATTATTTTTTGACTTTTTGGTATTTACGGCCGGTTTTTTTACCTACAAGTTAAAATGTCGTTTAACTTGAAGCTTAAACATAAGTTTAACATTAGTAGTAGTAGTAGTAGTAGCTACTTATTTTACTAGGCAAGTAGGCCACAATGGGCCCTTTTTACCTAGGGACCTACAGTTTAGCGTGGACTCCGAACCACGGTCTTCGACTGTCAACTAACCCACCGCCTGGGTCTGCCCGCCTGCACCGCTAGCAGAGTGGCAAACCTCCTGGGTAGGTCTGTTCGACCCTCCACCCGGGCTCGCCTCTCCGCCTGCATCAGGCTAGCGGCCTTCCCGGGATTGTCTGTTGACAGCCTACCGACTGTTAGATGAGCTATCGTTCATCCATCCAATTGCCGGCCTCGATCAGTGCTGCTTAACTTCACTGATCGAATATCGGAAATTAAACTGATGTCCATACCTCATCCCCTAAGTTTAACATTAAGTTTAAACGTAGGAGATTTTATAGATGCTTGTTACCATAACAGATTTGTTTGGTTTTTACACCAGATGGCGTTGGTATAACTGCTGTCACGCCGGTACTGATAGACTAAATAACATGATTCAGGTAGCCCAAGGGCAAGAGTTTTTATATTGCTGTTTATTATTTATTAATTATCAGGTAAGAAATTGGTGTTGTGTACTTTTAACATTGAATATTGTGCCCAAAAAGTAAAAGCTATAACATGTTTTGATATGATATAATATATAGAGTGGGGCAATAGTGCGTCCGACTCCATATGTCGAGTTCTATGATAGCTAGAAACTTGATTTAAAAACATAAATAAACTAGACAAAAAAAGTCTATAACCGGAAATTATTTTCAAATATACAGGGTGAGCCACGAGGATTCTACAGGGTCAATTAACATTTTTTTTAAAATGGAATGCCATGTATATCATTGTTTGAAATCTCTTTGTGGCCGGCCTCCTTCCACGCCTGTATTGACTCTCTCCCAATCACTTGGATGTAATGATTTTTTTTGTGTTTACATGTGTATATTAAAAGTCACGATTATCAATTTTAAGAAAAAAATATGTTAGTACAAGTTATGAGGTATCTGTGTGATGACACTCAGCCATTTTCACTTCCTAAAAGTATACAGGGTGGCCAAAAATAATTTTTTAAATTTACAACTATTTGAACTGAATTTTCTCAAATGAATTTTCTTAAATGGAACACCGTGTATATTTTTTGGACGATGTGATGTAGAATAGAAAAACGAACATTTTTTGTACGTACATCCCTGTGGTGATTTGTACCCATTTCGATTTATTGAACAGTACCTGCAAAATTCAGCAAGAAAAATTGAATATATTTTATTTCCTTGTAATTCAAGACAAGATATTATAACAAGTGCTTCACATGTTGCCCATTTGGATTGACACACATTTCTATGCGTCTATGGGAAGAGGTTTCTATTGTTCATAAAATTGCCCAAGTGATACTACTAAAAGCACATATTATCCATTCCTTCAAATTTTGGATTGTTGTTGCTGTGATGTTTTTATGGGCATCACGTAACACGCTTATTATAATACCTTCTATTGAATTATTTGAAAAAAAAAACTTTAATTTTAATTTTTATTGCTGAATTTTGCAGTTATTGTTCAATAAATTGAAAATGGTCACAAATAGCCATAGGAACATACGTACAAAAAATGTTCGTCTTTCAATTCTGTATCACATCATCCAAAAATATACAGGATGTTCCATTTAAAAAAATTGAGAAAGTTCAAAAAAGTTGTAAATTTAAAAATCTTTTTTGTCCACCCTGTATACTTTTAGGAAGTGAAAATGGCTAAGTATCATCACACAGATATCTCATAACTGGTACTAACATATTTTTTTCTTAAAATCGATAGTTGTGATTGTAGTGATATTTTTAATATACACGTGTAAATGGTATAATTTCAACAAAAAAAATTCATTACATCCAAGTGGCTCGGAGAAAGTCAATAATAATACAGGAGTAAAAGGACGCCACAAAGAGGTTTTAAAAAATGTTCTGATATACATGGCATTTCATTTAAAAAAATTTTACTTGACCCTTTAGAATAGTCTTAGCTCACCCTGTATATTTAAAACTAATTTCCGGTTATAGACTTTTTTGTCTAGTTTACTTATGTTTTCAAATCAAGTTTCTAGCTGTCATAGAAATCGAGATATCGAAGTTGGAAGCACTATTGCCCCACCCTGTATATTAATAGGCTAACAGCAAAATTTCCCTGTTTTTGTTTTTTTTCTCTTTTTGGTGGCACCACTTACTGAAATGAAATATCTATTCATATTGTTTCTCATAATTTTTTCTTGACATAGCTGGCAGTAACTCGAGTGCAGCCTCTTCCGCATCTCTTCTATTTCAGGAGGGATAAAATGTTTATCGAAACTGTAAATTATTCATATTTATTTATTTAATTTCAAAATGGTTAACCTTATTTACACCATTATATTACTTACTAATAGAAATTCCATAATTTTTGCAAAGACTTCTATTTTTTTAAGTAAGAAATACTTATATGATGTTTTTATTTTCAAAAATTTGCGTTTATTTTAAAATTCAGGATCGGAAGTGCATAACACACTGTGGATACTACGAGACTAACTGTTTTACTGAGAAAATAATGGAAATCTTGAAAAGGCTTAATGGAATAAACATTCGAAACGTTTGAAGACAAGCGGAGTGTCACTGGCGGTTCTTCTATAGGGTCATTTGGTCAATGACCTCCCACATACAAATAAAAAAATAGAGCTATTCATTTTCTGAAGTTTAAAAATATATAATATATACATTTTTAATATTCTTAAAAAATATATTAAAGTTTCTACTTCATTCTATGCACAATACTATTCAAATATCTAGATCGCAGGATTTCGTATCCCCTCCGAGCACCGAGCATCTACATTCATATTCATTACATTATTCATTTATAGAATTTAAAAATCTTGGGTCAATCCACAACTTGTCCTCAAAGCTAGCTACGGACCGAATTTACAACGAATTAAAGTGAAATAGACTTATGCGCGAATTGTCAGAAAGCAAAAGAGACAGAAAACACTGGCGGGGACAATGTCCCTGACACATTTTACGAAAACGGTAACGCACGAAGTTCAGTAGAGAGGTCTTAATGCTAACTATTTACACGTTGGTCGGTAAATTCTGTCGCGTTGTTTTTAATGTTTTATTTGCGAACATTTTATTAGTAAATCTCGTGAAATTAAGTAAAACAGTGTTTTTGGTGTTTACTATTAAATATAAGTGTTGTACAAAATATATTTTATTCATTGTTACGCTCATCAACAAAATTTAATTTTACAAAAAGCATCAAGTTAGGATAAAAAAATAAAATTTTTTTTGCTAATTTACATAGCTTTTCTTCATTCTTTGGAAAATCGCTAAAAAGAACAGCCGTGTTAGATAATGTTGTTAAGATGAGATTACCTAAAGCGGCTCCAACACGTTGGAATTTTAATACAAAGTGCATAGAGACTGTTTATACCTATCGAACAGAATTATTAGTTTGTTTAGAAAAAATCATTGATAATGAATCAGAAAACAACACTCTAAACCAATTGGTTTAAAAAACTACTTACAAAATGAACATTTTCTTTACTGGTTAAATTTTTTTCATTTAGTTATGCCTCATTGTAATATATTGTCAAACAATTACAAAAATGTAATATCGATGTCATAATAGTAAATAAGTGTATTGGCGTTTTTAATTGTAAAATTGAAGACATCAGAAATAAAATTTTGAATAACTATTTGGAGGAGACATCCACGCAGTCTACCCAGAGATGTAAAACGGAAGAATCAAAAAGGAGAATTTCATTAGAAGTTTGTGATATGATTACATCTGAGATCAAAAACAGGTTTGGCTTATGTAATCATTTAGCATTGTCTCAGTTATTTCACGCAGATCGATTTAAAGATTATAAAAAAAGCTTTCCTCAAGATATGTTTAAATTAGTTAAAACGGAGTATCCAGTCATAAATCATTTGAAACTTAAAACTGAATTAGAAGTATTATATAGCCGAGAAGATTTTTCCAATAGTGAAGGTGCAGTTGCTTTGTTACAGCTTTTTATTAACAATAATTTGTGCAATACTTTTTCTGAAAGTGTCAAACTGTTAAAAATCTTGTGTACTCTCCCTATGACTATCGTCGAAAGTGAACGTTGTTTTTCCACCTTAAAAAGAATAAAGACATTTTTAAGAAATACCATGGGTCAGGAAAGGTTATCTTCTTTAGCTATGCTTACCATAGAAAGGGCATTAATAAAGAAGATAAAAGACTTTAATGAAAAAGTAAATGACCACTTTGCATCTCAAAAAGACCTGAGGATCGACTTGGAATTTAAATCACTTTAAAAGTTAGGTAATACAGTAAACTTTTCTAATTGACCTCCCTATCTCTTGACCCACGAACCGGCACTAAGGTGTGTACGTTTCTGAAAGGTACCTGAAACAAACAAATAGTTAGTGGATTCTTATCGAAAAAAGTTCTTTTAGGGAAAGCGTTTTAATTAAAAATAATCACTTTAGTATTTGAAATAAAATGATTTAATAATTGGCATAAGCCAGTACACGTGTGTTATTTTTTTAACGGAATAACATGTGCCAATTTTTTTACAAAATATGTATTCTAATTAACATTGTGTAGTTAAAATCGTCATAATTTTAAGACAATAGAAATGCATATGCATTTTAAGCACTGAAACTGTATTATTTTCCTGAAAATCATAAAAATGTTACGGAAATTACATTTCTAAAAGGAAATAATCGTGATCAATGACAAGAAAACTTTGTTAGCCAATCTGGCAACAGCGATGCGGAGGTAAATACCGGGCGAGCTAACAGCTAACATTGTACTACAATAACCGCATTTCAATTCTGTTGGGTTCGGTGTTCACTCAGTTTCTTGGTGATAGGCAGACAACTCGGCGACTAAAGTGTACTTAAAATACCCGCTACAGTCAACAATATATATTTTCATTTATTTTCGTATGAAATCTGTGTTATAAATAAATTCATCGGCCCCAGGAGGTGTACCTATTTAGGTGAGTTAATTTAAAATCTTTAGTGTGAATTTTTATTTATCTTAAACAAATATCTCGTTATCAATAAACGTAAATAAATGGTAAAAATTTGTTCTTTAAACAACGACCGTCCGTGGCTGATTATAAATAGTTTAATAATTAATCGTGTTGTTAATAAATTGAATGAATTAGGTCGAACGTTTAATTTAAGGTTAAGTATAGCACGAATTTGAGGTCCACAAAGTGATGATGATAAATAAACTTGTTTTTAAGTCATCTGTGCAACTTTTTATTTATGGCGGCTGCGACGGTTTGGTTTCTAATGTGATTATTTGTTCTTGTTACCCATAAAATGAGGTAAGTAAATACCTACGTAATACCCACAAAATGTAAGCAAGTATTAGTAATGTAATAATATTTCATATTCATAGTAAATTATAGTATTTTACACAGACCACTGGTATTTTACATTAGGTATGTATCATCTTTTTTTTCCAAAATGCGTTAAAATTGAGTTCATTCACTAGCCACAGCAGCTAATTAAAGCCAACAGTTTTCAGTTAGCATGTAGCATGTACATTTCATTAAAGGATTTCTCATATTGTCTAATAATGTTAAATAACTACAATTTTACTTTATTATGAAATAATCCTAGACATAGGTTTAGCGATGATGTTCACAACCATCTCCTTAATTTATTGTTTAAATGAATATTACAAAAATTTGGCTTTCTGTTTTTGAGGCATCTAATTTTACAGCAATGGACGTCAAAACACCTATTCACTTAAAAAAATTAAGTGGATTTTAACTCAAAACAAACAAATTTTTTGCGTCAATCCAGGTCAATGTTCGCACTTATAAATATTTCCCACGCTTTCTATTTCTGTTAAAGAAAAATTGTATGCGTGAAATATTCTTTTATTATTATAAGTGGTTGTAAATTATATTGTTGGTGGTTTAACTACATATATTTTGAAATTGCGTTTTTCTAGTAATGAAAAGATATCAAAAAATGGTTATAGGTTGTAACCTTATTTATGTTCACACCTTTTTTTAAATTCTATAATGTAGGAGTCTTTATTTAAAAATATTACTCGAACCCCTACAACAGATTTTTAACCACTGAGAGTGATTTTCCGTTACAAATTTTAATAATGAAATTTTACTAGTATAATGTAAACCTGAACATTCTAGAAGAATACTTGTCTCGGAATATCCAATAAATTTAAAATTGGAAAGGAGAAAAGTCTCTGTCTCACAAAATTCTTTATTGATGCTTCCAGTTTCGAGAATTGTTTCACATCATCACAATCAGGCAACATGATTACGATTAAAATTCATGAATATGATTAAAATTCTTTTTGCCTGATGATGTGAAACAAATATTAATTCAAGAAAATATAGAATTTTGTGAGAAAGAAACCATTTTTTCATTTCCAATATGAATATTTCACATGGCATTGACCTTTCCACGAATTTAAAATTGTTTATTTTATACGTACTGGTAATGTAAGACTGTCCATAATCATCACTTTTTTTATTATTCGGATTGCTATTTGAGTGTGTGATTTTGCTGTTTGTTCATTCATTGTCTCTTTTTTTAATAGTCAACAGTTTTGTGGTGGCTACTAGCGGTTTATATTGCTAGAGAATGCACATATTCCATTAGCACAGTGCAGTCGAATAGTAAATAGTTCTGAAATCATGGGCGTCGCCAAGAAGGGCAGGGGGCGGCGGCCGCCTCTCTATCTTTTGGCAGATAGTGAATATTTTTCATTAATATATATCTGAGACAGATTTAAAAGAAGAATTAGACACAATAAGACTTATAGCACATAATAATGGGTACCCTCAAATATAATAAACAATCAACAATCTAATCTACTAAAAACAAAATAAGTCCCTCTTGAAAGAACTTTACCCCAGTATTAACGAGAAAAAAGTTCAAACATACATTACATTACCATATTCAGGTCAACTCTCTTATTCAATTAGCAATACTTTTTCCAAATTTAATATTAAAACTTCTTTTAGTTCTAACAAAAATATAGGCACATATCTTTTCAATGCAAAACAAAAAAACTGATATCTCTAAAAAATGTGGTGTATATCGGTTAGATTGCCCAGAATGTAACGCCTCATATGTAGGTCAAACAGGTAGATCGTTCGGAGTAAGATATAGAGAACATATTCACACACAAAAACAACATTCCAACTTTTATAAACACCTAACAGACTCTGGTCATACAACCTAAAATATTACATATCTGTGGGAAAAGTAGAAAACTTAATTTATTAGAAGTGCTAGAAATTAATAAATTAAATAGGAATAAAAATTACAACATATTAAACGATCAAATAATTCTCCGTTATTAAACTTATTCAGATAACCTGCTGCTAATAAAAATCACACCATAATATAATTTACTATCTTGAAAAACCCCTACATTTAAAGACATAACATCTGTACAAATTTGAATTATATTATCAACCATAAAGCGGCCCATCCTTCTATGCAGTTCAGTTTATATTTAAATGAAAGCAAAATCTATGTAGGTATAATTTAGTTTATTTGAAAATGTCCGAATAAGATGAAACTAGTTGTAAAATAACAAATAAAGTGAAAATTAGACAAGTAACAAAAAGTGTTTATAATTTTTTAAATCAACTGGGCATTATTTATATCTATCTGAGTTTAATATGTTATAATTTTTATTTTTGTTTAACTTATTTATTTCCATTTCCAAGATTATTCAGTTTAGTACAGTAAACTTATGGCTGTTAAGATAAAAATTCAACCCAAATTATAAATTTTACTACCTCACCCTCTATGCTTTTAAGACAACATCTGTGCACAAAAAACCAACGACAAACTTATTTGCTGTTTATTTTATTCCTAAAGAATAAATCTGTATTTTTAGTTACTTGAAAATGTCTGAATAGGATGAAACTAGTTATAAAGTTTAAAATAAAAATAAAAGTGAAAATTAGACAAGAAAAAAACAGTGTTTTGTAATTATTTAATTTCATTTTTTTTAATGTCACTGCAAAGACACGTTTAAACGCATTTCTAAAAAGTTTTGCTCTGTTCTTTGGATACTTTGGATGCGACGACGCCCATCTCTGAAATATATTGCCGCAGAGAATTTTAAAAGTTTGTTTATTTGGTGAATTCTTATTACTTACTTACTTACAGTTTCAATTTTTACAAATATATTTGATTAATTTACCTACAATATATATAATGAATTCATATTAACGTCTTTCGTTCAAAAATTTAAAATATGAACTGTATGAAGGATTTTGTACGCTTATTTCAAAAAAATATTTTCATTTGCTTTCGAATTTAGTTTTAGTTAGAATTAAATTTATTTCGGTAGTGGGTAAGAAAGAAAATGTATAGTATGCAAAATACCTGACTCTAGATGTACGCACCTGAAAATTTTGGAAACCTATCTCGTAGTTCCTTATATTAAGAGTGGAAATCTGTCCTTTATTAATTGAAATAAGTATAGCTTATTTAATTCATTTATTTAAGCTGTTATTATTATTACATTAGAATTAAAATTGCTTTAGTCCGTTTCCGACAAGTTTATATGCATTATTATAAGACTTGCGTGTTAATACTGATTATTTTTTACTACAAAGGAGAGGAAAACGCTTCCTGTCATTTATTTTTTAAACAGACTAATAGTTGAGAATTAAATTATGTCCTTTAAAAACTTACTGTATACATTGGTTTCCTGAGGACAGATAAACAACCTGGGCGGGAGCCTGTTTCCTTTAACGAATTAAAAGTAAGTAAAAGGAAACTTTCTAAATTTATATTACACCTATGGTTTTTACGTAAAATTGAACGCTCTATAAGAATTTGTAAAGCAAACTTCAAGAAATTTGGAAAAATAATAAACTAAATGCTATGACGGGCGCCACGTACAGGGCGTCCAACCGAGAATTCACTTATCATAACTCTCTTATTTATGAAATTTTGAAAATTTCGAAAACTAGGTGAAATTAGACCACTTTTGTATCCTCAGCCGCTAGTCAAGATCTTTTTGACACCTCTGACAAAAAAAAATATGACAATTTATTTTAAAGGGTGTTAACCCTGTACATAATGCAATATTTGGTTTATGCTGTTTGTTTGGTTTATTTTCTGTTTTCAAAAATGTAGGGTTTCATAGGTCTATTGCGTTTAGTTTTCGTGTCATTGGCTAAGAAGATTGAGTTATCATAACTTTTTTAAGAAACCTATAAGTAATTAAAATTATTAATTAAAATCTAATGCTACCTGTTAATACAATTAATGATATTTTTCATTTAATAAATTAATCAATACAGTAATTAGACCAGTAAAATTAAGGGTTTTCCAAAACGGTAATTTCCAACCATTCCCGACCAATACCATTCGATTCAGTATGTTTTTGAATTCTCATGGTCAATTTTGCCGTACGTTATATGAGCAACAATTTAATTTATAAACAATTAAAGTTGTGAAAATGATGACAATCGATGTTTCTGAATGTTCAACTTCAAACGCTGCGAAAACGGCAACAGATAGAGAAAAATTGCTCAGAACATTTTTTATAGAGCGTTCAATTTCCTTCAAAAAAGTCCGCGACGGCATATCTCTACGATGAATAGTTAAGGCGTTACAATGAGTTAAATATTTATTATTTTTCTGCTGTATATCAGTCAGCTGTACAAGTAACGCGCATGCGCGATCAACAGACTCGTATGCCGCGTAATGGCCGCCTGCGCAGAACATTTGAAAGTAGACTTGCTGTAAATCTTTCATAATTTTCTTATTTTTACAACGTTAGCAAATGTATTTATCACTTTTTTTGGTCTAGATATAATTCACTGGTCTGCAACGAAATCCTCCTTTAAAAAATTATGCTATAAGTATGAAGATTTTAATGCTCTGAATCTATTCCCGTTGGCCGATTTTTTCTATCACGTCTAGATTTTTTTATATGAATTTTTTTTTAAATTTCATAAATTTTGTTTTTTTTTAAATTTTTTTTTTTGTCAACATCAAGAACAGTATACATACATACAAAATAAGTTTTAGCGAGTTGTAAGAGAAAGAAAGAAAGTATTGACAGTGATTTTTATGGTAGTAGATATGCGCATGCGCAGTATTCGCTGTGACTTTACTTTCTTTCTCTTACAACTCGCTAAAACTTATTTTGTATGTATGTATACTGTTCTTGATGTTGACAAAAAAAAAAAAATTTAAAAAAAAAACAAAATTTATGAAATTTAAAAAAAAATTCATATAAAAAAATCTAGACGTGATAGAAAAAATCGGCCAACGGGAATAGATTCAGAGCATTAAAATCTTCATACTTATAGCATAATTTTTTAAAGGAGGATTTCGTTGCAGACCAGTGATTATATACTTTTATGCATACTCAAAGACCTGGAAAATTATTATTAAGTTATAAGATAAATTATTATTAAGTTATGAGCTGTTCAGTTTGATGCTAATAGTCGTCGCAGTTATAACGCAGTTATACAGTGTACTGGTTGTGAGCAATTTTTACATTATCATTGTGGTTGTGCTGTTGATTAATATAAAATAAACCGATCAAAAATGTCGCTAGAAGAAAATTGTTTTATATGTGAAGGAACTCTGCAAATGGGCAAGACTGTAACAGTAAAACAAAAGGGAATCGAATCGTTTATAGAAAACAGCAAGAAACGTGAGGATAAGAAATGGAATCAAATAGAAAATATTAATGAAGTTACTGTTCATGATAAGTGTAGAAAAGCGTATTCCTCAAAAGATAATTTGAAGCCTGGCCCTGGAATTCCAAAAAAGCGATACCCACGTCGTTTAAGTGTGCCGCAATTTAATTTCGAAGAAAATTGTTTCTTATGTGGAAAAAAGTGGATACGCGTTGCGTATACAGCTGACCAGTACGCAGTAGAAAAATAATAAACATAAGAAGGTTTAGTGCCATATCCCCAAAAAAACAACTATGCAGCTACGGACACGTGTTTCGGAGTTATTGCCCCTCATCAGCGTAGCGTAGCTAAAGAATTGGATCTAGGATCTAAGTTGTTTTTTTGGGGATATGGCACTAAACCTTCTTATTTTATTTTGACCCCAATAATTCTATATTATTTTGTATTTGCCAGGTGGAAACGGGCAGTACATATAGAGCTCTGTGTGTTGACTGTGATCATTGAAGCCCCAATTGTGGCACATAGGAACATGAATGCACTAATTGAATACTGTGTACTGTACTTTCCAGCTTTATTTTAGTTCTTGTTCCTGATCTATCCCATCCTAGATCCAATTCTTTAGCTACGCTACGCTGATGAGGGGCAATAACTCCAAAACACGTGTCCGTAGCTGCATAGTTGTTTTTTGGGGATATGGCATTAAACCTTATTTTATTTTGACCCCAATAAATCTATAATAATAAACATTTAACTCATTGTAACACCTTAATTATTCATCGTAGAGATATGCCGTAGCGGACTTTCTTGAAGGGAATTGAACGCTCCATAAAAAATGTTCTGAGCAATTTTTCTCTATCTGTTGCCGTTTTCCCAGCGTTTGAAGTTGAACATTCAGAAACATCGATTTTCATCATTTTCACAACTTTGTTTATAAATTAAATTCTTGCTCATATAACGTACGGCAAAATTGACCATGAGAATTCAAAAACATACTGAATCGAATGGTATTGGTCGGGAATGGTTGGAAATTATCGTGAAAGTGGGCCTGATTTTTGCTTAATTTGATTGGTCTAAATACAATTAATACAATTTAGTTAATACAATGCTTTTATAAATCATTTTCTACATGAGACCCATTTTCCGCATTACATAAATCTATTTCTTTTAATAAAATGTTCGTTCAAGTTGTCTAATATATCACTATTATTAATTTAATTAATTAAATCTACTATTTTTCCCCTTATTTCATCTAATGTATTAGGTCTCCTTTTATACACTTCATTCTTTAAGTAACCCCACAAGAAAAAATGTAGAGGGGTTAAGTCTGGGCTTCTTGGGGGCCATCTGTCCGATGTTTCCAATCCATTCATCGTATGTATCATTTAAAAGATTCGTTTCCCTAATATTGTTGTGGTACGGAGCACCATCTTGTTGATAGATTATATCAAACACTTCATTTAATGGGATATTATCTAATTCATGTAGAATATAATCATTTAACAATCGGAAATACGTTTCAGCATTCATATTTTCTTCAAAGAAATAATAATAAATTCTGCTATTGTATATTCCAGTCCACATTGTATGGGTTGAGCGCTCTTGAAACTGAGTTTGATTTACTAAATGTAAATTTTCTTGGGCCCAGTAATGGATGTTTTTCCTATTTTCATACCCTGATGTTGTGATTATATATTTTTGAAAATATCTCTATCTAATAGCTAATATTTCTATCATAAGATGAGTGCTAAGATTAGGGTCAGATATTTGGTTTCTAAACACTTAAAACGTCGTTCAGTATTTCCAAATTTTGTTCAAGTTAACATTTCAAATTTTTCACACATTTCAGATAAAGTTACAATGTTTGCAAAGCAAAAGTGGCTGGATTTAGAAATTAAGTATCTGTACAGTAAACGAAGTACGCTTGAATTACAAGCATATAGACTTTACAAACAGCTTACCTATAAGTTAAATAATTTAGAACATGAACGACGCGACGGTGTGACTTTAACAGGCACAAGTAATCATTACAATTTTGAAATGTCACAAAATAGAAAACTCAATAGATTAATCGGTAGTACGTCAAAAGAAAATGTTCCTAAAAAGTTCTCAGCATTATAGAAAATCATTCCTCACAGTCGTTTGATAAAGAAGAAATTGATCTCCTTAACAAGAGATTAAATTTTGCATTACCTGCCTCTGGACATTTTAGATGAGATTGTTGCAAGTGTTGAAAGTTCAATTCATGATTCCTCTAAAGTATTTATCAGAGAAGCTTGCAGAAGTCAAATCTCGACAAATATTATCACTAATGTAATAAGAAAAAAAAGTCAAAATCTACAAAAGTCAGAAAAATTATCAAACGGTTCCATGAAAAAAGATTGTTTTTATTTAAAAGCTGATAAGGGCAATAAGGTTGTTATTTTAGATATAAAGAGGACTATTATGAATGGGTAGACAATCTGATTATAAGGTCTTAAAAAAACTTTCTAGAAATCGATTACCAAAAATGGTTACTGAAGTAAGGAATGTACTTAAATCCTGTAATAACCTTATTACTTCAACTTTAAATATGAAGTTACATGTATCTGACCCAAGTGTATCTAGATTGTACTGCTTGCCTAAGGATACCCAGGAAAGTCGGTACGTCCTATTGTTTCAGCAATCGGATCGCCGACTTACCGCCTATCAAAATGGTTAACAGAAGAGTTCGAAAATTTACCTATTGCACCACCTAGTGACTAATTCCAACGATTTCATTAATAAGGTGAAAAATATTAAGTTGCTAGAAGGTGAAATTTTGATCTCCTTTGACGTTTGTTCATTGTTTCCAAGTGTTCCGATACCACAGACCTTGGACTACCTTAAGGATCTATTCGAATTAAACAATCTCAGTCAAGATGTAGTAAAAGAATATCTTCAACTCACTAAACTTTGCATGAAACAAATTGTTTTCGATTCAACCATAATTTCTTCGAACTACATGAAGGAACAACAATGGGTAACTCTTTGTCACCATTCATTGCTAGTCTCTTTATGAACGAGAGACGGAAACAAAAGAAGAATTCGAGTATTTCCCCAGGGTTTGGCTTAGGTATGTGGATGATATTTTTGCAGAGTTCGATACAAAGGTCGCTGATATTGATAACTTTGTCTAAATTAAACAGTCGTTTCGTGTCATGTAAATTCACATATGAAATTGGAAACTCTGGACAACTACCATTTCTAGATGTATTAATAATTAGAAATAGTGAAAATAAATTAGAATTTGACATATACGGAAAAGATACCAGTACTCTAAGATATATAAGGACTCTCACCATTGTGCTCAACACAAAATGGCGAGTTTTAATTTTCTAGTCCGTCGTCTATTAAGCTTCCCCCTCAATAAGGAGAGGTTTGGAAAAGAAAAGCCATTGATTAAAGATATAGCAGCAAGTAATGGATATTCTGTAAGTTTAGTTGATAAAATAATTAGGAAACGAAAGTTTAAAGAGTCGCTTCGAAATTCCTTGACCTTTCAAAATGAAAGACAAAATCCGAAATTTGTATCGATTCCATTCGATCCTCGATTCACCAGTGATAATGGTGAGATGTTTAAAGATATAGGTATCACAGTGGTTCATTCATCGGGAAACAAACTGCAACAACTTTTAGGAATCCAAAAGACAAAATTGAAACAAACGAAAAGTTATAATACACGTTTAACAATAATTATTACTCGAACCACAAGATTTGCCAACAATAAAAAAAGGTTTTGTATTGAAGTGGTAGCCTACTTGATATAATTTAACATATAAAAATCTATTATATCTCAATTGTTTCGGCGAATAACACGAAAACTAAAAGCAACAGACCTTGCATCTGAGGATACAAAAGAGGTCCATTTTCACCCAGTTTTCAAGACTTCAAAAATTTCCATAAATAAGAGAATTATGATGGGTGAATTCTGAGTTGGACACCCTGTATTTCCGACTGAATGTTAAGTTTATCATTGTCTAAACACGTTTAAAAATTTTTAAGAAGATCGAATGAACAGTATCAGAATTATTCAGGAAAAACGTTGCCCATAGAGCGCATTTGGGAGTCGTTGCTCCGTTAGAATGCCTATTATGAAAACTTTTTTCATATTATTTCTAGGTCATGAACTCACTGCCGAACTATGTTGGTGTAATTTTGAAACAAACTGCGAGACACTCAACTCATCGATGTAACTAGGTTTAATAATAAGAAAAAAACACCACATAAATTAGACAACCCCCAAACCAAAGCCGATGCTGCTCGGACAAGGGTTACACAGTTGAAAAAAACACAGACACACAACCAAACACTTCGACTTTGCCAGAATCGAAACCGGGATTTGGATCCGGGAGTCGATAGGCAGTAAACTAGCTACGTTTGCCACTTAACGCTCTGCCCAGCACTACCGAGTCGGTAGCAGGCACCTAACTCATCCTTGTGGAACACGGACCTATTTTTTTTATATTGTTTCTTTAGATTGCCCTACCATCATATGGTATTGTCTGAACTTAGGCTGGGAATTTTCCAGATTTTAGTATTCGATTTTCGTTCGAAAAAATATTCGAATATTCAAACTTCGCATAGAACTATTCGATTTCGTATATTCTAAAATAGAATATTCGAATTATTCGAATACCTATTCGAATAATTCGAATATTCCGAAAATTCGAATAGGTCTCCGCATATCCGGATCGTCGAATATTCATTATTCATAGGTTCAGCACTGAATACTAGTGAATACTCAATACTCTATTTGAGTATTTGGTTGCTAGACCACATTTGTCGTGACAATCCACTAAGCTGGCAATTTGATTTGTTTTCCATTCCCTAGAGTATGTCTCCTGTACATGTCCTTTACAGGGTCAAATTCTAAATTGATGTTTTTAAAAAATACCCAGATTGTGAAGGTAAAACTTACATGGAAAGTCAATAGTTAAATATTTACAGGTTTTCTAAAATTTAAAATTTAATTTTAACCCCTGCCTTATACAGTAAGAATAAGGTCGGGCGAGAAATAATAATATAACTGAGTAAAACGTTCCACTAAGTGGTCTATTTTTATATTTGATTTTTGATTAGGAACCTACCTATACCTATCTACCTATTTGGTTGGAGCATACTGCATACCTATTTGTTAATTTAATAATATATTTTAATATTCAAATTTACTCTATATAATTCGAATATTCTGATTCTCGAAGATATCCGTTATATTCGAATATATTCGAGTATTCAAATATTCATATATTCGAATATTCGTATAATTTCCCATTAGACTACTTCGTATTGAGTACTCGAAGGTTCAACGAAACACGTGTCGGTAGAATTTTGAATTTTCGATTACCAGCCTTAGTGAACGTTATTTGTGGCATTCTCTTATTTTTTTTTTATTTTTTGGGACTTACTACCACATGAATAGTCTTGAAATCTAAAAATTACATTAGTTAGCCAGTATGTACTGGAACAATAATCCTCTTCTCTTGTGTTTACGTCAAAAGTTGTCAGCGTTATTTTGGCAATATGATACACAAAAATTTATTTTCCTACGTTTCGAAAACGATAATGTTTCCTTTTCATAGTTATTTTTTTTAAGATTTGTCAAAGTTAGTAAATTGACACATAATTATCTAAAATTTTCAGATTACAAGTATTTTTTCATTACAAATTATACAATATTAATTTTGTTCAATTCTTCTTTTAATATCGGTAAACACGTTGGAACAAAATCTACAGAGCAATGGTATAAACATTTTTTTTCATTCAATAATATTATTGCCAATTCCTTTTTTTTGTCTGCTTCTTTTATTAAATTTTTGCCGATTCCCAGTTTACTGTCCATTTTCCCAAGCATGTTCTCAAATTTTCGATTTTTCAATTTCACCCTTTCTAATATAACTTTTCTCACCTAACCTTACACTACCATATGGTAGTGTGATTAACATAATAATGAAAATCGACACAAATTAAGAAAAAATATTGTCCCGAGAATATATTTTCAGTGATCATCCATAAACTTTGTGCCATTTGCCATTTCTGGAAGAATAATTAAAACTATTTTTTGACGTCTAAACTCAAAAATCAATGACGTCAACTTAAAAAATCGTAGATTCCCAAAAAAAAATAGTATTTGTGCTTGAATAACAGGTAATTTGCGGAAAAACTGTTGTTACGGTAATTAAAACTTATTAATATGTAATTTCCTTGAGCAGCATTAGCTACGTCCACATTTCTACATTTTACCTTTGATTCTACGAATAAATCAGTGGGACGTAAACTAAATTTATTACCACATGCAATGCTTTAGCTCTCCGAGATTATTTTTAGGTATTAATATATGTGGGTTAGGTAGTCAGTAATTTTCCATAAATAAATTGTTATAGAAACTGTAAGTAACTTCATGGTGTGTGGTGTATTTAGAAACAAATAAAATATTGAATTGTTATAATAAAACAATAGCAGTATAATTACTATTTATTTTACTTATTTTTCATATGCGTATCCTAAAGGCAGAACCCAATTATAGGATACAATAACACTTTAATAAATTTAAGTAACAAAAAGCAGAATATAGAAAATCTAGCAACAATTGGAGTAAAAAAATATAAATATTACAATAGGAATTGAAATGATAAACATTAATATAATACATAATAATAAATTAACACTAACAACAATTCGTTACATTTTGCGAATTAAAATATTACTATCCAACAATAATAATAACAATACACAATAGCAATAAAAATAAATATAAATTATACGAAACTATTCAAATTAAAAAATTGCTATTCACCCATTAAGTACAACTTTTTTTAACTTTGTTCATGGTACAAGAGAAAATATCAATATTTCCTCAGTTTAAATTTGAATTTTTTTATCATATTGTAAAAATTTTTAGTGTATTCTTGAAATTTTTTAATATATATTCCACTAAATTATTAACCCCCACTTATACAAAAAAAGATAAATTGTTCCGCCTTACGTTTTGCAAGCTCAGATAGATTAAGACGTGCAAGTAAAATATTGGTTTGAATACCTCTTTCCGGATATTCATCATCAAGTAGGTATACCGTTGATTTTACAACTCGTTGTTGTATTTTTTCCAAAGACCAAACATGTACATTATGAATGGGATTCCACATTATTGATGCATATTCCAACCGCGATCTAACTAATGAAACATAAAGCATTCTAAGCGTATGCAAGCTATCAAACCCCTTTGAATTGCAAATGACCAGTCCAAGGCTTTGATAGGCAGATGAAGTAGTCATTTCTATATGCCTTATGAAAAATAATTTAGGATCAAAAACATCTACAAGATCTTTTATGTAATCTGGCCTTTGTAATATTAAATCACCCAGTTTATAATTATATTTTATCAAGGTTACTTTCCTCGTAAATGTCAGTACATTACATTTTGTTGCATTTAATGGTAGTATCTTATTCGCACACCAGATATGTATAGTATTGTTACGTGATTGCTATCCACATAAACACCTATACTCATAGATTCGTTGATTGAAAGTCCAGGTACTTCCCTCCCCCCGGCCCGGGGGGGGGGGGCGGGCGGGTGGGCCTGGGCGGCGGGGGCCCCGGGGGGGTCTGTGGGGGGGCTCCTGTTCGTTTCCTGGGGGCTCCTCGTCCGGCTTTGTCCTTTGTATCGGACTCCACGGCTTGGAGGGGGGGCTCTGGGGGGGGCTGTCGGCTCTTGGTTTTGTTCCCGGGGTGGTGGGAACCGAGGTCGGGGGGGGCCTTCACAGGGGCACGGCACGGGGGCGGGGGCCCCCTCTTCCTCTGGGGGGGATCGGCGGGTGGCACCCGGGACCGGACCCATCAAACTCATGTGTCTGTGGGGGGGGCGGTGTCCGGTGGGGGACCTACTGTTATCAGGGGGGCCTTTCTGTTGGGGGGGGGGGTCTTTGGGGAGTTGGGCCGGGGTCTTTTTTGGGGGGACTCTTGGGCGTCCGGGGGGGGGGGCCCACCGTTGGGGGGGTTTGTTTGGCGTCCGTTCCGGGGGGGGTGTTCTGGGGCGGGGCGGGGGGGGGGGGGGGGTGGGGGCGGGGGGGGCGGGGGGGGCTCCGGGCGGTTCGCCCGCCTTTTCGTGGCCTTGGGGCCCCCGGGCCCGGGCCCACACGGTGGTGGGTTTGTTTGGGCTCCGGGGGTCTTTGGGGGTGCACGCGGCCCGCGGGGGCTTGGGGCAACCGGGGGGGGGGCGGTTGCTGGGGGCGCGGGGGGGGGGGGGGGGGCGGGGGGGGTGGGCGGCCCTTGCCTTGTTGTTTCCTTGGCGCGCCGCGGGGGGGGGGCTGGGGGGGGGGGCGGGGGCGGGGCGGGGGGGGGGGGGTTCCGTTTTTGGGCGGGGGCCCCGGCCCGCCCTTGTTCGCGGGGGGGGGGGGTTTGGGGGGGGGTCCGGCTGGGGGTTGTAGTTTGGGGGGTTTGGGGGGGGGGGGGGGGGTGGGGGGGGGGGGGGGGGGGTGGGGGGCCGGGCCGCGGGGGGGGGGGGTGGGGGGGGGGGGGTTTGGGGGGGGGGTGGGGGGGGGGGGGGGGGGGGGGGGGGGGGGGGGGCGGGGGGGGGGGGGGGGGTTGGGGGGGGGGCGCCGGGGGTCGCGGGGGGGGGGGGGGGAAGGGGGGGTTTGGGTTTTTTTCCGGGGGGGGGGGGGGGGGGGGGTGGGGGGGGGGGGGGGGGTTGGGGGGGGGGGGGGGGGGGGGGGGGGGGGGGGGGGGGGGGGACACTTACTCACTACTTTATTTACTAATTAACAATTAACAACAATAGATTAATTACTGTCTTAACTATAATCACAACTGAACACTTATAAGTCTCCTTATTTCTTCTTTACTCGTTCACGTTCAACTTAAGACTGACTGTCGGCCCACCGTGCGTCTTATTTATATATCCATACACACGGTCTAGAACATTTCAGAATATTCCTGGCCGTTCTCGTACAATTCCAGTCTTATCTAACCAGTCTACACAGTCCAGTGGTGTAACAGTATCTAATTCTTGAAGATGTTCACAATCTGTCTCAGATTTAACTTCACAAAATAGTTTTAAGTCGTCTGCATATAGTAGATAATGTACCGGAAGAAGATTAGATATGATATCGTTGATAAACAAGACAAATAAAAGTGGTCCCAATATCGAACCTTGTGGTACGCCTGAGAAGAATTTGCCAGACCTGAATCCACGGTATTGAACAAATTGATACCTATTTTGCAAATACGATTTAAGAAATTTCGCAATTGGACTGGAAAGTCCAAATTTCTCAAATTCAATAAAATACCGTGGTCAAGTCTGTCAAATACCTTGGAGAAGTCAGTATATATTACATTGACCTGACTTTGCAGATCTAATTTGGCGCTGATATACTGGGATTTATACACAAGGATTGTAACTATGGACTTGCCTTTCACAAATCCATGCTGCTCAAGCGATATCATACAAGACACATAATTGTATATGACTACATATAGAATAATCTACAACAATTTTGCAAAATTACAAATGATAGTTATTGGCCCATAGTTTGTTAGTTCATTTCTATCTCCTTTTTTGTAAATAGGGCATACTCGAGAGTTTTCACAAATGGGGAAAACAAGAAGTTCTAATTAAAAATCACAGTAAGTGGGTCAACCGAAACTGATGCGCTGTCCTTTCTTAGAAATGCTGGTATTAAATCAGTCGGATTAATCTTTTTGATAACATTAATTACATCATTTTGCGTGACAAAACTAATATTTAAGGACACGTTTCTCAATTGAAAGCATTTAAATTATTACCAGGTTGAGTAAAGGAGTTAGAGAAATTATCAACGAAGCTATCAGAATAATAACAGAGGATCTTCAATGGTTTTATTTTTATATTTTGCTATCGAAGGATTAAATAAGTTATTGTTTTTTGTATTTATATACGACCAGAATTTCTTAGGATTATTTTCAATATTCTGCGAGATATTTACCTCATTTTTTATTTGAGATTTCAATAATTTGAACTTACTTATATCATCATTATTGGAAGTTCTTTTGTGTTTCTGCCAAATTTTATGTTTTTGTTTCATTTTGTTTATAATTTGACCATTAAACCAAGCAGGATATGATTTAGTGGTACGTAATTTCTTGGGAATGTTATTTTCAAATATTTCCTCTAATTTATTATTTAGGACTTTAATAGTAGTATCTGCTTCTGTATAATTCTCCAGAAAATGTCAATGAGGATTTGCCAAATCTTCATATATCGTAATAAAATTTTCTTATAATAAATTGCGGCCATAATGTCAATTTTATAATAAGCCTGATTATAAAAACCTAGTATTTCCTGCAAGCAGATTATTGAAATAAAAGTAAATTTCTAAATAAATTTTTCCAAATACCAAATAAATGGAAGTCCTTCTTGAGGCCATCGTGTGTACCAATCACAGACCGGTTTCTGGTTATTGCTTTTGTTAGTAAAGATCGCGTTGCCGGAGCATTTTTCCAATTTATTACATCGCGATTGACACTGGTAGATGAAGTTACCATTAACTCGTTAGGACTTCAATTTATTTAATAAACACCTTTTACCAGTGGGAAATCGCAATTAAAACTTAATCATTTATGTCAGTTCATCACATCAAAACACCATATACTGCACTCGAAGCGTATTTCGCCAACCAAGTTGGCATCATCTGAAGATGATTAAAAGTTTTTAATCGTCATGTTTTTATTGTTTGTTCACAAAAACAGTATAAACAGAACTTTATAAATAACTAAAAAAAAAACTCTACCCTTTAACCGTTTTGTGTCTTGTAAATGCCCGAGGATTCATCCCAAGGCTTAAAGCGAATGTCCCTGTTTTTCCCAATCGTCTTCTTCTGAAATGTTCCTAAGATGGAATTAGATTTAGTTTATTTTATTTTTGTTCATAATAATAAAAAAAATCGTGTTCGTCTGGCTGAATGGATTGTATTTTTAATGCCATAAAATATATACCGGGTGTAACAGAATCATGGTACACCCCCCTTTCCTCCTTTAGTTTTGAAGAAAATTGATTGAAATTTGGGATATCCTATATGCATAATAAGCGGCATATTTTGACATACAAGTGATTTTCTTTCACTTCCGGTTCCACCGGAAGTGACACTAACTTTCGATTTTTAAATGGAACACCCTGTATATCATTGCATTATTGAATTCTGCATAATTTTCTAATTCTAATAATATCAAATATGTGACATTTCAAACGTCAATATTTTTTATAATATAATTTTTAGTTTTCCATTTAAGTGTGCCATGACGGTTCCGATTTACTCTAAATGCCCCTTTTATTGCTAGAAAAATCGATATCCTGTCAAAAATACTAAATTACGTGATTTATGAGCAAATAAAGTTCATTAAAATAGTTTTTGAGGAAAAACTCAAATTTTTCAAATGGAACCATATTGGTACCGTGGTACCATTTATTAGTACTATTAATAAGGAATTTATTCATATGTGGTATTAAAATGTGCGAAAAATACAAACAGAATTACAGCAAAAAGAATATAAGAAAATACAATTTGGTTCTAATTACCTTGTTATACATAAGGTGGCTTTGGAATATAAAAAATGAACACAAAACCTTACAACAGTTGTTCAAAATGCTGTCCATTAACGTCAATACACTTCTGAACTCGCATAGCTGTTTCTCGAAGAACGTTCGTCAATTGCTGGGCCGTTATGCTATTAATTGCGCATCTTACTCGTAGCTCTAGGTCTGTAACGGCGGTTGCGTAGACAATATTTTTTGTGACCCCAAACAAAGAAATCAAGGTGTCTTAAATCAGGTGACCTTGGAGGCCACCTCACAGGATCATCCGTCGAAATTACGTTTTCTCCAAATCTCCGTTGAAGGTAATCAACTACTATCCTTGAATTATGGGGAGGAGCGCCATCTTGTTGGAAATACATTCCCTGTCGTCAATGGAAAGGTAATTCAGCTAAACTGTCCTCAATTTCATTTTGCAGAAATTTCAAGTATCTGGCACTAGTCAGGGGTCCTTCAAATATTATTGGACCACTGATTCTACTACCGATTATTCTAAGCCAAACATTGAAACCGAACCGCACTTGAAAGTTACCCTCCCGTAATGAATTTGGATTTTCTTGTGACCAATATTTTGTATTTTGTCGGTTAAATAATCCCAAATTTGTAAACCTAGACTCGTCCGAAAATAAAATCATTCCCAAAAAATCAGTGTTTGGCTGCACGTTATTCTGCAAAATCCAGTTGGAATATTCCATCCTACGTTCGTAATCATTTTCGTACAAGTGCTGATGCAATTGGTATCTAAAAGATTTATAGTGATATTTGTGTAAAATTGTCTTACTGTTTGGTAACTGATTTCCAATTCAAACCCAATTTGCCTTAAATAAACAGTCTTATCAACTTCTACTCGAGCCAAAACATTAATTTCTGTTCCTTCATCAAGAATGAAATTTTCTTTGGGATCATTGTTGGGCTTACTTGGGAATTGATTTCTAAGACGATTAAAATAATTCCTCGCTGAACATTGTATATCAGGATATCGTTCGGCATAAAAGTGTCTAGCTGCAACGGCATTTCTTCTACATTTACCATAAATAATTAACATGTCTACTTTTTCATCTCTTGTACAAATTTGCGGCATTTTGAACACAATTAACAAGAATTTTAAACAATTTTTAAAGACACAATAAAAACACCGGTAAACCAACAAATGTTTGACAATCTAAATAATTCATTGTTTTCAAAGTTTTAATGTCGGTACTGTTTACATATACCTGAGCTAAAATAAGATATTGATCATTCAACGGCATTCATTAATAGTTTACTAGTTATCTACTCATAATTTTCTTCGCTGCTGATATACCATTATTAGTAAAATATTGTAATGGGATCGCGGAGGAGGTTTAAGTATTAAGTATTGATTTTTTTCATGACGTAAAGCGGCTTACGAACTCTATATGTGTAAACGAAGCAGGATGCTTCCCCAATATTTTATGATATGATATTATATGATAGATATAAAGACTATTTTTTTCATTTTCCATTTTATATGCATATATTCCTATATAGGTATAAATATCTTATGATGTTTACGTTTAATGAGGATATGCCAAGTTTTATAGAGAAACCAATTCATATATAGTCGACGTTTCGATTTTTAATTAAATCCACCAAAGAGATACCAAGATGTGATAATAATTCATAATTTCAACTTTGTTTGCTAATATCTACTGTTAGAAAAACGTTATCAAGTTGCGGTTTTCACTGACATCTGAAGCGTTTAATTCTCTATTTTACTGTGTAAAAATAAACATACCATTCCATTTAAATTTTTTAAGAAAAGCACGATATTTGTTGACATGTCAGATAACGCCCTCTAGCCGCGACGATAATATTCAAATGAAAACACCGTAAAGCGCACACAATAGTCTAGAAAAGCCCTTTGTAACGAGACCATGTTTATTAAATTCCGTTAAGTCTAATCGGAGTAATTGACATTAAAAAAAATTTTTTGGCATCTCCCCACGACTTTATTTTTGAAGATGGAAAAAAAAATTGTAAACCTATTAAGATTCAAAAATTCTCCCAGGATTACGAAACGCACTACCACACCATTTGATAAAATGTCATTTTATTAGAACATCTAACGAATGTAGACGGTTATATACGAACAATATCTGATAGTTTTGTGGGGATATCTGTCAGGTATAACTAGTTATACCTGACCGAAATCCCCACAAAAATAAAATTATCAGATATTATTTGATATTAACGGTCAAGAAAAGAAATATATATATATATATAATTTATATATATATATATATATATATATATATATATATATATATATATATATATATATATATATATATATATATATATATATATATATATATAATATATATATATATATATATATATATATGTTATATACGAACGATTTCGGACAGTCAATAGGATATTACTTCAATCATAAACATGATCGAAGAATTATTATTATCCCCCCCCGCTATTTTTACTTACGTGTATAATAATGGTAAAATTCTACGTGTATAAGCGTAAAATTCGTCTTGTTATAAATGGTCGAATCAATTGCCCATGAACGTGCAGTCTGACGTTGAATTTGCGCAACAATATAGACGTTGTCATTGCTTAAGCTAGTGAAAGTAACCTCATTTCAGTCATGTGTCTGTACGTTTATCTTGAAGCTATACATAAATTTGGTTTTTAATGATTATCGACTGCATTACACTTTATGATGTAAATTTTCTTGTCTTTCCTCTGCAAGGTTTTTATGATTTAAATGCAATAAAATTCTAAGCATTCTTTGTGCAAGTTTATCAAACAAATAATCTTCCTCGTTACAATATTTTTTTAATACGAGAATGGTGTTACCGACCCATGTTTATCTGATCATTAGAGTTGGCAAATCTCTCCGCAAGTCATGGGTGATGCCAGGTAGAGAAATACCCAAAAACTTAAGCGAGACTTGTTTACTAGAATTTGATTTTAGTCTATTGTTATGCCACGTGGTGTGTACAACGTAATTTATTTCTCTCCGTTGTATTGTTGATAATTTTATTTGTTGTATTTTATTCTTGATATTAATTTAATAATAAAGTATGTCAGATCTGCCCAACGGTAAAAAACGGCCATACGCTAACAATCGGGATAAATTTATCAGTGAATTCCCAATTCCAATTCCAATTCCAATTTAATTAGACTTATTTCCTTTTTTATATACATTTCTAATTTAGGCTACTTTTTATTTTATTTATTTTGTATATAAATATATAAAAACAAACTAACAATATAACATGAGGGACAAAGTTGACAAAAAATGGTATTCAACCAGGCCGACAATACCGTCCAGATACGGCTGGGCCCATCTGGTTGTCGAAGTTCTGGCAGCTCATGTCATTTCTCACCTTTTATCATTCTTCATGGAGGCATTTTCCTGTACTGCAACAAACACTGCATTAATTCATAAAACATAAAAAAAATATTAATTGAAAAAGTCAGTTTACAAAGAACACGTGGGTGATTGTATGTACACAAGAAAAATTCCAAAAAACTACTCAAAGTAACGATTTCTTTATTTTGAAAATAAAAATTGACTTTACGTCTGTCGGTGGGGTTTGGAGTAGGTAAGGCGTGTCTACGCATTGTAAGGCTTGAATTCCCAGACAATGGTGCTATAATAATTTGTAAGGTCTGCGAGACAGGCCTGATGTGGTGGGACAAACGTGATTATAAATGTTATGTAAATTATGTGCAACATGAAACTAAAAAAATGGCGTGCCTTCGACAACACAGTTTATGTTCGATTTACTCTTAATGCTGATTGCCTGTGATGTTTCGCTGCACATATTCGATAAACAACCATTTTAGAAGTTCTGGAATAAATACAATCCCAAGGTGACGTTTTCAAGTCGCACAACGTTGCATAACTATGTATCAACTGTAAGCGAAGATATTGTAAATGAGATCAAAAATGTGTACTAAAAAATACACGGCTGTGGTTATGTGTTTACGAGACGACAGATTGTTAAAAAAAATCTATTTTAAATGTTATAGTACATGTACTGGACCCTCTTAAACCGACATTTCCACCGTTACTAGCTAGCAAAAGACTAACTGAGTGTACTGGCCAAACAATTACGCGGGTGGTGCTGGAGACGTTGGAAAAATTTGACCTATCAAAAAGTCAAGTGTTGATGTTTGTGACCGATGGTACCGCGAAAATGCGTTTGGTAGGCCGTTCTCTTCAAGAACACGGTTGTAGGTTGGTACATGTTACGTGTAAAGTGCATGCTTTATACCTTGTGGCAGAATCTATTCAACAAGATTTTCCAGAGGTAGATGCATTAATAGCAAAAACAAAAAAAAATTTTCTTAAATCTCCTAAACGTCCTCGCGCATTTTATAGCATACATGATGTTGCAAAGTTATTACAGATCTTTTCAAGTTTGTGATAACCAAGCTAGTTAAGAGGGTAAGTTGTGCATAGATTGTTATAAATTGTAACAGTTTGTTGCTTTTATTACTAGTTAATTTCTTTTATTACACTTATTATGATGCGTACGTCTATGTCCTGCGGCGCATATTTGCCAACCTCTACTGATCATTTAGGTCAGTTTATGGTAATAAAAAATGCAAATAAATTTGAAAAGGACATATGGAGAAGAACCATTAATGCCGAAGGTTTGGACAAGTTAAAGGAATCTTTAATTAATATAGACTGGAGCTTATTAGGTACATGAAAGCACAACTTCACCTTTTTATCAGAGTTTTTGATTAACATTTATTCATCTCTTATTGTTAAATATTTTCCTTTAAAAAATGTAAACTTAATAGCAAGCCACCAGCCACGAAAAATTGAGTTTTTATGGTATTAGAGGTTTGCCATTAAATTTGTTTTATTCTTATCTTAACAATAGACAACAGTTTCTCTCTATGAACAACATAAACTCAGAAAGTCTTCCGGTCAAATATGGGGTGCCTCAAGGCTCCGTCTTTGGGCCCCTTCTATTTATATTATATGTCAATGATTTTTTCCAGTTTATGATGCCCAAAAGATGCAGCGCATACCTCTATTAAACAAGCAGGTGCTTGATTCTTCTCAAATAATTTTAAACTGAATGAAGATAAACCCAAAGGCTTGTATTTTCGACAAACACCACACTGGTTAAAGGTAACAGTGTTAAAACTCTTAGTGTGGTCTTAGATGACATCCTTTTGTTGGATCAATCATGTGGAACAACTGTCTCTCAAATTATCAAGTTTTATGTTTATGTTACGTAGACTAAAAAATCAACTTAGTTTTCAAACTTTAAAAACATTGTTTTTCAATTTTCCATTCACAAATTTGTTACGCAATTCTCCTATGGGAAGGTTCATCTCATGCAGTAAAATGTTTCGTTTACAGAAGAGAGCAGTTAGGTTAATTATTAATGCTGGCAGGAGAGATCACTGTTTACCAATATTTAAAATACTTGATATAATGCCGGTTTTTTCATTCCATATTTATGTTATCTTACTAGAAATTCATAAGAATAAAAACTCTTTTTCTACAAACTCTGATTTTCACATTATGGTACCAGATCCGACAATCAATTCAGACAGCCTCGTCTTAGATTAACAAAATCACAAAAAAATTCGTTAAACCTACATTTATATAATCATATTCCGATCGACATAAAATCTCTTAATTTTAATAGATTTAAGCACAAAAATAAAAGCCACATCTTAAATCACTGTTTCTATACAATTGAAGAATTTTTAAATACACAAATTTGCTCTACTTAAACGAATTAAATCGGTTTAAGTCTGCCTTTATTTATTTCTTTCTCTTGCATGTTTGTTATGGTCTGGACTATGTTTTTGCTTAGGTTATATTTTTTATATGTAGTTTTTCAAATGTCAAGACAAATATTGTTTTATAGTCTTTTATACTGCTATTTGTGTATAATGTTCTTGTGTATTATACTTTATCAATTTGTTCTTTTGACCTGCCAAAAACATTTTTTTGTAACTTGGTTCGATAAATCTGTCTATCTATCCAACAATAAATCACCTTATACATTATGAGAAAAAAATGGTTGCGATAGGAAGTGACATCACCTTTTTTATTTTAAATGTAACACTACATATTTTCGTGAATTTAGATGTAGGTATCCTAAATTAAAAATAAATTGGTGTGTTTTGTGATATTAATTTAATTAATTCATAATCCAGAGATGTCAAGTATGGAGATCTAGGTGGCCAGTCAATTGTTACTGGCACTTTATTGGGATATCGCTGCTTTAACAATATTTTGTTTACATTGTTCATAAATTAAAAACATATTAATGTCTTCATTATTGTAATTCACTTTTATTTATAGTTTATGTACTGCATTTTGCTTGATAGGGGTTATAATTATTAGACATGTCAAAGTTTCCACTGTTTTATTCCACGTCCTCTGTGACTGATGACTAATAAGTCACATATTATTCTAAATGTAAGAAACTTATTATTTATTAATAAATATTAAAATCACATGTTTTTGAAATGAGGGAAATAAGAATTACAATTATTATGAAAAAAATAGAATGCCGTTAAAATCACCAAAAATGCTGTACAACTTTGTTATTTAATTTTTTTTTATATCATTAATAATAAAGAATCCATCGAGGTGTAAAGTCTACAGAGCTCACCCTGTATATTGATATAAATATCAAAGAACCACTGATTAATTTCATGTCACATTTAATTTTTTCTTTCATATCACGTTTATTTGCATACAAAAAATATGCATTATAAGTTAATGCTTTGCTTTGTATTTTTTATGTAAAGAAAACATATTATTATACTCTTAGATTTTTTACTTGCCTTTCACTTTCCCCTTTTTGTGGGTTTTCCGATAAACATAATGAAATATTTGATTACAAATTGCAGAAAGATCAATACAACTATGGTCGGCTCAAGCCAACGTTGATTTTCTTTTCTAGTAGAGATTCGTGTGCAGTAATCACAAGTTTTATCCAGATATTTCCTCTGATTTATTTTTGTCAAATATACGCCAATAAGTTCAGAAATAGACCCTGAGACGAATTATATTCAGTTTCAAAACAAATAAAATTATCGAGCGGCGAAAGGTGAGAAAAATAATTTTTTAAATGTCGCAATAAAATCAACTGTTTAATTTTAATATTGTAGTTTAATGCCTGTTGGTCAATAAATAGTTTTAAGGTATGTATTACCACGTCAACTGTATATGTTATCACAGAAAAAAAAATAAAGGGTAAATAATTATTATCCATATGGATATTTACGGATGAAAGAGTCGATTTTTGCTAACTCTATACATATACAAATAAGCAAAAAACCTTCAAAATTTACGCGTATGCGTGGGCGGTATTGATCATTGCAGGATTCTATAATTAAATTTTTCCACTAGCATGAAATTGCGACAGTAATACAAATTATTGTTGTACTGTTAATTGAAAACGGAAGAGTCCCAGCATTATACTACGTAAATTATTATTTATATTTATTGCTTGTAATAGTGGGTGATCGTTCGGTTTTAACGAGGTGTTCTGTATGAAAGAAAAAGTGTACGATAATAAAAAAATAAAATGAAAAGGTGAGTGTATAAAAATATTACTACAATTGAATGTAAGTATAGATTAGGTAATTGTTACGGTCAAAGTGAAAAATTCGGAAAACATATATAATCACCAGACATTATGAATAATCACCGGTAACTTTGGAGAAAATTATAAATGTACGAATTGCAATAAGATTTTATCACATTTACCGATGACTTTGCATACTTTCCGAGTACTCTTGGAAAATATGAAAAGTGTTCGTCACTTTTACCAACGATTATAAAAAATAATCGTGCTCCTTTAGAGAATGTGATAAATCATAATAAACATTATTACGGTTAAAGTGAAAAATTCGGAAAATATACATAATCACCGGATATTATGAATTCCGAGCACCATTGGAAAATGTGATGTGTTCGTCACTTTTACCGACGATTATAAAAAATATCCATGCTCCTTTAGAGAATGTGATAAATTATAATAAGCATTATTACGATTAAAGTGAAAAATTCGGACAATATACATAATCACCGGACATTATGAATAATCACCGGCAACTTTGGAGAAAATAATAAAGTTATGAATTGTAATAAGATTCTATCACATTTACCGATGACTTTGCATACTTTCCGGGCACCGTTGGAAAATGTGATGTGTTCGTCACTTTTACCGACGATTATAAAATATACCCATGCTCCTTTAGAGAATGTGATAAATCATAATAAGCATTGTTACGGTCAAAGTGAAAAATTCGGAAAAATATACATAATCACCGGACATTATGAATAATCACTGGCAACTTTGGAGAAAATAATGAATTTATGAATTGTAATAACATTATATCACATTTACCGATGACTTTGTATACTTTCCGGGCACCGTTGGAAAATGTGATGTGTTCGTCACTTCTACCGACGATTATAAAATATACCCGTGCTCCTTTAGAGAATGTGAGAAATCATAATAAGCATTGTTACGGTAAAAGTGAAAAAATTCGGAAAACATACACAATCACCGGACATTATGAATAATCACCGGCAACTTAAAAATAATAAATTTATGAATTGTAATAAGATTTTATCACATTTACCGATGACTTTGCATACCTTCCGAACACCGTTGGAAAATGTGATAGTGTTCGTCACTTTTACCGACGATTATTAAAAATACCTATGCTCCTTTAGAGAATGTGATAAATCATAATAAGCATTATTACGATCAAAGTGAAAAATTTGGAAAACATACATAATCACCGGACATAATGAATAATCACCGGTAACTTAAAAATAATAAATTTATGAATTGTAATAAGATTTTATCACATTTACCAATGACTTTGCATACTTTCCGAGCACCGTTGAAATCACCAGACATTATGAATAATCACCGGTAATTTTGGAGAAAATTATAAATATACGAATTATAATAAGATTTTATCACATTTACTGATGACTTTGCATACTTTCCGAGCACCGTTGGAAAATGTGATAAGTGTTCGTCACTTTTACCGACGATTATAAAAAATACCCATGTTCCTTTAGAAAATGTGATAAATCATAATGAACATGTTAGACCCAATATGCGAATTCGGTTAATACACGAAAAAAATGCTCTGAACTAGTAATGAGCAATAAAATGTCCAATACCCGATACCTCTATTTTGAACCAGTATGCACATCATAATATCGATGGCGATAGCACACACATGAGGTAGGTGCATTTTTGGGCAAAAATGTATTAAATACACAATACACTAAACAACAGTTGTGACGTTTCACTTGTTTAGTGTATTTAACTCATTTTTGCCAAAAAATACATTTACCACAGGTGTGCACTACATCATCGATATGCGCAAATCTAGTACTGAGAATTTTGGCTATATAATCAACAGTTGTACAATCTACAAACATTAAAAAAAAAGCTTATCAATACAGATAACAAAATTTTATAAGTTTACAACATGTATACCTATTATTGATTACACTGTGTTCCTTGTCCTACAATAACCATTCTAATTTATCTCATTCTTTTAATTTTCCTTGCCCTAAAATGACCTTTAAACTATTATTATTCCATTCCATTTGCCTTGCCCATCATTTCATTCTCGATCACTGACCTTGGGGCAAGGAAAATTAGTTACGTACATCACAAAATGTATGCGCAACTGGCTCGGCACCAACTAATGAAACATATTTATTACATTATCCCAATGATTGTTGGAGATTATGAGAAACAACAGGTTAAACTGAATAATATTTAAGAATTTATCACATTATCCAACCAGCATTGGAGATTTTTCATAATAACCGGGAAAAGTAATAAAAACAATACTATTTCTCAAATTAACCGAAGTTATTGGGAATTATGTATATTCTCCAGTGATTATATACAATACGCAGATAATCACATTGGCCGTAACATATTCATAGATATAGTATAGTGGGTATCTGTCGTTAGCAACCAAGCGGATGGTTCAAACAAGTCAGTATTGAATGAATATAATTTCAAAAGAAACCATCGTTTATTTGCAATTACAAAATAAAATATTTCTTCTAATCACTTCATTTACATTTTTAATAAAATCAGTTTCACTATCGCTATCGTCATTTCAATTAATAATAAATCTTTCTGTATTACTTTCAATATGAATCTATGACTCTTCAAATTTTGAAGCATGCCAAACACATTTATTCTAGCTCCTTGCAGGATATTTTTTTCACCTCACTATCAATTAGTTTCCAATACACTGATATTTGGATTAGGTAAAATAGTATTGTGTCCATTACCAAATTTTAGTTGATACCATGTTATGTGCTCTATAGAACTAAATATACAATAATAGGACAGAAGTTCTGAGACTGAGCGTCCCACATTTTCTGCAAAATTGTCGCAAAATTATTCTTTTTATACAGCAAATATTTTAGGTCCATCAAGTAGCTTTTTTTTGTAATTCACATAAAAATAAATATAATGATTTTGCATGTATTCCTGTATTGTCGCTTTTGTATCATTTTGGCAAGGAATTTTATTTAACTATCTAGTGATACGAGGGGTCATTTTTATATTCTCTGACCGAGCAGTTTAAATTTTGATACAATTTTTTAATTGTTTTTTTAGTCACATATGCCCTGGAAACATATACGAATCTACAGAACAATTGCAATATTATTACTAATAACTGGTACCTCAAACAATTGTAACCACCTTATTTCTACAGCACGAGCCGTCATTGAATACCACTACAATTTATTCAAAATTATTTGCCCATTTACACAAATAGCAATATTCTAAAAAATGCTTAGAAATTTGTAAGCACGGTCCTTACCTAGACAGCAGGCCCATTTACTCGATAATCCCTTAACAATAGAATTTTATTACAGCTCTTTGCTGGAAACAATAACCCACTTTTCTATATCTATGAATGCAATGGTTGTCTTATTCGAAAAAGCCTTGCATGCAGTTTTTCAGCTTCACGTAAATAACATTATTGCAGATTATTCACCTTTTATATGCTTGTAGTATAGAAATTTTTATAAGCATAAAAAGTTGCACTGAAACCATAACACAGCACTTTAAATTCACACATCGAATTAAGCATATCTATACAGGGTGGGGCAATAATACGTTCGACTTCGATATCTCGAGTTCTATGATAGCTAGAAACTTCATTTAAAAACATAAGTTGACTAGACAAACAAGTCTATAACCGGAAATTGTTTTCTAATTACAGGGTGAGCCAACACGATTCTGCAGGGTCAAGTAACATTTTTTTAAATGGAACGCCATGTATATCAGAACAAGTTTTGAAACCTCTTTGTGGCCTCCTTCCACTCCTGTATTATTATTAACTCTCTCCCCAACCACTTGGTTTTAATGATTTTTTTTTTTTGTTGAAATTATACCATTTAACGTATATATTAAAAATATCACTACAATCACAACTATCGATTTTAAGAGAAAATATGTTAGTACCAGTTATGAGACGTCTGTGTGATGACACTCAGCCCTTTTTACTTCCTAAAAGTATACAGGGTGGTCAAAATGCATTTTTAAATTTACAACTTTTTTGAACTAAATTTTCTCAATATTTTCAAATGGAACACCCTTTATATCTTTGGACGATGTGATGTAGTATTGGTTTTATTTTATTTGAGAGGTGGAAGTTAGAAATATATATATATATATATATATATATATATATATATATATATATATATTATTGTGATAATAAGGTTTATTGTATTTTTATTTATTTATATAATTTGTAAAAATTTTGAATTGTTTTTATTAAATAGTTATTGAATTGAAAATTTTGTGTTTTATTAAAATCTATGAAACTTGGCGCCTTTATTTTAAATTTGTATTTATTTTATATTTATGCCC